>JAPDVR010000004.1:38423791-38506291 GCA_026230005.1 Gila orcuttii
TTTTTCAATTAAATGTATAACTCAATCAAGTTGGATAAAACTAAAAGTACAAACATAACTCTCTCTCTTGTAATTATATTTCATGCATTTGTACATTCTTATATTTTAAACACTATACAAATCATCAGATTTTAAAAGACGGCTTTAATACATTTAAAAAAATCCGGTTGAAATAAAAAAAAAAACAATGCTTTTAATAACTACAGATATACATTTTAAAAGGATAAATACATCAGTTATATCATTTAGTTTAAAGATTAAAAAAACTGTTGACAGAGGGATAACTGATGAAAATGATGGACATTTTTACTTACTTTTTTTTTTATCTGGTATCGCTTCATTTTGATGGTCTCTTTTGAACATTCTGTTGACTATTATTAACTTTGCAACTACATGTCAACTAACTGTCATTAGAGTATGAGTAGACTGTCTGCTTAATATCTGCTAACTCTTTGCTGTTTTGCAAGTATATGTTCAATTATTCTAACCATAACTCTACCAGTCTACTAATATTCTACTAACACTCTAATGAGAGTTAGTTGAAGGTGAAACGTTACTTATAATCAACAGAATGTGTTGAAGGGACCATCAAAATAAAGTGAAACCAAGCATATGTAAATGTATGTCAGAGGTAGACAACTTAATTATGCATGTCGGCAGCATATGTGTTATTACAGATGTTTTAAAAGTACCAATGTTAAGTGTTACAATTATTCCGTATGATAAATGATACTGGAAATACATTTATTTGAGCCACACATACTTGCATATACTGTAATCAATAAAATATAAGCAAACATTCAATTTTTATCATAGAACCTAAAATGACTGCTCTCATATTGATAGTGACTTACACCAGCAATTACAATGATGTCCCATCACAAATGCGTCTATACTCAGATGCACGCTGATCATATATACAGCTTCCTCAGCAGTCGTTATCGGTTAATGGAAAGAACAACACAAGGGCAAGTCTAATCATCATCTGCTGCAGACCAGAAGGGTAGAATGTGGCAAGAAGATAAACTGAGTAAGAGAGAGAGAGAGAGTGAGAGAGAGAGAGAGAGAGAGAGAGAGAGAGAGAGAGAGAGAGAGAGAGAGAGAGAGAGAGAGAGAGAGAGAGAAATGAAAAAGAGAGCTGAGAGTCACTGAAGCAGGACACATATAGAAATTAATTCCCTCCTTTCAGAACAAAAGAATATGTCTAACTCTGACAAGCAGGTATGAGGAGAGACTATTAGGGTCATTTGAGAGAAAAAAAAAAATAGGGAGAAAAATACTCTTAAGGGCGCAAAAAAGAAACGATGAAGAAGTGAAGAGAATAAGATGGGCAGAAGAGAGGCAAAGAAAAAAAGGGATAGAGAGGCAAGAGAAAGAGCACTTGGTTATATTGGGGACAGCAGGTGGAAATGAGTTAAAGGCATGGCTAAAAAAAATATATATATATATATATATATATATATATATATATTTTTTTTTTTTTTTTACATTTTTTTTTTTTTTATTATATATAGATAATTTATTTATTAGATGTGTCTTATGGTCACAAAAGTTTTTTTTAATATATGTTAAAACAAAAACTGTAAAAACTGTAATATTGTGAATTATTATTAGAATTCAAAATAACTGTTTTCTGTTTGAATTAATCAGAGCCGGACAGTAACGGAGTACATTTACTTGAGTACAGTACTTGAGTACAATTTTGAGGGATCTGTACTTTACTCGAGTATCATTTTTGGGGATTACTCATGACTTTACTCAAGTACACTTGAGAGGCAAATATTGTACTCTTTACTCCACTACATTTCTATCCATAACCGTGAGTACCCGTTACTTCTAAAAAAAAAAAAGGAAAAAAAAAATCTCGGAAACCATCAATTTGTTGTTTCCCTCTCAAACGTGATTGGATTGTGCAGGCGCCACTGATTGGCACAGCCTATCAGCAAATCACCTTCACCTTCAGCACTGAACTGACGCCAAAGTAAACTCCATGGTCAGATTTATGTGGGTTCAAATGTGGGTGCAAAAAATCCATTAAAACTCTAGCAGAGGTTTGTCAGAGCGTTGCCATTGTGCATTGCCTTGTGGGCAAGTTAGAAATGTTAAATAAAGCAACATGGTAAAAAGATGAAAATGACTTGAATTAACTTTCAATTCCTTTTAGATTATCAAAGGTATTAACATTAACATTTTTCATAACTCCATGTAGGACGTTTCTGTACATAAATGTAAGCACGGTTCGCGTACCTACCCCGAAGTGATAAAATAAAATTCTGTATCAAATTTATAGGCAAAGACAAGTAGTTTGTTTAGGCATGGTTTGTAGGGAATTACAAACCTGCACACATATATTCGAACACACATAACTATAGAATCAATTCTTAATGCGCTTGTGAACGCCATCAGCGTTTATCACAGGTTCAGTTTAAAGTCTGTTTAGAGAGAACGGTGTCATCTTAGCGGCCCCTAATTTAATAACAAATGATCATTTCGACGGAAGTGAATCAATCTAACAAACTTTAGCTGGAAAATAACATTATTCAAGAACCGCTATAAAACCAAACCAATCTCTGTTACCTTAAATTATATGTTTATCTCTGAAAAGCCGCTTTGAAACAATCTACATTGTTAAAAGCGCTATATAAATGACGACTTGACTTGACACTGTGGCAGTAGTAATGCAATATTTAGAAAATTTACTCTTGTTGTCAGGGTTGCTGCAGGTAGCTGAAGACGAGGACACGGAACTGAAGTATAGTTGATTTATTTACAAGCTGAGCAGACAGAAACAAAGCAAACTCCAGGACTTCAAACACATACAACCTTACATCGACGACGACCAACAAACACTGAGGGAAAACAGGGCTTAAATGAACAGGGACTAACAGGATAAGTAACTGAACACAGGTGACGGGAATTACTAATCAGACAGAGCGGGAAAACTAACAGGACCGAACCAAAATCACAAAGACAGGGGAAACCAAGATCACAAAACAGAACTCAAATACATTGAAACATGACAGTACCTCCCCCCTCCCCGAAGGCGCGTCCTCGCGCCGTATAACATCCAAAGGGGTGGGAGGGTGGGCGCCCTGGAGGCTGACGAGGGCATGGTGGTGCAGGGACAGGAATCCTCCAGGGCGGAGCTGGTAGCTCGGGGAACCGGGGTGGAGCAGGCTGCGGGCGTGGCCAGGGCGGAGCAGGCTGCGGGCGTGGCCAGGGCGGAGCAGGCTGCGGGCGTGGCCAGGGCGGAGCTGTGGGACCCTCGGGCGTCCAGGGCGGAGCTGTGGGACCCTCGGGCGTCCAGGGCGGAGCTGGGGGACCCTCGGGCGTCCAGGGCGGAGCTGGGGGACCCTCGGGCGTCCAGGGCGGAGCTGGGGGACCCTCGGGCGTCCACGGCGGCGAGGACCCTTCGGGCGGCCACGGCGGTGAGGACCCCTCGGGCGGCCACGGCGGTGAGGACCCTTCGGGCGGCCATGGCGGTGAGGACCCCCCGGGCGGCCATGGCGGTGAAGACCCCTCGGGTGGGCGCCCCCCCAAAATTTTAATGGGGAAATTGACAGGAAAGGGGGGATCCTGCAGCAAAGAGGGTCTTGGGCTGGGCAGGACCAGCGGAGGATCAGTGGGCTCTGGCGCAGGATCAGTGGGCTCTGGCGCAGGATCAGCGGGCTCTGGCGCAGGATCAGCGGGCTCTGGCGCAGGATCAGCGGGCTCTGGCGCAGGATCAGCGGGCTCTGGCGCAGGATCAGCGGGCTCTGGCGCAGGATCAGCGGGCTCTGGCGCAGGATCAGCGGGCTCTGGCGCAGGATCAGCGGGCTCTGGCGCAGGATCAGCGGGCTCTGGCGCAGGATCAGCGGGCTCTGGCGCAGGATCAGCGGGCTCTGGCGCAGGATCAGCGGGCTCTGGCGCAGGATCAGCGGGCTCTGGCGCAGGATCAGCGGGCTCTGGCGCAGGATCAGCGGGCTCTGGCGCAGGATCAGCGGGCTCTGGCGCAGGATCAGCGGGCTCTGGCGCAGGATCAGCGGGCTCTGGCGCAGGATCAGCGGGCTCTGGCGCAGGATCAGCGGGCTCTGGCGCAGGATCAGCGGGCTCTGGCGCAGGATCAGCGGGCTCTGGCGCAGGATCAGCGGGCTCTGGCGCAGGATCAGCGGGCTCTGGCTCTTGCTCGAAGACTGGCTCTTGCTCGAAGACTGGCTCTGGCTCTTGCTCGAAGACTGGCTCTGGCTCTTGCTCGAAGACTGGCTCTGGCTCTTGCTCGAAGACTGGCTCTGGCTCTTGCTCGAAGACTGGCTCTGGCTCTTGCTCGAAGACTGGCTCTGGCTCTTGCTCGAAGACTGGCTCTGGCTCTTGCTCGAAGACTGGCTCTGGCTCTTGCTCGAAGACTGGCTCTGGCTCTTGCTCGAAGACTGGCTCTGGCTCTTGCTCGAAGACTGGCTCTGGCTCTTGCTCGAAGACTGGCTCTGGCTCTTGCTCGAAGACTGGCTCTGGCTCTTGCTCGAAGACTGGCTCTGGCTCTTGCTCGAAGACTGGCTCTGGCTCTTGCTCGAAGACTGGCTCTGGCTCTTGCTCGAAGACTGGCTCTGGCTCTTGCTCGAAGACTGGCTCTGGCTCTTCAGGGCTGATGAGAGGAGGATTGGGCTGGACGCAGAGATGTTGATGTTGAAAAAGTCTAGACCCATATCCTCCCCTGTGACCTCCACGGATCCCCCGGAAAATCGCTTTGCGGGTTCCCACAAAGGCTCGTTTGTCGAACTTCATGTTCGACTGGAGGCTTTCACTGGAGGTTTTTCTTTTCGTTTAAAGGTTGGTCGTTCTGTCAGGGTTGCTGCAGGTAGCTGAAGACGAGGACACGGAACTGAAGTATAGTTGATTTATTTACAAGCGGAGCAGACAGAAACAAAGCAAACTCCAGGACTTCAAACACATACAACCTTACATCGACGACGACCAACAAACACTGAGGGAAAACACAGGGCTTAAATGAACAGGGACTAACAGGATAAGTAACTGAACAAAGGTGACGGGAATTACTAATCAGACAGAGCGGGAAAACTAACAGGACTGAACCAAAATCACAAAGACAGGGGAAACCAAGATCACAAAACAGAACTCAAATACATTGAAACATGACACTTGTACTCTTGAAACTCAAATACTTTTAAAAACAAGTACTTCAGTACTTTTACTTAAGTAGACATCTGACTGTAGTACTTTTACTTGTACTTGAGTAAAATTTAGCAAGGGGTATCTGTACTTTTACTCAAGTAACAAAGCTGTGTACTCTGTCCGCCTCTGGAATTAATATATTTTAAAATATAATTTATTCCTATGATGACATAGCTGAATTTCCAGCATCATAACTCCAGCCTTCTGTGTCACATGATCCTTCAGAAATCATTCTAGTATGCTGATTTGTTGTTCAGGAAACATGTGTTAATATTATCAATGTTTAATATTTTTATTGCTACTTAATATTTTTGTGAAAACCATGATACATTATATTCCTTCATGAATAGAAAGAAATCATAGACAAACACAGTAATCACATGTCCACTAAAATACAGGAGTCTTCAATTGCAAGTAATGATCCTGTTGAAATGCACCTTGTCTCTGCCACATTTATTCAACCCTCTTTACCCCCATACAGTCAGTCATAATTAACTCTGTCATCATGGCTGGTAGCCTAGCAGGCCATTACTTGCTGCTGTAGTTGCATGTCCCGGCCTTTTGCTCTAATGCTTTATCAGGCTGAGATACATCACCTCAGGATTGCTTTGTCAATAAGCTGACCGGGCCTGACCTGGCTTGGGCATCTCTAACCAGACAGCCTGAGTGACAGGTCGAAGATGGCTGATAATTCACAGAAATTGGAAGTGTGAAATCTTTAAGGGCCACTTCTCAGGGCTGCCAAATGCCAGGATATCTCTCCATCAGTGTACTGTTCTCACAATCCCAGGCATTGTTAATGGTGGCCTGTCTGTCCATCAAGACCCTGCTACTGCTGGGATTTATCCCCTGTTTGCTTCCTTATCTCAGCTGGCTGGTTGCACTATCCTGGCCTTACTGGATGCTGTGTACTTGTTTGTGTGTGTGTGTGTGTGTGTGTGTGTGTGTGTGTGTGTGTGTGTGTGTGTGTGTGTGTGTGTGTGTGTGTGTGTGTGTGTGTCTGTGTGTGTGTCTGTGTGTGTGTGTGTGTGTGTGTGTGTGTGTGTGTGTGTGTGTGTGTGTGTGTGTGTGTGGTTCTAGTGAAAGGAAATAAGCTACAGCACAAGTGTGACCTCACCTTCTTTTTCTCACTTTCCTACCTCGTCGAGATAGAGTAGTTCTACTTTAAAACACTTTCTCCCTTAAAGAGATAGTTAACCCAAAAAGAAAACTTACTGTATGTCATAATTTATTCACCCTCATGTCATTTTAAATGTATATGAGAAGATATTTTGAAGAATATTTCAACTTTTTTTGTCTATGCAATTAAAAGCAACAAGGTCCAAAACAGCATATTGGCTGTCATTCATAAAAAAATAGGATTTTTTTTTTTAAATAAATGTTTCGAAATTACATCAGTGTTATTTGGGTTATAGAGATCTGCATGTTAAAGGGGTCATGAACTAGCTTTTTAAAAAATGTTATATTGTTGTCTGAGGTCAACTTATGACGTTCGCTTGGTTTTTACATTCAAAAACATCAAAATGAATAAGTAATAGGCTATTTTCTACCCTAGTTTTGAGCCTAGCTCAAAAACGCTCGGTTTTTATGGGCGTCTCGCATTGAAGACTTGGAAGTAAACGCCCACTGCTGTGAGTGGATAACAGTTTTGCATATTATAAGGAGTTTCAACTCACTCGTCAGTAACGATTAGACTGATACACATGTACACATAATTATTAGATATCAAACGATCTGTAACAATGCAATACTAGCCTATCAGATTATTATTATTTTTTAAATAAAAATTTTACTCACATAAGTGTGTTGCACCATTCCTGTCGGATCCAATATAGAAGGCACAGCACCGTTTTCTAATCTTAATCGGTCTGCAAATCCAGTCTCGACCTGTGTCTTGTTTACAAAACAATCCTCAGTGAAATGAAGCGAACAAACGGACAATGTTTTACCCACATCAGCTGGAACGTCATTAAAAATAAAGTTTAACCAAGCATTCCTATTGGAATCCAGAGGAAGCTTATGCAGCGACTGTCTTCTTCCACAACCAGGCACTGCACAATATTTTGTAAATGTCATGTTTATTGCTCGGTAGCTCGATCCGGTTTGTCATCACGAGGTAGGCCCATGTTATTTAGCTATGCGTGTAATGCGCGCATCAGTGGGCGGGGCTAAAGTAGCCGTGTTGAAGTAGGCGTTGATCTTCTTCAGCGGGGGTGGTGTTTTATCCTCTTTGACGTCATAGTTCCCCACTTTGAAAAACGAGTCGTTTGCTGAGCCTGGTGTCAATAAAAGCATTTATTGGACTAACAAGGACGTTTTCAGTTCTGAAATTTACAGGATATTCTTATAATATGATGACCTCTTAGATGTCAAAAGCTCAAGGAAAATTTGATTTCTCAGTTCATCACCCCTTTAAGCTGGGATATGAATTGAAGCACATTTTGCCTAAAAGTAATAATTAAGACAAATGTAATTGTGAAATACAGTTTAAGATAAGAAATAGTCACATTGTAAGATATACAGAGTTGTGAGACAGGATTATTGTTAGCGAAGACTAATACTATTAAACAAAAATCGTCTCTGGTTACGACTGTAACCCTAGTTCCCTTTCAAGGGAACTCGAGCTGCGTTAAGACGCGGTGGGAATGCTCTGCGTGATTGCGTCGTGAAGCACGTGTATAATCAGTCCAATGGAAGAGTGAGACGTCATAGGCGGGTGACGTCATAGACCAGGAAGCTATAAAGCACACCTGAAAACAGACCGCGACAGCTTCTGTGCCTTCAGCAAGCGATCTGTGTATTCTGTCCTTGTCATATTTATTGTTGTCTGTCAAGTTGCAATATATATATATATATATATATATATATATATATATATATATTAGGGCTGGGCAAGTTAACGCGTTATTATCGCGTTAACGCATTTATTAATTAATGCCGACAATTTTTTTATCGCACGTTAACGCAGTTTTTTTTATTATTATTATTTTGAAAGTCCGTTGCTCACTGGCTCTGAATACACATAGGCCTACAGTCAAACCATGATCACAGGAGGGGTGGGATGTTGGTCAGCCAGCAAATAACCCACCCAAACAAGCAGTGGAGAGAGGCAGGTTCTCTCTGGTGAACAGTTAAAGGGTTGCGCTCCGCGAGTGAATTACAGGCGCTCTATGGATAGTAGCCTACCTATAAAACCTAGATAATAACTATTTAGATTCTGGAAACTCACTAACAGCGAGCCGAGGATCAGTCTCTCTTCTAATGATTTGTGCTGCGCGTCCTTTATAAAAAGTTATAGACAATTCAACTTCGGCAACGAGCGGGCGCGGGCGCGTGCGTGAGGCGAGCATGACCGCAACAGTTTCACAGGAGCGCACCCGCTTGTCGCTGCACCTTGTGCTCGACCACTTCACCTCACTCTTGGCTGATTTATACTTCTGCGTCGGACTTACGCCGAAGACAATACGCTATAGACTACGCGTTGGTTTTCATTTATATCTCTGCGTCGTTTTCCGCGTTGACGCGCAATTACACATGCAGAGGGAGCATGTGAAACCCGGGGAGCGGTTCTAGCAATCACAGCGCTTGCGGTACGCGTAGAATTGACGTTACATTTTTGGAGAGGTGCACGTCAGGGTACGCCGAAGTGTACGCGCGCTACACAGCAACAGCGTGAGTATAAAGTCTAAATTGTTTTTTTTACTCTGTTTAATGTAATCTTACGTGGAAAACCATGGCATGACCAAACCTAAGCTACTATAAGTAACGTTGGTCGACTTATATAGTAGTGATCATGACCTCTGACTACTACATAGACTGTTTCTGCTACTTCCTGATAAAAGATACCTGTTGATACCTGTTCAGAAAAAAAACAAGAAAACTGGACTCGTTTTAACAAACTAGATAAAAGGTAGGCTAATGCCCTGGTACTTTGGATAGTACCTATAAAACCTATAGATAATAACTATTTAGATTCTGGAAACTCACTAACAGCGAGCCGAGGATCAGTCTCTCTTCTAATGATTTGTGCTGCGCGTCCTTTATAAAAAAGTTATAGACAATTCAACTTCGGCAACGAGCGGGCGCGGGCGCGTGCGTGAGGCGAGCATGACCTCAACAGTTTCACAGGAGCGCACCCGCTTGTCGCTGCACCTTGTGCTCGACCACTTCACCTCACTCTTGGCTGATTTATACTTCTGCGTCGGACTTACGCCGAAGACAATACGCTATAGACTACACTTTGGTTTTCATTTATATCTCTGCGTCGTTGTCCGCGTTTATGCGCTATTACACATGCAGAGGGAGCATGTGAAACCCGGGGAGCGGTTGTAGCAATCACAGCGCTTGCGGTACGCGTAGAATTGACGTTACATTTTTGGAGAGGTGCACGTCAGGGTACGCCGAAGTGTACGCGCGCTACACAGCAACAGCGTGAGTATAAAGTATAAATTGTTTTTTTTACTCGGTTTAATGTAATCTTACGTGGGAAACCATGGCATGACCAAACCTAAGCTACTATAAGTAACGTTGGTCGACTTATATAGTAGTGATCATGACCTCTGAATACTACATAGACTGTTTCTGCTGCTCCCTGATAAAAGATACCTGTTGATACCTGTTCAGAAAAAAAACAAGAAAACTGGACTCGTTTTAACAAACTAGATAAAAGGTAATGCCCTGGCAGAGTCAAATAGCTTTGTTTAAATATTTGATATGATTACATTAATGTTTAAGTTGAGATTTGAGATTACTGTGTAAAGGGAATTGTCACGGTGTGTGTATGGCAGGAAACGCAAGGAGACAAGGATTTCCAGATACAATCACTTATACTTCTAAACAAAACAATAAACAGATGCAGGCAGGGAATACACTCAGGTAACATAGACAACGTAACATAAGACAACGACCGACCAGGACAGGCTGAACAGAAGCAAACTAAATACAAGCATGAATCAAACATAACAAAGTGAAGACAGGTGACACTGATGAAGATAACGATAAACAGGCTGGTAAGTGAGGGAGTGAGTTCAGGTGTGGAGACAAGGAGGATTCTGGGTAGTGTAGTGCAGACAAGGACAGACAGGTGCAGACGAGGACTGTGACATTACTCCCCCCTCCCGCTAGGCGCGACCTGCGCCGTACAAGACAGAACACGGGAGGGGGGGTGGGCATCCTGGAGTCTGTGACGGGAAGGCGGACCGGGTGCAGGAGGACGGACTCCAGGATGGACCAGGCGGCCATGGCGGAGCAGGACGTGGGCGAGGCCAGGGCGGAGCAGACGAACCCTCGGGCGTCCAGGGCGGAGCTGTTGGACCCTCGGGCGTCCACGGCGGTGAGGACCCTTTGGGTGGCCATGGCGGTGAGGACCCTTCGGGTGGCCATGGCGGAGAAGACCCCTCGGGCGGCCATGGCGGAGAAGACCCTTCGGGTGGCCATGGCGGAGAAGACCCTTCGGGCGGCCATGGCGGAGAAGACCCTTCGGGCGGCCATGGCGGAGAAGACCCCTCGGGCGGCCATGGCGGAGAAGACCCTTCGGGTGGCCATGGCGGAGAAGACCCTTCGGGTGGCCATGGCGGAGAAGACCCTTCGGGTGGCCATGGCGGAGAAGACCCTTCGGGCGGCCATGGCGGAGACGACCCTTCGGGCGGCCATGGCGGAGACGACCCTTCTGGTGGCCGTGGGCCCTTGGGCGTCCACGGCAAGGGTCTATGCCCCCCCCAAAAAAAATTAATGGGGAGAGTGACTGGGTCAGCACAATGTTCTGGGCTGGACGGAATCAGCGGAGAAGGAGTCTTAGGACTGGACGGAACCAGCGGTGAAAGGGTCTCTGGGCTGGACGGAACCAGCGGTGAAGGGGTCTCTGGGCTGGACGGAACCAGCAGTGCAAAGGTCTCTGGGCTGGCCGGAACCAGTGGTGAAGAAGACTCTGGACTGGACTTAACCAGCGGTGAATAAGTGTCTGGGCTGGACGGCGTCAGCGGCGAGGGCTCTGGGCTGGACGGCGTCAGCGGCGAGGGCTCTGGGCTGGACGGCGTCAGCGGCGAAGGAAGCTCTGTGCTGGACGGGACCAGTGGCGAAGGAAGCTCTGTGCTGGACGGGACCAGCGGTGAAGGCTCTGGGCTGGACGGTACCAACTGTAAAGGCTCAGTGAAAAAGTCTATTAAATCCAACTCCCTCGGATTCTGGACGAGGACCAGCGGTGAAGACTCTGGACTGGACGGGACCAGCGGTGAAGAGGGCTTGGTGCTGGACAGAACCAGCGGCGAAGAGGGCTTGGTGCTGGACGGGACCAGCGGTGAAGAGGGCTTGGTGCTGGACGGGACCAGCGGTGAAGAGGGCTTGGTGCTGGACGGAACCAGCGGCGAAGAGGGCTTGGTCCTGGACGAACCCAGCGGTAAAAAGGGCTTGGTGCTGGACGGGACCAGCGGCGAAGAGGGCTTGGTGCTGGACGGAACCAGCGGCGAAGAGGACTTAGAACGGGCGGTACAGACCATGAACGGGGAGCCAATCCATCTTAATATCGCCTCGAGATACCATTCAATGGTCTCACCGGGACCTCCGGGTGGAATCAGCGCATAAAATTGTGGATCCAAACCACTCCAAAATAGATCCATCAACTGCTGATCAGTAAGGGAGGTTTGATGGCTAAACTTAATAAAGTCCTCAATGTAAGATTCAATCTTACGGCCATCTTGGTAGAGAGAGCACAAGATCAGCCCCGCTTCGTCCATCTTTTGTTAGGTCGGTCGTTCTGTCACGGTGTGTGTATGGCAGGAAACGCAAGGAGACAAGGATTTCCAGAAACAATCACTTTTACTTCTAAACAAAACAATAAACAGATGCAGGCAGGGAATACACTCAGGTAACATAGACAACGTAACATAAGACAACGACCGACCAGGACAGGCTGAACAGAAGCAAACTAAATACAAGCATGAATCAAACATAACAAAGTGAAGACAGGTGACACTGATGAAGATAACGATAAACAGGCTGGTAAGTGAGGGAGTGAGTTCAGGTGTGGAGACAAGGAGGATTCTGGGTAGTGTAGTGCAGACAAGGACAGACAGGTGCAGACGAGGACTGTGACAGGAATACTGCTGGTATAAAAGCACCTTATTTGTTTAAAGTTATTGCACTTTTGTGTATATAGCAGTACATTTAAATCAAAAGTGCGCAATACACTACTTTAGAAGTCATTATTCAATTTTGCGCATAACAATGCGATTAATCGCGATTGAAAATTAAATTTTTAATCGTTGCCCAGCACTAATATATATATTATGGCAAAAGAGAGCAAGCAGCTTTGTGTTGTTCCCTGCCCACGTTATATCACGGGTGGGGACACACACATCAGCTTTTTGTTGCTGTTTGGGACTGTAGCATGCCACAGTCAGTTCTCGAGGGGGCTGACTGTGTGCATAGCAAGAAGCTGTCCGTGTGGACGCTCCGCTCCCGCCGGGCGTTCTTCGAGGAGGACGGTTCGGTTCGCGCTCCCCGCGCGGGTCCCGCTGTTGCCTGAGGTGTCGAGATCGTGGAATAAACCGGTTTCTATTTTAGGTGTTTAATGCCCAAACGTCTAACAATAGTAATGTTATGGGTATTAAGTATCATGGTATGACAGTGCCTCGGGTTAAAGAGACGCTTGCGAGCTTTCTCTCTCCCGAGTCGGCGTCATCATTTTTAACCCCGACGTTACCCACCAGCCATCTTAAATAATAAATAAATTTTACTATTACATTTACTACTAATAAATTTTAAATAAATTTTTACTATTCGAGAATTGCGTCGTGCAAAAACAGATAAACTATTCCGGGGAGGGACGGATTCGAGAAATCGTTTCTCCTCTGCGTCCTCTGGGGGCGACTCTCTAAGGAGGGTCGCAGCGCTGCCAGTTCAGTTGTCTTCCTGCTGGTGGCCACGGAGTGATATATATATATAAGTTTTTCTGATATAAAAAATAAAGAAAAATAAAGATAAAAATATGTCTGTTCTTCTGGACGCTCCGCTTTCAAAAAACTAAGAAATAAACCATTCAGCGGCGTTCCAGAGGTTTCTTCCTCACCAATCTAATGTTCCTGAGACTGCTGGGCGGGAGCAGTCTCGGCCTACTAAGCTCCTCACAGCACAGAGTGCAAAACTGAGCGTCGCCATTTGGCCTCCTCCACAATCGAGGGGGTCCTGGGTGGCGGTCGCAGTCTAGCCAGTTAGAGATATGCAAGATCTGAGGACTGTTTTATCTCTAAGTAGCTTGGACAAGAAGAAGCCCTGACGCCGAGGCTATCAGGCTTCTAAGGGTGGTCCCCTCCGGGGTAGGGATGGTTTTGAGAAATCGTTTCTCCTCTGCGCCCTCTGGGGTGCGACTCTCTGAGGAAGGTCGCAGTGCTGCCAGTTCGGTTTTCCTGCCGGTTCGCCGTTCAGGGCACCAAGGTGTCAGTGTCCCCAAACGATCCTCCGAGGGGGGTCGTAGAGCATTCAGTTCGGTTTCCCTGGCGGTTCGCCATTTCAGGGTGCCAAGGTGCCTGCTTTTTCCAACGATCCTCCGAGGAGGGTCGTAGGAACTAAGCTACTTAGAGGTAGGCAAGATCTGAGGACTGTCGTCATCTCTAATAAAGCTTAGACAAGAAGTCCTGTCGCAATAACGAGGCTATCAGGCTTCTGAGGGCTCCTCCGGGGCAGGGACGGTTTTGAGAAATCGTTTATCCTCGGCGCCCTTTGGGGTGCGACTCTCTGAGTAGGGTCGTAGCGCTGCCAGTTCGGTTGTTCCCTGCCGGTTCGCCGTTCAGGGCACCGAGGTGTCAGCGTCCCCATACGATCCTCCGAGGAGGGTCGTAGAACGGTCAGTTCGGTTGTTCCCTGGCGGTTCGCCGCTTTAGGGCACCGTAGTGACTGTTCAACCAAATCCAGAGGCCAGTCTTGAGAGACTGTATTAGTAGAATTTTTGTAGAATTAGTAGAATACTAGAGAATTAGTAGAATTTTTGGCAGCGTGGAAACTACTGCCACATATTTCTCAGTGGGTCCTGCACACTATAGAAAAGGGTTTGAGAATTCAGTTCGGTTCTCGTCCGCCCAGATTTCTAGGGGTCCTCCCCACAGTGGTGGACCCCGAGCAGGCTTTGGTTATGGAGCAGGAAGTACTGACACTTCTGCAAAAGGAGCTGTAGAAGGGGTTCCTCCTCCCAGCAGACAGTCAGGGTTTTACAGCTATTACTTCATTGTTTCTGAAAGAGGATGAGGGGTTGCGTCCTACTCTAGACCTGCGTCAATTAAACAGCAGGTTTCAGAATATCAAGTTCAAGGTATGCTTACGCTAAATATGATTGTGTCACAGACTCAGTCCGAGGACTGGTTTGTCACAATAGACTTGAAGGACGCTTACTTATCTATCCATCCTCATCACAGGAGGTTCCTGAGGTTTGCTTTCAGGGGCAAAGCATACCAGTATCGGGTTCTTCCATTCGGCCTAGGTTATTACCCCGCACCTTTACAATATGCGTGGATGCAGCTCTGGCTCCTCTGAGACTCCAGGGCATTCGCGTATTAAATTATATCTACGATTGGTTGATTTCAGCTCAGTCCGAGCTTTGGCAGTTCAACATTGAGATGTCGTTCTGTCTCACATAAAGAGGTTGAGGTTGCGGCTCAACACCAAAAAGAGTGTACTCCTCCCTGCTCAGAGGACCACTTTTCTAGGTATAATATGGGATTCGACAACAATGCAAGCACGTCTGTCTCCTGCACGTATTTCTGCGATTCTCACAGCCGTAAAGAATGTAAAACTAGGTCAGTCACTCACTGTGAAAGAGTCTCAGAGACTGTTGGGGCTCTTGGCAGTTGCGTCCAACATAGTTACTTTTGGCCTTCTGTACATGAGACCCCTGCAGTGGTGGCTCAGGACCAAGGGGTTTTCTCTGAGGGGAAATCCGTTTTCGCATGATCAAGGTCACGCGGCTATGCCTACGTGCCTCGGTCATGTGGACGAACCTTGGTTCCTCGCCCAGGCCCAGTGTTGGGGGCTTCTTGTCGATGCATAACGCTATCGACGGATGCTTCCCTCACAAGTCGGCGAGAGAATGCTGGATCCCTCGGGCAAGGGAAGAGAAAAGTCAGAGCCCGTCTCTAACCCCCAGAGAGATCCATTTGCGATCCCCAGGAATGCCTTCTCCATGCTGCCTTAGCAGCAGCGGGTCCAGATCCCTGAGGATCGCGAGCCTGACCACTTTCCTCAAAAAGTGACAGGCGAGAACGGAGCATGCGAAGCGGAAGCTTCTCACAATGTTGACAGTCAGCACCCTCGAAGGCTGACATAGCATGCTCTGCTCCCAAACACACTCCGCAATCACGCAGCGCGAGTTCCCTCGGAAGGGAACTAATTTTCATTTGGTTGAACTTGATGTACTAAAATTAATAAACTTAAATACAAATTTAATTAAAAACTATAAAGACATATTTAAAGAAAATATAAAAACTTAATACAAATGACACAAAACACAACAAAGTCACTAAAACTATAACTAAAATGAAAATGGAATGAAAATAAAAATAACTAATTCTAAATATTAATACTGTAAAAACTACAATAGTGAAATACAAAGAGAAATAGTGTCAGATATATCGTTGTAAGATATAACCTTTCATTTGTCAGATACAATGTCAATTGTGATATATGAAGTTATAAGAATATATTAAGTTTGCAAATGTGAGACACAAATTGTAATCGTTAAATATAAATTCACAAATACAAGAAGCAATGCTGTAATTACCTAATTTTAAACTGAGACAGAAAAAGTCTTCTAGAAAGTATTTTAACATTTCGCATGACATTGCTAGGAATGAATTCCTTTCTATTATCTATGAACTGTTCAGTACCAACTAAAGATCTAGGCCATTTTATGACTTTTATAATTAGAGTCAGACAAATTTAAACAGCCTAAAAATTAAACCACATTTACGGTTAATTATCAGGATGATAATTAGCTTTATGATTAAGAAGATAAGAAAAGAAACAATATTTTACTTGTTAGATGTATGTCCTCTATGTCATGTATGTCCTCTATGTCAGTTTGTATGATATACTGCTGTTAATATCATAGTCAGTTTGACTGGCAGCAACAATTAACATGAATTTATCTCTACAAAAGTGAACATACTAAATAGTGTGTTAATCAGCATGATTAGCACGAACAATTAGTAATGTTAAGAATTTTGTGATGAAGATAGAAATGCTTTGTCGTGCTTGCTTTATGGATGATGGCCAATTTTAATATTTTACAGGATGATGTATGATAAAAGTGTATTGGGCTGTCTGGATGTAAAAAATATAAAACTGTATAGCTCTGTCCTATAATATTAATACAGAACAAGATCACCTCATGGGATGTTTGGAACTAGAAATTTTACAACAAGAGCTTTTCATTTTCAAACATGCGTTTTGTTTGTATAAAAAATAAAGCTGAACAATATGACTTGCTCCATACAGCAGATATAATGAGCAATGCGCTGAAAAGCGGCTGTCAGCTGCTTATACCCGAGGAAGCAGCTCCCTCAATCTGACACGAGCACTCAGAGATGTGAACTGTATGTTGAATCGCAGTGAACAAACCCAGTCTCTTCCGAACCTCATGCTGTCACTCATTTTACTTACACCACATGCAAAACCAGAGAGTTCCCACTCGCTCTCTCCAACGGAAACTATCTCTCTCCCCTGGAACTAAAGGAGGTGAGAGAGATGGAGCAAAAACAAATGGTAGAGAGGGAGTGGGTGATGGGAAGAAGAAACAGGAAGTGAGGGGGAGAGATTGAGAGAGAAAGACACTCCACATCTGTTAATCCAAAGAAGCTTAGTTAGGCTGAGAGTTTGTCCTGTATTTGTTTGTAGGATGGAAAGCCATGGGAAGAGGGAGACGGAGAATGTGAGAGAGAGAGACACTTCCATATTTAGCTATAGAGAGATTTAAAATCTCAGCCAGCCTTTACTGTCACAGGAAAGTGAGTTCCCAGGCCGACACATCTCAAGCTGTTCAAATACCCATTAGGATGTTTTGTTTCCCATGCGCACTGACAAAAATGAAAAGAAAAAAAAGAAACGCGAGCGAGGGGGAGCCGATGGAAATTTATCAACAAACTTATGTGATATTTAATGATCCTTGTATGTGGAGGGAGAGACCACAGCCTGATTCGCCTCTGCCAAATACCGATCCCCTAACTTAATTTCCTACCCAATTGCTGTTTTATAGTGCATAGTACAGTGATACCAGCTAGTAATATAGAAAACAGATTGCCTGTGCAGCCATGTGGATCAGACTGTTACAGGGCTGGGGAGAACCTGTAGTCTCTAGAGGGGGGTCTGTCGGTGGGCTTCACTAAACCAACAAACCCAGGCGCTTCCCTCATCCCTGACTGGCAGCAGCTGGCTGGATTGGAAAGAGATTGAGATTCCAGTGCTGGAACTGTGTCAGATCCTTACTTTGAGGTTTAACTTTAGTGTTGTGTAGACAGTTCTGTTGCTTTTATTATTGGAGAATATTCATATACATAATAGCTGCCTCAAAGGGTACAATGACATATTGTGTCGTTTTATCAGAACTTTAAAAATAGTTTATTAAGCGTGAGCTTCTTACAGGTACAGTGTTGAAGAGTAACTAACTGAAGTAGCAACTTTACTGCATTTTTTTAATATAATAATTCAGCTGTTTTAAACCAGCTTATCTGGTAACAAGCATTTTTATTTTTTTGCTGAAATGCTACATCACTTTTTTTCATCAGTTTGTATAATGGATGGTTACTTCAAAAAGTTGTTTTTTTTTGTAGGGATATTTACAATAATATGTTGTTGTGCAATAATTTAACAAGAATAACATTAAGGTATATTAATTTAGTTGTTCAAATGCTGTTTAATGCTACTTAATAGTAAACACGGAGGTCCTTTATATACATGCATGGTGATCCATATGAATACAGTTTATGCTGTAGAAGTATTTCCTTTTCAGAATACAGTGTATACATGCACATAGTGTTTAACAGTCTCACTATGTACTTAATTTCAAAGAAAAGTGAATGCCACCTGGTTTGTTTGCTTTTTTTTTTTCTGTGGCACAAATAGTGGTGCAGACATATGCAATTGCAACATGCAACATGACCATACTGTATGTCAGCTTAAAATGTTATGGGGGGGGGGGGGGGGGGGGGGGGGGTCAGTCAGTCGTCAGTCAGAAATATTTATATTAAGATTAAATATATTTATTATTAAGATAGAATTGTATGAAAATTTGCATTAAAAACCTCATTAGTTTTTAAATGAGTATTTCCATCTAGATTTGTTCCCTTTCAGTTGGTCATGTTCAATGTCACTTCAGAACGTACCGACGAACAGGGATCTCGCTGGAGATGCCAATCTCCTTTGAGTGTAAACTAAACCCGGAACCGGGTGTGCTCGCAGTTCAGCTTTTTGCTTCGGAGCCGATCACTTGTGTTGTTCCGATGCAATCATCTGTTTGATTGATTTACTATGAGTCAGGAAGAAGCTCTGCTTACCAGTGTTGGTGTGACGGCGCCAGGGGCGTAGCACCAAATGTTGGGCCCCAGTCACAGAACCAAGGAATGGGCCCCTTGCAACACCCAAAACCCAAGACTGCTTTATTTTCACTATTATTCAAAACTTTTTTTTTATTTTCACAAGGTTAACTTCAGAGTATCAATTGCAATAACATAGCAAGACATTTTAAAACAGACTAATTTTAACTATTTTTTTATTATGAAATAAAAAAAATCACCATTCTCACCATTCTTCCTCCCCCCAAAAAACTAGTCAGAAGTTGTCTGCCCTCCTTCAGCTTTCTTTCCACTCTTTTCTTTTTTTAATAACCTGATTTAGGCTTCATTTTTTGTAGTGTGAGGCTCCTTTCCATGCCACAAGCTGAATTTAACCACTGGACTACAAGACCAAACCATTTCTGCTTTTGATAGGGGGATCGCCAACATGTGAGTGCACAAGCTGCTAGGCAAATAAATAACATTTCTCAGTTTTACAGATGGAAAATTGAGTCTTGTGAATTTTTATTCCTACCTTATTCCTGCAAGCTGTGTTGCGGCCATTTCCCCTATGCACTTCAGCACTGAAAGAGCTTATTTCCCTAAAAGAGTAAACACTAGTGTGACATGACGTCTTTTTAAAGATTTCATTCCACTCGTGCATTTCTGGATGTAATCGTTCCTGGCCTCATCTGACGGCCACGATCACTGTCTCACATGCCTGAGCACAAACATGCTGAGATGGCATTTTTGGGTGGTTCATGTTTTCGCATGAAAGTCATGGGTCTGCTTGACACTTTTGGGAGATCGAGGATCTCAATGAGAGTTTATCCGCCAGGCAAAATCCCAGTGGACCTCCTGCTCCTCAGCATGTCGTGTGTAACAGCAACCCAGCACGTCACTCGCTGCTCTAGATAAGGATTCAGATGCCGATTGCTGCATCGGAGATAGGACTATTATACTCTGGAAATGAAGATGATGCTTAGCTTCCCACTGTAATGCTGTGCTTATGCTGATTCAGATTCAGAGTTGAAAGCCAACTCTGTTTCGAGTTTCGAGCCAACCCGAGTTTCCCGGTCTGTTGTCATTCTCAGTCTCATTCTGAGCTTCGTGGCTGGTGCCTCGCAGCGACTCATAAATTGCCTGGCCCCGTCCCCGTGCCTTCTTTCCAGATGTGCGTGAGGAACTTTGGCAGTATGGAAGCATATTGGTGACAAAAAATAAAAATAGAAAATAGTTTTTCCTCTCTCACTACTCTCGATGGTGGGGCGGTCAGAGGGTTCATCAGGATTCCCCAGGTGGAGTCCACAATGTGCTGCCACCTGGTGGGGTCATCCGCAACTCCCATCCAGGACATGTGAGACAACAGCAGCTCCGCCCTGCATGCGATGGCGCCCTGCAAGTCTACTAAGCCAAAGGACTCGCTTAAATATGCACGAGGGTAGTCCTGAGCCGGGGTTGATGCAGGAACTGCGCATGATGACTGACTGTGATCAAGTCACAGCGCAAACCCCCAGCTAGACGATGTCCACCTTGGTGGTCCAGAAGTGCCCCCTGGCTAAACCTTGTAGGGGTGCGAGATGTCGACAAAGCACACTTTCTCACGACAGCCTGCGCTTCCAGGAGAGTTAACAATTTACTCATGGTTCCTTGTACAAGGCTGAAACGTAGAGGAGATAGAGCCTTTTCGGTGGTGGGACCTAGGTTGTGGAACAGCCTGCCAACACAACTTAGGACTGCTCCCTCCCTATCACTTTTTAAATCTCTCTCGAAAACATATTTGTTTTCTTTAGCTTTTAAATGATGTTGATAGTCTTATTAATTATGTGTTACCTAGTTCCCTTTCAAGGGAACTCGCGTTGCGTCGATTGACGCTAAGGGAACGCTTTGCGTGTTGATGTATTGAAGCACATGTAAAATCAGTCCAATGGCGTGACGGGACGTCAGAAGCGGGTGACGTCATGAACCAGGAAGTATAAAGCCGGTTCAAAACCCAGCCGCGACAGCTTTTGTGTCTTCACAAGCGCTCTATGTGAAATTGTCCTTGTTATTTGGTGTTGTCTGTTATATATTTATATATATATATATATTTATAAGACTATGGCGAGCAAGCAGCAGTTTAGAGTGTGTGTGCTCCCCTGCCCGCGTTATTTAACGGGTGGGGACACACACACTTTATGTGTTGTTTGTTTGGGAGAGGAGCATGCATGATCAGCGCTCGAGGGCGCTGACTGTGAGCACTGTATTGTGTTTCCCTTGTGGACACTGCGATCCCACCTGGCGTTTTTTTAACGAGGATGCCCAGGCTCGCTTTCCCCAAGGCTCAGGTCCCGCTGCTGCCGAGGCACAGCGAAGACTTCAGACTTGGGGTTCGCGAATGGATCTGTCAGCGGGGTTAGATACGGGCTCTGCCTTATCTCTGACTTCACCTGACAGATCTAATGCCTCGTATCAGGGTTCGGAAGCACGTGTAGCCCACATAAACTGTACAGGGTGTAATTGCTGTGATTCTCCATTCCCCTAGATGGCGCTGCTTCATGTTTATTGTCTGAGTCACTCTATGTTGCGCAGCTAAAGAAGATTTGCGATCTTTTTTTCCTTTTCCTACCCTCTCGTCTAGTGCATCGTGAGTTGAAGATGAAGCAGACCACTTAACATACAGGATAAATAATTTTCAATGTTATTAGCTAGTAAAAGCGGAAAGAAGTCTTAGTTATTGTAAACTGCCGTTTACACTTTTGTTTTCCTTGTTTTAAGAATCTTCGGTGAGTACAACAGAAGGGAGACTTTTTGCTAGCATTACACTTTAAGTTGATTTAAAAATATGAAACTATAATATATTATGTGCACTTTTTTACTTTGTTATTCCTGTTATGTCTTTTGACAATGAAACAAAACCAGTCGGAGATAATTGATATGTTTATCTTCACTATTCTACTGTTGCTATTTGAAATGCCATTTTGTTGCATATATGTGCGTAATGATGAGATGGCGTAACGTGAATTCATGTATGTTTATTTAGCTACGGGGTTACCCTAAAGGGCTAATGTTTTGAGCCAGTATAAGGGATGTTTGTAACACCTTTTGCCTTCCTATTCATGGCTATATGATTATAATGAGTTACTTTCTGGATTAGATCTGTTTAAACCTGTAAAATATGCATTTTGCACTATTCACACATATTCTTACTGACTGTATTCTAAGTCATATTTGAGGTGACATGTTACAGAGTGCATTGTGTTCATGTTTAAACCAAGTGATATAGAATTTGAGTTATATTGATTTTGAATGTTAGTGATGAAGCCATATACAGCTACTAATTTGATGTTTTGCATTTTCTGTATGCAGACTGTTTTTTTGTGTGTGCATATTTTGCCACTGTTGAGAGAGATTCTATGGCGAGCCAGTGATCCTGTGATTCAGTGATTCTGGAGTGTGACTGTAACCAGTGGCCATCAACTCACCAAGCGGATTGACTGCACATTTTCGGATACATCATACAGATAAGATTTAAGAGATCTCCAACGTTATCACACACTGCCGGGTAGTGATTTGAAACTAGGCCTTTTGTTCGACAAACCACATCGGAACTGAATTGAAACTCAATTGAGTTGAACATTGAACTATTTGACTGGACTGATTTTTTTTCTTTTCTTTTAACTGACTGACTATTTTGGGGGAATTTGTTATTATTGTTTCTTATGTGTGTTTCACAATCCCTGTGGAATATTAAAATAAATGTTTTGATACTGCGTTTGCTATTCAAACAGAGGTCGTAGCCAATTCATTTCAAGAGCCAAACCTAATTCTGATTTCTAATAACTTAAATATCACTAAAATAGGTAATTGTGATATTCTCATTGATGTCTTAAGTAACGCTAGTTACACACGCGCTGCGGCTTCTTCCACCCCGATACAGGCACAAACACTACAGCTATCCAATTCCGAGGGACTGGATGTTGTTAGTGTTTATGCTCGTGATACTGAGGATTCGCCACCTCAGTCTCATGTTTTTGAGGAGCTTGTTGAGGTTGTAACGAGAGCGGTCGAAAGAATAGCCATGGAGACGGCTATTTCTATCGGCCGGTCTATGGCAGCCCTGGTGGCCACTGAGAGACATTTCTGGCTCAATTTGAGCAATATTAAAGAAAATGAGAAAATATTTTTATGGATTTTCCTATCTCTTTATCTGGCCTTTTCGGCGACGCAGTGAACACGGTCGTCGAGAGGGTTCAGGAGTCAGCCATACAAGAAACGGCTGCCTTCCAAAAACTTCTCCCTCGCCAGACTCATGTCTCTGGGGTTGCTGAGCGGGAGCAGCCCCAAACTTTTAAACCGTGCCACACAAAAACAGAGCATGGCTTCCCGTGTTCCCCCACAAAAAGACTGGGGACACGGAAAGCGCGCTCAACAGCAGCCTTCAAGGGGTAAGACGGATCTGAGGACCGTCATTATTTCCAAGAAAGCTGCAAAGAAAAGGCCTGACGTCCGAGGGCGCAGGCCATCGAGGGCAGTTCCCCACCGAAGCAGAGCGGTTAACACCTAATTTTACGGTGCCCGTCTCCCTTCGGTGCCCTCGGGGGACCGTTATGCTAACCCTGCCACCTCGTGTGTTACAGGGCGCAGCGGTCTCCAGCGAGCACATATCTCAGATGCCACCCGGAAACGTAGTGGCCCTGGGATGCCCGCCCCCTCCGAGGAGGGTCCTAGAGCAGTCAGTTCAGTTGTTCCCTGCCGGTTCGCCGTTACAGGGCGATGGGCTGATTGCTCAACAAAAACTGAATCCAGAAACCAGTCTCGAGAGGCTGGTACCTTTAGTAGAATTCTTGGCAGCGTGGAAGCTACTGCCAAATATTTCTCGTTAGGTCCTGCAGACCATAAGGGGCTTTCATCCCACCGTGGTGAGCCCCGAGCAGGTTCTGGTAATGGAACAAGAAGTGAAAATCCTGTTGGACATGGGGGCCATAGAATTTGTACCTCCCTCCAGCAGGGACACCGGGTTTTTCAGCCGGTATTTCATCGTTCCAGAGAAGGATGGGTGGTTGCGTTCCATTTTGATTTTAATAGTTCTGTACGTTTCCGTCATGTAACTAAAGTTCAAAATGTTGAGACAAATCGTGCCACAGATCAGCTCCGAGGACTGGTCTGTCACGAAAGATCTCAAGGACGCATACTTCCACTTTTCCATTCTCCCATATCACGGGAAGTTCCTGAGATTTGCTTTGGGGGGCAAAGCATACCAATATCGAGTTCTTCCGTTTGACCTAGCACTATCACCCCACACTTTCACGTAATGCGTAGATGCAGCTCTGGCGCCACTGCGTCCTCAGGGTATTTGCATCATGTACTACATCGACAATTTGTCGATTCTATCTCAGTCGCATCTGTTGGCGGTTCGGCATCGAGATGTCGTTCTCACCCACATGAAAGAGCTGGGGTTACGGCTAAACGCCAAGAAGAGTGTGCGTTCTCCATTACAGAGGAACACTTTTCTAGGGGTAATGTGGAATTCTATGTTGATGTGGGTGCGCCTGTCTCCGGCACGCATAGAGTCTATCCTGTCAGCTGTGGAAAGAATAATGCTAGGCCAGTCACTCACTGTGAAACAGTTTCAGAGACTGTTGGGTTTGATGGCAGCAGTGTCCAGCGTGATACCGTTTGGCCTGCTGTACATGAGACCATCGCAGTGGTGGCTCAGGACCAAAGGGTTTTCCCTGAGGGGCAACCCCTTTCGCATGATCAGGGTTACGCGGCGATGCCTACGTGCCCTGGTTATGTGGAAGAAACCTTTGTTCCTGTCCCAGGTCCCTGTGTTGAGAGCTTCTTGTCGTCACAGGATGCTAACGACAGATGCCTCCTTCACGGGCTGGGGGAGCGAACCTGGAAGGACGCTCAGTTCAGGGTAAGGGTTTTCCCTGAGGGGCAACCCCTTTTGCATGATCATGGTTACGCGGCTATGCTTACGTGCCCTGGTTATGTGGAAGAAACCTTGGTTCCTGTCCCAGTTCCCCATGTTGAGAGCTTCTTGTCGTCGCAGGATGCTAACGACAGATGCCTCCCTCACGGGCTGGGTAGCGATCCTGGAAGGACGCTCGACTTAGGGCCTACCAGACCTCAGGGGCCACAATGTGTGGGTCCACACAGACAGCACTTCGGTGGTCACCTATATAAGTCATCTAGGAGCAGACATCCTGTCGAGACAGGGGCTGAGGCCCGGGGATTAGATGTTCCACCCTGAGGTGGTGGAACAGATATGGGGGGAGTTCGGCCAGACTCAAATGGATCTGTTTGCGTCTCGAGAGACGTCTCACTGTCCACTCTGGTTCTCCCTCACGCATCCAGCTCCTCTCGGACTGGATGTGTTGGTACAGACGTGGCCGAGGCTGCGTTTGTATGCTTTTTCCCCGATCGCTTTGCTCCCGGGAGTTCTGGAGAGAGTTCGCAGGGACCATCTGCGCCTACTTCTTTTAGCCCCGTGGTGGCCGGGCAGAGTACGGTTCCCAGATCTATTGTCTCTCCTCTACGGGCCTCCTATGGAGCTTCCCGTCAGGAGAGACTCTCTGTCCCAAGCAGAGGGCTCTATATTTCACCCTCGTCTCAAACTGTGGAACCTGTGGGCTTGGCCTCTGAGGGGGCCCAGCTCATAGGGTCAGGTCTCTCAACCGAGGTTGTGGAGACCATTCTACAATCCAGAGCTCCCTCCACGAGGAAACTTTATGCCTTGAAGTGGAAGATTTTCACTTCATGGTGCAGTGACCATCAGCTGAACCCAGTTAACTGCCCAGTTGGTACAGTGCTGGAGTTTCTGCAGGATCGGTTCACTGCAGGTCTATCCCCGTCCACTCTGAAGGTCTATGTGGCGGCCATAGGCAGGGCCGGTTCTAGACATTTGGAGGCCCTAGGCAATATTCATGTTGGAGGCCCCCCACCCCCAACAAAAAACTCTTGAAACAAATATGATTCCTAACCTTTTAATTTATACAACGTTTAATTTTAAATGTTTTTACTTACACAGTACATAAGTTTGGACACATTACTATTTTTAATGTTTTTTAAAAAGAAGTCTCTTATGCTCATCAAGCCTGGATTTATTTGATCAAAAATACAGAAAAATAATATATAGGCCTATTGAAATATTATTAAAATTTAAAATAATGGTTTTCCTATTTTACTATACTTTAAAATATATTTCTGTGATGCAAAGCTGAATTTAGTGTCATGTGATCCTTCAGAAAACTTTATAATATTCTGATTTATTATCAAATGTTAGAAATGGTGCTTAATATTTATTTTATAACCTGTGATACTTTTTTTCAGGATTTTTTTTTTTATTATTAAAAAGTTGTTTTAAAAAAGTCTTCACTATCACTTTTTATATATTTAACACATCCTTGCTGAACATTCCTGTTTTTTTGTTTGTATTTTTGATCAAATAAATGCAGGCTTGTAGAGCATAATAAAAAACTTATTTCAAAAACATTAAAAATAGTAATTGGTCCAGACTTTTTACCAGTAGGCTACTGTATGTACATATTAATCAAACTTCATCTAAGGTAATCTCTTTTTTGTTTAATGAAGATGTTATTGTTATTGTTATTTTGCTGTTTTATTCAATTTATTCACAGTTCCAGAATACCACTTCACTTTCAGTGATATATGCTTTTATCATCTTTTTTTCATAGCTGGTATGGGCAGGATTTTCCCCTCCCATTTAATCAATATTGACTGCAGATAATGTCATATTATTAATATAAGTAATATGATATTATTCATTGCATTGCTAGCTTAAATATGCTATACACAAATCAAGTGGAAGAGAAAGACACGATCGCTACTGATTAGAAAAAAAATTCTAAACTAATATTATTGGCGTAAGTAGGCTGATGTCAGACAGGGTATAATCTAATCATCAGCAGAATTTAGAAGATAGACCCATGAGATCCTTTATTTGAAACATTTAAAATGTTGTAGTGTGTTGGCTTTTTAACTTTGAATACAAACAGGACGTTTTACTTATGCAGCGTTTTTAGTCAGCTCCCGACGCGATGTTATTCATTGTACGCGCAAATTCAAAGGGTCGCGTCTGGGCACGTTAAACACGCTCGCGCTCTTTTAAACTCGTAATAAAGCGGTGAATGATTTTTTCCAGAAATGACGCTGATCTACAGTACAAGTTTATATTTAGAATACATTGCAATCACTCCAAAATAGATGACGACAACGCACACACCTGCATTACGAGCTGTGCCTCTTTGCGTGCCTATTTAGACTTTTGCTTCGCAGCACCTGATGGGCTGGCGTTAATGTGACGTAATGCAACAGTCTATGGTTAAGATAAACATCGTCACTATTTTTAGTTAATTAATAAATATTGAAATAAATTGTAGATAGGACATTTGTACATTTTTTTATTTTTTTATTTTTGTCCTTCTGTCTGGGCCCCATCCCACCAATCGGGCCCTAGGCACGTGCCTAGTTTGCCTTTGCGTTAATCCGGCTCTGGCCATAGGTGCTTACCACATTCCTTTGGGTGGAATGTCTGTGGGTAAAGACCCTCTGGTATCTCGTTTTCTACGTGGCACGTTGAGGCTGAGGCCTGCTGTACGCACTAGGGTACCGACTTGGGACCTGGCTATTGTCCTCCTAGGCCTTTCCCAGGCTCCCTTCGAGCCCCTGGAGGAGGTTCCAGCTAGTTTTTCTTATTTTAAAAACTCTGTTCCTCCTCGCTATTTCTTCCCTTAAAAGAATAGGAGATCTTCAGGCTCTGTCGGTTGCACCCTCGTGCTTGGAATTTGCACCTGGCATGGTTAAAGCGTTCCTTCATCCTAGACCAGGTTATGTTCCTAAGGTCCCCACTAATGTGGCCCGATCTATAGTGCTGCAGGCCTTCTGTCGTCCTCCGTTCCAGGATGCGGACCAGGAAAGGCACAATTTGCTATGCCCAGTGAGGGCGTTGGATGCTTACGTCCACAGAGCTGCCCTGTGGCGTAAAACCAAACAGTTATTTGTCTGCTTTGGATCCCCTAACAAGGGTTCCCCTGCATCTAAGCAAAGGATGAGGAAGTGGGTGGTCGAGGCCATCTCACTTGCTTATGAGTCGACTGGACAGCCTTCACCTATGGCCGTTCGGTCTCACTCAACTAGGAGTATGGCGGCCTCTAAGGCCTTATTGTCAGGAGTATCTCTTCAAGATGTTTGTGATGCGGCGGGCTGGTCCTCACCTCACACATTCGTTAGGTTCTATTCTCTTGACTTGGACTCTACACCAGGGTCCCGAGTGCTCTCGTCCTAGTGCTGCTCGCCCTGATTTCACACTGGACAGGCACTTCTCGCTATGGTGGCGTTGGTATAGACGTTCCCTTAGCGTCAATCGACGCAACGCGAGTTCCCTTGAAAGGGAACGCCTCGGTTAGGACTGTAACCTCGGTTCCCTGAAGAGGGATCGAGACGTTGCGTCACCTGCCATCTCTGCTGCGTGCCTGTAAGCGATTTGTTCAGACCCTGCGAAGCTGTCGCGGCTGGGTTTTGAACCGGCTTTATACTTCCTGGTTCATGACGTCACCGCTTCTGACGTCCCGTCACGCCATTGGACTGATTTTACATGTGCTTCAATACATCAACACGCAAAACGTTCCCTTAGCGTCAATCGACGCAACGTCTCGTTCCCTCTTCAGGGAACCGAGGTTACAGTCGTAACCGAGGCGTTTTCTGTTGTGTTTATCTGACTTTTACAGCACTTTGGTCAGTCCTCAGACTGTTTTTAAATGTGCTTTATAAATAAAAGAACTAGAACTAGAGTGGAGACTCCGTCTTCAGGACATCACTGCACATGTAGACCTATTTGCCGCCCTGTCTCATTGCCAGCTGTTTTACTCCCTGACCGAGGGGACCCTCGGCACAGATGCACTGGCACACAGCTTGCCCCCAGAGTCTACGTAAATATGCGTTTCCCCCAGTGAGCCTACTCGCAAAGGCTTTGTGCAAAGTCAGGGAGAACGTGGAGCAGGTCTTGCTAGTTGCCCTGTATTGGCCCAAACAGGGCATTATTATTTACTTGGGGTCCCTGACGGCAAGCCCGTGTCTTTCCCAGCAATAGTGGTGCTTTGTTAGGGATCTCAATTCGTCGGTACTTTCACTTGGTTGTGACCCACTGGCAGGGAATGTCTCGGTTACGTATGTGACCCTAGTTCCCTGAAGGAGGGAATGGAGACGTCCCGTCACCACAGTTGCTGTACCACTGCTGAGCGGCCAGGTCACCTGCTCGGCGAGATCCAAATTTGTCGGAACGATCTGGCGTGACGACTCCATTCCCTCCTTCAGGGAATGAGGGTTACATATGTAACCGAGATGTTTTTAGTACAAAAATTAAGAATAGAGCAACAACAGACTTGCCATCTGAGGCAAATACAACAACTCAAACCAGAGCTCAGGTTATGGATATTCCAATGAGCCTAATACTGATAAATCTTAACAGCAGGAAACAATAACTTTATACAACAAATTGCATGTTTATGTTTGATAGACAACAATATATCTTAGATCAAAGATAGAAATGCATTGAAAATGTTGTGCTATAGTGGGAAAGAGGAAATGGTCTGTCCCTACAGGCAGAGGCAGGATGTAAAAAGATCTCCCTTCAAACCACATCGCAAGGGCTTCTGCCAAGAGCTGCCAGAACTGACCCTTGAGGCACTGCCATGTTTCTCATAACCATTCCACAGAATTAATCTTCCAATCTTGGCATTATCACTTCTTCTTTTTAAATTTTCTTGGATTTCTTTTTCCCTGTCCTCTCCCTCACAGGGAAGTGGGAGTTATATTTTGCTTCCTACATTCCTTAGATGTTTAATATTATTTATCTATTTTGGCAAGAGCTAGGCTTTGTTCACTGGTTTGTTTCATTGTTTTTATCTAATGTGTTTTTTTTTATTTTATTAATTTTTTTGAAGGGAGAATTAAAAATGAATTTCTTTCTTATTAGTACATTATTTTAAACTATTACATTTTGACCTGCTCTCAGGTTCTTTGAGAGTTTCTTCACTCTGTTTACTGCTCAGACATACAGCGTGTGTTATATTCCCCCATCACCTTTTGCTGTTTTATCACTCTGGCATGAAATGGAGGCCAATAAATCATATTTGTTCTCTCAGAGGTACATACATTGACATATGCGCTCATAAATTGTGGATTTACTGCTTAAGATAAGTGGGGAAAATTGGTTGTGTGTTTTGAGCCAATCATTGAACCATTTTATTTGATTTTCCAGGTCCTTAAAAACATTGCCTCTCTTACAGCCATAATTTGATATTGCTGTATAACTCCAGGCCATCATTTAAGAGGTCCATTTGTAAATGTTTAAAATGAAAGCACTAGTGCTGTCCATGTTTGCATGTCCGTATCGACAGACAGAACCCTGCTAGGCTGTGCTAACTTCTTTTACAGCACCCCGCTCCTCTTTAAACATGTTTTTTTCTCATATTCTACTTTTTTCCCTTGCTGAATTTGCTCGCAGAGGGCGATTCGAAAATCAGTCCTGAACTTCAAGCAAAGGTTAATGCTATTCACTGTTTTTCTTTTTCTCCTCCTCTCTTTCTGTATTTTCTTGTGGACCGAACCACCCACTTAGCTTAAGGTCACAAGCTGAGACAAATGCTGTATGGAATGGGCTGCCCACAAAGTTGGTATCCCTATGATTAGATGTACTTCTGGCCTACAACATATACCAGTCAAATAACACATTTAGTGAATTGGAAACAAGATTTAAGTGGCTCAGGACAATACTCTGCCTCTCATTTGTTTTGCCTCAGCCGTTTCTTTGTGTATTAATGGCTGAAACTGCTATTAAGAGTTAATCTTCTTTTTTCTCTCTCTCTTTTTTTCTCTCTCTCAATTATTTGGAAACAAGTGAATTGAGAGCCAATGCTAAAAACCCCCTTTGACTAAAAGGAGAGAAAAGGTGCAGTTATGCGCTACATTACATTTGTTTCTTCCTTCTGTCCCCTTTCTTTCCTCACACTTTTGTCTTTCTTTGGCTCTTTCACTTTCTCTCTTTTTATCTGTGGATAAGAACCACTTCTGAGGAATTCTGTGGCCAAGTATGGCCCTTGAAATGTCGATATTTGATTCAGAGACCCTATTGTCTTCTTATTTATTTTTTTATTTCCATTACTCTGAATAAAATATGCACATATACTATCTGTAAAACAAAAAGGGTTTGTAAAAAAAAATATATATATATATTAGTGCTGGGCAACGATTACATTTTTTAATCGCATGATTTTCTTGCGATTAATCGCATTATGCGCAAAATTGAATAATGACTTCTAAAGTAGTGTATTGCGCACTTTTGATTTAAATGTACTGCTATATACACAAAAGTGCAATAACTTTAAACAAATAAGGTGCTTTTATACTAGCAGTATTCCCTTTACACAGTAATCTCAAATCTCAATTTAAACATTATGTAATCAAATCAAATATTTAAACAAAGCTATTTGCCACTGCCAGGGCATTACCTTTTATCTAGTTAGTTAAAACGAGTCCAGTTTTCTTTTTTTTTTTCTTTTTTCTGAACAGGTATCAACAGGTATCTTTTATCAGGGAGCAGCAGAAACAGTCTATGTAGTAGTCAGAGGTCATGATCACTACTACAGCTATAAGTCGACCAACGTTACTTATAGTAGCTTAGGTTTGGTCATGCCATGGTTTCCCACGTAAGATTACATTAAACAGAGTAAAAAAACAATTTATACTTTATACTCACACCGTAGCTGTGTAGTGCGCGTACACTTCGGCCCTGACGTGACCCTGACGTGCACCTCTCCAAAAATGTAACGTCAATTCTACGCGTACCGCAAGCGCTGTGATTGCTAGAACCGCTCCCCGGGTTTCACATGCTCCCTCTGCATGTGTAATTGCGCGTCAACGCGGACAACGACGCAGAGATATAAATGAAAACCAACGCGTAGTCTATAGCGTATAGTCTTCGGCGTAAGTCCGACGCAAAAGTATAAATCAGCCAAGAGTGAGGTGAAGTGGTCGAGCACAAGGTGCAGCGACAAGCGGGTGCGTTCCTGTGAATCTGTTGCGGTCATGCTCGCCTCACGCACGCGCCCGCGCCCGCTCGTTGCCGAAGTTGAATTGTCTATAACTTTTTATATAAAGGACGCGCAGCACAAATCATTAGAAGAGAGACTGATCCTCGGCTCGCTGTTAGTGAGTTTCCAGAATCTAAATAGTTATTATCTATAGGTTTTATAGGTAGGCTACTATCCATAGAGCGCCTGTCATTCACTCGCGGAGCGCAACCCTTTAACTGTTCACCAGAGAGAACCTGCCTCTCTCCACTGCTTGTTTGGGTGGGTTATTTGCTGGCTGACCAACATCCCACCCCTCCTGTGATCATGGTTTGACTGTTGGCCTATGTGTATTCAGAGCCAGTGAGCAACGGGCTTTCAAAATAATAATAAAAAAAAACTGCGTTAACGTGCGATAAAAAAATTGTCGGCATTAATTAATAAGTGCGTTAACGCGATAACGCGTTAACTTGCCCAGCCCTAATATATATATATATATATTATGCTCACAAAGGCTACATTTACTAATTTAAAATTACTTTTCTTTTTAATATCTTAAAATTGTATTTATTCATGTGCTGATAAAGCTGAATTTTCAGCATCATTACCCCAGTCTTCAGTGTTACATACTCCTTCAGAAATCATTATAATATGCTGATTTTTTGCTCAAGATACATTTCTTATTATTATCAATGATGAAAATAGTTGTGCTGCTTAATATTCTTGTGGAAACTGATATATACTGTATATATATATATATATATATATATATATATATATATATATATATATATATATATATATATATATATATATATTAGGGCTGCACGATTTGGGGAAAATGTCATATTGCGATTATTGAGGTCAATATTGCGATTGCGATATGCGATTGCGATTTAATAAACAAATGGTTTCATGAGTCAACTTGCTTGATTCTAAAGCAAAATGCACACACAGATTAGTGATAATTCTGAAATGTGTATTTCTCAACTCAAACTAGCAACAACAACTAAATAATTGATAACATCTATAATGATCAATAAGCCATTGAGCTCTGGATAAAAATGAATCCACCCCCATTTAAAACATTAATTATAGCCATCCACCATTACTGTGATTCCACAATTGAAAGCTATAATTTTTTCAAAAACATTTATTAGGCTTCAAAAAATATAACAGCTTTTAATTTAAGTGAACTTAATAATACTCACATAAACCCATAAAAAAGTATTATTTACCTGTGCCCTTCCTGTCATGTAGGTCATATACAGAAATTTAAGTTATCAAACAGTCTGCACTGCATAAATTATATATAGACTAATCCTTATTAAAGCTACACAAGTTCTTTAGTCAAGAGCAGTGAGTAATTTTCTTTGTTCTTTGATTAACTTGACAGAAAGCTTTGGCTGCTGGCCCTTTAAGAGCAGCCGTTGTAGAGACGCGGATCTCACACGCGCCTCATTCTCTCACAACTCTTTACGTCCATCATAAGACTGCTCTTATGTTATGAAGATACTCGACAAACGACATTTTGGCATAATTGTGTGAGTTATTGTTCGTTCAAGCGGAAAGATAACTATTCCGGTCTGTGCATGCGCATGGGCGCGCGTCTTTCTGTTCTGTGAGTCACAGTCGGACATTCACAGGCTGCGCGCTCTCTTTTGACTTGTCTCGCATTAATGGTTTGAACTTTAAAGCATTCGCACGAATAAGAGCGGGATCATGTAACACTAGCCAAAGGATGACAAAAAATAACAGATGCTGCGTTAATTGCGTTAACAGCCCTAATTTGTTTATTTTACATAAAATTGCAGCATTTTGCGTCATATAATCGCATAGGCTTGACATCGCGATTACGATTGCGATATGATTAATCGTGCAGCACTAATATATATATATATATATATATATATATATATATATATATATATATATATATATATATATAGTTTTTTGATGTGTAGAAATAAATAAAACTGTTTTATTTAAAATATAAATCTTTTATTATAACATTATAAGTGTCTTTTCTGTTACTTTTGATTAATTTAATACATCCTTGCTGAATAAAAATATTCATTTCATTTTTAATTTGGAAAATACAGCAATTTTCTTTGAGTGCACTACCGGGAAATGCACTATACGTGTAACCTTCCTCGGCTATCATTTGATTGAAATACTAAAAATAGTTCCATTCTGCCTTTTTAAACAATGCTTTGGAGGCCATGCTGAAATTACGTTAGCTGCTTCAGTGCCAACAGCACAGTGCTACATATTTGCTAAGCATTATGTAAGAGACATCAGCAACACCCGTGCACTATGTGACGGGCATCTAATGAGGGTCTAATTAATCTTCAAGCTTTTGATGACATAAGCATGTCTGGATCAAGAGTCTTTGGTGAGCAGCTTGTTTTTGTACTTACCTCAGTGACAACTGCCTAATGAATCACCACTGCAGCTGTGACAGGTTTGTTACATTCAGGTATGGGACCTATCACAGATACTGTATGCATGTGTATGTAAAGCGGGCGGCAATGATAAGATTTAATTCTGAGGACACTGATACATTGAATTACAAAAGCATGCAATATGACAGGAATAGTTAAAATTAACCTAGGGCTAAATAACACATGGGTACTGAGTCGACCGTTCTTTGGGATGCGTTTTCATGATAATCGAATATACCCAGTTTTAACCCTTTCGCACGTACGATCACACCGGTGTGATCAGTCTAGGCTGGTCCCTGGAGCGTACGATCACACCGGTGTGATTAGAACGGTCAGTGCATCACGTGATCAACTGCTAAATTCAAATGTGCTTTGGCGCCTTGGCTGGCGCTGAGCCAGAGACAGGCGCGCTCAGAGCTGTCATATATCACAACTTTTCAGTGTTTTCAACCACATAATGTTTATTTTAGGTTCCAGACATATAAGTACTAAAAAAACAATACATTTAGAGTTCGTAAAATACACACTGATGTCAAAGGAAGAGGCAATAATAATCCTTTCCATTATAATTAGTTTTATTCATATCAGATAGACATTGTGTAAGTAATTTTAAAGTTTACTCTATTCTTCTCCCAGTTCACCAGCCACTTACTTGTATGTATTTCGGGAGAAGTGGATGAATTAACGTTTTGTAAATCCAACAGATCCGATTCTCTGAACTGCGTCTGCGGCACAAACTAAGATGGCGGCGCCCATCGCGCATACAGCTCAACTAACGCGATCGTTATAGAGGTTTTTAAACAACAAAACACTTCCACTTGCATATATTTGACAACCGGAATATCAGATATTTCATGCCATATCAAACAAATTTGTGAATATTTTGAATAAAAAAGGAAATATGACATAAAAGCAGATCATCATTCATTCAGCTCTGTTGTTGCTGCGGTGTGTCACGTGACAAGCAATGACGCGTCACCATGGAAACCATAAAGTGACACATTCTAAATAACGGTCGCCTTGAAAAACTCACGCTGGGGGGTCAGCCAGAATATTTTAAACTCACGTGTGAAAGGGTTAATGTTACTTTTAGTTTAACCACAGATTAGCTTATAACGCTAGTGTATGGGGCATTGAATAAGTATGAATAAAAATCGCTAGTTAATACCACTAACAAGGCTCAAAATAGCCCCACACTAACACGGAAGCATATTGAGGGTCCCTACCTGCAAACAGTACACTTCACGTATACAAGCAGGAGCCATCTTTGGAAAACAATCTCGACCAGTCGAACCACGAACGGCGTGCTACGTGAGCTGAACTGTGACTATCGACCATGCTATCGACCAGGACGTAGCACAGCGTTCGTGGTTCGACTGGTCGAGACTGTTTTCCAAAGATGGCTCCTGCTTGTATACGTGAAGTGTACTGTATTTATAAAGTATCTTCTTATTAAACTGTCTGTACACTTACAAAGTTCTCAATGCTTCGGTTTGCAGGTAGAGACCCTAATTATGCTTCAGTGTTAGTGTGGGGCTATTTTGAGCCTTGTTAGTGGTATTAACTAGCGATTTTTATTCTTACTTATTCGATGCCCCATACACTAGTGTTATAAGCTAATCTGTGGTTAAACTAAAAATAACGTTAAAAATGGGTGCATTCGATTATCATGAAAACGCATCCCATAGAACGGTCGACTCGGTACCGCCGTCGGTGTATGAGTGAGTGAGTGAATAGGTGAATGTGAGGCAATATGTAAAGCGCTTTGGTGGCCATTGGGTCTGTGAAAGCGCTATATAAATGCAGTCCATTTACCATGTGTTATTTAGCCCTAGGTTAATTTTTGGCCGGAATTGTCCTTTAAAGTTACACCTTAAACATTACTGGAGTATGTTTTACAAAGAAAATACGGTAACACTTTACAATAAGGTTCATTAGTTAATGCATTAACCAACATTAACTAACCATGAGCAATACATTTGTTACTGTATTTGTTCATCTTTGTTAACGTTAGTTAATAGAAATAGAGCTATTCATTGTTTGTTCATGTTAGTTCACAGAGCATGAACTAATGTTAACAAGATTTTAATAAAGTATTAGTAAATGTTGAAATTAACATGAACAAAGATTAATAAATGCTGTATAAGTGTAGTTCATTATTAGTTCATGTTAACTAATGTAGTTAACTAATGTTGTTAACTAATGTTAACTAACTAACCTTATTGTAAAGTGTTACCGAAAATACTATTTCAGTCCTTCTACCTCAAAATTTCACATTTAATTCATAGTGTTCCTTGCCAAAGTTGTGAAAGTTACTAGCAAATTTTGATTGAAAGTAAATTCTACATTTTTTTTTTTTTTTGGAAGAGTAATGGCATTTGAATGGCATTTGTGGGGAAACCAGGGGAAATTATTTATTAAATAAAACAGACATAAGTAATACACAGAAGAGAATGGTCAGCTTAACCATGTGTGAAACACAACAATACAGACAAAGACTGAGAACTAATGAAGAACTTAAATACACAGTGCTGATGAACCGAATGCAGACAGGTGTGTTTGTTAAATGAATGTCCATGACAACTGATAGGTGGCGGGAAACTAGAACAAAGGAAAAAGGTAACAGTAAATGACAAAATAAAAGTCCATAAAAACGAAACCAAAGATAAAATGAACATAATGGTGACAAATATTTGACAATACTTTTTAATTTTGTATTAGAAAACAGGCAATAATTAAAGAGAAAAGCATATTGTTTCTGTGCCACTAGAATCACAAAAATATTGATTGTTTCCAGAAAATAACATATTGTCCTGACCCAATCTCACAACATTGGTTGAGAAAAGTTGCTAAGTTTAAGTGGGTCGGATAGTCAAAGTAATGTTTTGATATCAACGCAAGAGCACAGATTTTCATCTTTGTTGGTTTAAAATTAACCCACAAATCGCTTAGTTAACTCTGTATATTAAACTGAGGGAAAACTTTTCATTCATCAAAAACAAAATATATAAATCAGACTACTACTGAAGCAACACAATAGCAAATTATGATAAAATTACATTATGATAAGGCAAGAGATTGGCATTTATTTCCATATAAAATTAATCTGATATTATTCTAAAAATGTTCTGAGCCTGGAGGAAGTAGTGAAACCCATGTAAAATCTTTTTGAACTAGCAGTTGAAAAATGAAGCCATTGGAGCAGGAAGTTCCTGCCGCCAGTAAGCTGCATGAAGTGGGGTCAAAACTATGCTGGAAGAACCACAAGTTAACTTTCGTCTGGAGTCCCCATAGCGCTGTACTGTGGCATCAGTTCAACAGTTAATTTGTGGTGCACTTGCAAGAGTGAAGCTGAGAGTGGCTGTGTGTTGGCTGGCTGTTAGAAGCAGCCCAGATCAGGGTGCTGCTTGCAGGGACCAGCTGGTTTGGAGAACCCTGGATAGGGTCCAGGCGACCCACCACCTCCCTCCCTTCCCTCACTCCGCATTTGATCTAGCTTTGATTTTGTTATGTTTCTGGGGGCTAGAGAAGACAGGGAGGGTCAGAAGAAAGGGAAAAAAAGTTTGTTTAGGGAAGTTAAGATGAGTGGAATGGATGTAGCATAGATGACATGAAATGAATTATGCTTTCGTTCAGTAAATATTTTTATTGAGATATGTATGTACACATGAAGGCTTTTTTTTTGGCGGGGGGGAATCTAACAGAATTATCTAACAATTCTGATTTTTTCTCATTATTGCAAGTTTTCATATTGCAATTCTGACTTTTTTTTCTCAGAATTGTGTGATTTAAGTTGCAATAACAGTCTATTATTAGGTAGAGGGTAATGGTAGATGAATGTAGATAGTATTTACTTCGTGGTTGCTGAGCAGAGGATCGTGGGAAGCACACACTCCATCGGTATGAGAAAGAAGGATCCCGGTGAGAACAACAGACTGTTTATGCACTTACAGGTGACAGATTGGAGATTGGAGAGTGGAGAGGTAGGAAATATACAATGGAGATTGCTAGGTGTTTGCAGGATAATTCGCTGGAGGTAAGTAGTCATTTAGGTAGTCCTTTGTCCACACTGAGACCAGACATTAAATGTGGAAGAGGTGTGTGCTTATATAGTGCTGGGATTGGCGTCCCGATGGGTGAGGACTTTTCGGTTGTAGGTTGGTGTGTTTGGCCCGCCAGGAATCAGCATGGCCCTTCTAGTGGTGCACTTCCCGCTAGAGATGGTGGTGAGGGTCATCCTAGACCCTCTCATTCTCCTGAAACCAATAGTCCACAGATGGTACATCTAAAGGTTCCTCGGACCACAGGAACAGAGAGGGCTGGAAGCCAAGTATGCACTGGAAGGGTGTCCAATAGTCCAATAGCAGGCTGACGGAGGGAGTTCTGCGAGTACTCGGGCCAGATGAGAAATCTGTTCCAGGAGTTCTGGTGGCCATGGCAGAAGGTTATCAAGAATCGCCAAATTTCTTGTACCTTCCTCTTCGTCTGCCCATTCGACTACAGATGATATCCAGAAGAAAGGCTCACGGCCTCCCCTAGGAGGTTGAAGAAGGCTTTCCACACTCTGGATATGAATTGGGGCCCATGGTCAGAGACTATGTCCTAAGGTTGGTCAAAATTGTGAAGCATATGATTGAACATATGTGACCCGTCACGGAAACCAGTGACACAAGTCGGCAGCACAACTTGCGAGCAAAATGAGAAAGAAGGTTTTTTTTTCAAAATTGGTGATTTCCGCTTTTTTGCAGAATCTGTTAGTTGAGATCATGAAGAAGCCTCTCCATGTTTGAGATAACAGTATTGGTATATTTAAAAGCGTACATTTTGAGGTTGAAATCGGCTTGTTTTTCGGAGATTCTAGCATGCAGTAGGGGCGTGTCATTGTCTGTGTGTATTTCCATACTGAATAGCCGCCGGCGCTTTTGCCCCCGCCCTCCAACAGCGTGAGTCTTACATTGAATTAGCTCAAATTATATATAGGGAATTTTAATAATTAATCATGAATATGATTAATATACTGCATATTACAGTTAAATTATCGAAGTTGAAAATAGATCGATTGTATATATGAATGATCAATCACAACGAATTATAATTCTTCATTCATATATCAATGGTCCCTTTCCAGATCGATTATATGAGATAACCTTTAATGGAATTAATTTAGTTATCGAACAGTCTGTTTGTCCAGCAAACGGCCGTAAGATTAACTTATCAACTTCTCAACAAGGTTATCCCTTCCTTATAATTCCAAAAAGCTATTTTCTGGCCATGAAAATTCACCTTCTTGTTATTATAAAATTTAGGTTACTGAAATAGTAACAAATTGTAAAGCTTTGTTGCTAGGATCAAACAGTTCATTGACTTTGTACAAATGAGCAAGATTTGACAATTAGCAATCAAGAATATAATGGTTTTAATAAAATGAAACTACGGATACAGAATTCTACATTTAAACACGGGATACATGTATGTACAGTCGAAACAAACAAACGAAAAACATTACAAACACGAATTAAAATAGGATGAGAGAGGGAGAGAAAACGATATATATATATATATATATATATATATATATATATATATATATATATATATATATATATATATATATATATATATATATATATATATATATATATATTAGGGGTGTAACGGTTCACAAAATTCACGGTTCGGTTCAATACGATACACTGGTGTCACGGTTCGGTTCGGTTCGGTACGGTACGTTTCCGATACAGAAAAAAGAAAGAAATGCCAGAGAAATTTCCTTGATTTTATTTTTTTTATTATATTTTTCTTAAAACTAACATCATAAAGTATGATATTTTTTAACTTTGAGCAATGATGGAGCTATACTTGACTTTTCTTAGGAGCATATAAAACAAAACAGCTCCTTGGACAAAATTAAATGTAATATTGTAGTAGGTTTATTTTAGTTCAGATTAACATTTGAGGGCAGCAATTGTATTCATAATGTCAAAATAAAACCGACGTGATGTTACTTGAAAGCATTATAGCCTACTATTCCTGCCAAACTTCCATGGTTACAGTTAGTAGTGTTACTAAAGTAAATCCATGGTGAATATTGCTGATCTGTGGACACTGATAGTTCATTCATGGCACAATGTTTCTTCCTGGTTTCCACGTCAGCGCTGTTTGATCCGTTAATAACGGAGAAATGCGAATGTTTCTCACTAGATCTCGCAGCGATGTTATTATTAAAGTGGCGAAGTCAAATGCTTTCTTTACTGGATGTCTCAGCGCTGTGTAGTAACAGTGCTGCTTGAATAATATCGGCTCGCGCTGCATTGGCCCAGACTGATAAATGGTCCGTCAACCACACAATAAACGAGTAGCTCAGTTTCGTTCCGCTTACATTACATTTGCCATTTGATGTTGGGCAATGTTGTGGTCACGCCAGCGTCTCTCACATTATGAGCGCGCTTGCCACGCGCGACGCGCCTACATTTGAAATAACGAAGTTTTGGTCGGCAGGAAAAATGGTCCAACGAACCGTTCGGTTCAAAAATGCGTACCGAATACCGAACCGAAAGCCTCGTACCGAACGGTTCAATACGAATACGTGTATCGTTACACCCCTAATATATATATATATAGAGAGAGAGAGAGAGAGAAAACGATATATATATATATATATATATATATATATATATATATATATATATAGAGAGAGAGAGAGGATGAGAAAGTGAAACTAAAGGATTAGAGAGATCACCGGGGTGATCGCAGCATGGCAAAAATCACAGACATCATAACCCTTAGAGAGACAAGAAGGAATCACCAAGATCAAATCCCCTGAATGGGGTAAACAGATCTTAAAGCATTTAGATCGATAATTACGATACTTGCATGATTCTTCGTGTGGCTGAGAACCAAAGCGTGTGTGTGTGTCTCTGCCCTCGTGTCACGCGTTCACGTGGTCTTTCAGAGCGAGGGAGCGCGTTAGTTTGAATGTCCTTTGAGGTGCAGTTGCTGGTTGGTTCAAAGAGTCTCTTTAAAGTCGAAGTTGCAGGTTGTTCATTTCACTGACGTAGGCAAGGTCCGAAGACGAAAATAAAGAAAAGACTTAAGGGAAAGAAAATAGAAACGGAGGAAGACTCCCTAACGGGAGTCATGGGTCCCCTCTCTGGAAACTTGTGCTCTGGTGCTCCGGTGCTTCCGTGTTCCACTTCTTTCTTAGAGAAACTTCTGTGTCAGTCTTTTATGGAGAGGAGGGGTTCACGCCTGCTTCGCGTACGTGAACCAATCATCTTAGAGTATCTCAAGCGGGAAAAGTTTTTCTTTGTCCTGTCAGGATAATTTGTGAGGGTATGAACTTTTGTCATTTCTACCCAGAAAGATTGTACACACAGAACAATACATTTTACTGTAATATCCTATGTATGACTTGTTTAGTCAAAACAAGACGGTCAAACAGGTACCAAGAATGGCCGGAAAGAGTAGAAGAAACATAAAGTTACATTCATATGCAGAATTACACACATTTAATGTTCACTCACACGACTATAAAGTCATAATACCGGCTACCATGACCTAGGAAAGATCAAATTCATGTTTATACATTTCTTAAGTGGTTATACTTATAGATAATATAAGATTGCAGAGTCTATTCCTCTTTCTTTATCAGAATTCAAGTGGGAGCTATGGTTCCCTTGGAATTCCTTTTGGGGGTCATAAAGTTTTATGACCTAGCAAGAGGGAGAGGCACAGAATTTGATCCTGTTAGGTATTCTTTCTTTAGAAATACACTTAAGATTCAAAGTTACAGAACAGTCTCAAATTTCATCTATAGAATAAGACAAAACTAATTAGATATGCATGCATACAGGAAGGTCAGATACAATTCTGCGTTATATACATTAAGGATATTTCTATCCTAAGTTGCACACAAAGGGACGTTTGTGTATAAGTTCATCCCGTGGTTGGCGCGGGCTGTTGCTCCCCCCTTCTTGGGCGATTGTGTGTGCGTTTTTGAATGGACAATGTGGAAGTGACAATGTTCGTCTTGTTATCGTCTTGTTATCGAAGGGAAAACCCTGGGGAGTTCTCCGCGTGATCTCGAGCCAAAGCGGCCTTTTGGTCATATGCCTTTTGGTCACATGTGGAAAAACCGGACACTGCTTTGTCCATTAGTAATTTAATCAACTGGCAGAACTGGCCATCTGCTTGCGGCTACACTGATATCAAAATTCAATGAAGATGGACGCCGCAAAGATTGTCGCAGACGAGCTGAACCATGGCAGTTACACCGAAAATGTTTTTGCCGCGCTTTGTGGGCTCGGGAAACTGAACCGGAGGTATGGGCGCGGCGCGCGCGTCCTCGTTGCTTGAATACGGCGTCTCGGCTCGCTGACAGCGGTGGCATATGTGACGTCCCAATTGCTTTGAATGGGGAACGTTTTGGGAACAGGGAACAGACTTAATGGACTGGCAACAATCTCCATAGAACATGAACTGGCACAGAGAATCGAAATAGAGGAAGCAGTTAAGACCTTTGCCGCGATGAAGGCCCGCCGAGCACGCTTCTGAAACGTAAGTTAAGCTTAATTTGCTCTTTAGTCGTTATTTAAGATGCTGAACCTGCTGATGATATAATGTGCTTGCGGACATTTCATTTGTGTGTGTATATGCACATAAGAAAGTGGTGTAAAGAGATTTGCAACAGTAATTTGAGGAGGTGAAATATGATTATTTGGAAAATTCCTGTCATGACTGCTTAAAGAAAAATGCCAGCAGGCATTTGCCTCCTGCATAAACTTTAATATTGTTGACATTTTGGGCACACGCGCGTTGCACACTATTTGCGTTATATGTAGGCCTATGGCTTATTGGTCTTTGTGTGTTGTTGCTGGTTTTGCGTTATATGTATATGGCATATTGGTCTTTATGTGTTGTTGCTGGTTTTGCGTTAAATGTATGGCATATTGGTCTTTGTGTGTTGTTGCTGGTTTTGCGTTATATGTATATGGCATATTGGTCTTTGTGTGTTGTTGCTGGTTTTGCGTTATATGTATGGCATATTGGTCTTTGTGTGTTGTTGCTGGTATACGTTGCAAATAGAGGGGCAGCACAATTGTTTTTCACCTAGAGCGGCAGAAGTGCATTCGCCGGTCCTGGGGGTGCGTTTCCATAAACATTAAAGTTTGTCGTTTTGTTTTCATTCTAAGAACACGTACACATTATCTCATGTTTAGTCTGTTTAGACCTTCCATACCTACCTATTGTTATTAGCTAGCTCAGGAAAGAAAAAAAAGCTGTAAAGCACAGGGAGGGAGCTTTACAGGGGGTATGGCTTATCTTAATGAGATGTAAATGAGCCCTATTGTCACTCCTAGCAGCAGAGAGAGGTGAGAACTGCACAATCTTTAGAGGCCGTAGGCTCTTGAGGGTGGAACATTACTAACAACCTTGGACAGACCTTCTCACCTCCTGACCAATTCCCGGCCAGCACAAGCGGCCTTGTAGCAGTGAGAGATAAAGTACAAACTGGTCAAGGTACTCCCGGAGCACCTCATGCATAAAATCCTGGAATACGGAGGCCATACGGCATATTAAGGCCATACGGCATAATGCAGTACTAATAATGTCCAGTAGGTATCACAAATGCTGTCTTCCACTCGCCCCCATCACATATCTGGATGAGGTTATAATTTGAGTGCTCTATAATCAATACATTGCCGCAAGCCTCCGTCTTTCTTTGCCAAGAAGAAGAATCTCGAAGCAGAAGGAGATGTAGAAGGGCGGATAGCCGTGTTGTAGAGCCTCTTCAATATACTCCTCCATGGCCTTCTGCTCAGGGATTGAGAGAGGATAAATCTTTCTACTGGGCACAGTCCCATGGCCAGTGTGGAGGAAGTTGTGAAGCTCATTTGGGACAGAAGACGTCACTGAAGTGGGAATAGCAGGAGGGAATGTCCACGGACTGCTGTTCCACTAGGCTCTCAATAGATGTAGTGTTAACTGACATGATCTTTGGGTGTCAAGGAAGAATATGTGGAAGGACTGGAAAACAGGAAACTAGGAAACAGCTATTGCCCCACTTCAGGACTTCTTCTGTTGACTATGATAGTCTTGGGTTGTGTTGAACGAGCCAGGGGTGCGCCCTAATATGATGTCAGTGGTGGATTTCACTAGAACCAGGAAGTTTATTGATTCGATATGAAGTTGACCAACTCTTAGTTGAATGGGTCCCACATGGTAGCAGACATGATTCCAGCTGAGCGGTTTTCCTGTCACTGATTAGACTTGGTAGCCGGTTTCTGTAATCCTCAAATGGAGACTGGGACATACTGAAATGACATATCCTCTCATACCACAATATAGGCAGAGACCCTGGGTCAGCCGTCCTTGCCGCTCAGCCGAGGTAAGTCTGGTGTTGTTGACCTGTGTGGGCCAAGACCAACGGAATCATCATATGCAGAGAGATGCAGCCAAAGAGTGGGTTCCAACCCCTGTCGATAGGTGGTGAGGAGTGAGCGTTCATTCCACCCGCTTGCTGTGGCTAGGGTGTGAAACTTTAGGGCATAATCATTAATTGACATTTTTCCTTGTTTTAAATTATATAGTTACTCACCGATAGATGAATCACCAAGAGGTCTGCCAAAAACTTCCTGGAAATGGGCTATGAAGCTGTCAAGTGATTGGGTGACCGGTTCTGCTTGTTGCCATATTGTTTTAGTGTGGAGAGGCAATAATAATACTTTATTATTATTATTATTAGGTGTTCAAGCACGAAGTGCTGAAAACCTATTGTATTTGTACCGATTTTTAGGTGTTCAAGCACTTTAGTGCTGAAAACCTTTTGTATTTGCTATTTGAAAAAAAAAAAAAATTGCCCTAAAACGCATCGTGCAGCCCAAACCGTAAGGTCTAGAGACTTGCAACTCGGCCAGATGGTAGGCCACACTTTTGGGGAAAACCTATCAGAGTATGTCCCCGATTGGCCCATAGGTGTAGGGTCATACAGCCCAAAGGCTGTAACAGGGTCATTTAGAAAAGGGGCGGGGCTAAATACGGTCAAAAGCCTATAAATCCTAAACGAAAAGTCAAAACTTCACAAAAATTGATGAGCATATGTGTCATAACATGGTGAAGAAGCATGCAAAGTTTCATGGAGATCAGACCATAGGTGGCGCTATAACTGTCAAAAAGGTCTCATTCTTATTAGGTGTTCAAGCACTTTAGTGCTGAAAACCTATTGTATTTGCTATTTGAAAAAAAAAATTGCCCTAAAACGCATCGTGCAGCCCAAACCGTAAGGCCTAGAGACTTGCAACTCGGCCAGATGGTAGGCCACACTTTTGGGGAGAACCTATCAGAGTATGTCCCCGATTGGCCCATAGATGGCGCTACAGGAACCAAAAGTAATAAATGACCCATAACTTCTCGACCTAGAATCAAGATTTTTACATCACTGTGATCCCTGGTTCAAGATGGACAAGATGTATATCTCGGATTCTCGATTTGAGCAAAAACAAATTTGTTATGGCCAGTTTTGTCCAAAACCTACTTTTGCGAACTAGTCCCTGGTTTTTCGCCCGATCTGAACCAAACCAGTCTAGGCCTATTCTCTGGACTCTCTAGATCAATAATTATCGAAAAAAAGTTGAAATTTTGCATTTGGTTGGCTGTAACAGGGTCATTTAGAAAAGGGGCGGGGCTAAATACGGTCAAAAGCCTATAAATCCTAAACGAAAAGTCAAAACTTCACAAAAATTGATGAGCATATGTGTCATAACATGGTGAAGAAGCATGCAAAGTTTCATGGAGATCAGACCATAGGTGGCGCTATAACTGTCAAAAAGGTCTCATTCTTATTAGGTGTTCAAGCACTTTAGTGCTGAAAACCTATTGTATTTGCTATTTGAAAAAAAAAATTGCCCTAAAACGCATCGTGCAGCCCAAACCGTAAGGCCTAGAGACTTGCAACTCGGCCAGATGGTAGGCCACACTTTTGGGGAGAACCTATCAGAGTATGTCCCCGATTGGCCCATAGGTGGCGCTACAGGAACCAAAAGTACTAAATTACCCATAACTTCTCGACCTAGAATCAAGATTTTTACATCACTGTGATCCCTGGCTCAAGATGGACAAGATGTATATCTCGGATTCTCGATTTGAGCAAAAACAAATTTGTTATGGCCAGTTTTGTCCAAAACCTACTTTTGCGAACTAGTCCCTGGTTTTTCGCCCGATCGGAACCAAACCAGTCTAGGCCTATTCTCTGGACTCTCTAGATCAATAATTATCGAAAAAAAGTTGAAATTTTGCATTTGGTTGGCTGTAACAGGGTCATTTAGAAAAGGGGCGGGGCTAAATACGGTCAAAAGCCTATAAATCCTAAACGAAAAGTCAAAACAATAATTTGTTATTATTGTATATTATTATAATATATATTGTTATATTATCAAACCATAAGGCCTAGAGACTTGCAACTCGGCCAGATGGTAGGCCACACTTTTGGGGAGAACCTATCAGAGTATGACCCCGATTGGCCCATAGGTGGCGCTACAGCAACCAAAAGTACTAAATTACCCATAACTCCTCGACCGTTTGACCTAGAATCAAGATTTTTACATCACTGTGATCCCTGGCTCAAGACGGACAAGATTTATATCTCGGATTTTCGAAAAGTCAAAACTTCACAAAAATTGATGAGCATATGTGTCATAACATGGTGAAGAAGCATGCAAAGTTTCATGGAGATCGGACCATAGGTGGCGCTATAACTGTCAAAAAGGTCTCATTCTTTTTAGGTGTTCAAGCACTTTAGTGCTGAAAACCTATTGTATTTGCTATTTGAAAAAAAAAATTGCCCTAAAACGCATCGTGCAGCCCAAACCGTAAGGCCTAGAGACTTGAAACTTGGCCAGATGGTAGGCCACACTTTTGGGGAGAACCTATCAGAGTATGACCCCGATTGGCCCATAGGTGGCGCTACAGCAACCAAAAGTACTAAATTACCCATAACTCCTCGACCGTTTGACCTAGAATCAAGATTTTTACATCACTGTGATCCCTGGCTCAAGACGGACAAGATTTATATCTCGGATTTTCGAAAAGTCAAAACTTCACAAAAATTGATGAGCATATGTGTCATAACATGGTGAAGAAGCATGCAAAGTTTCATGGAGATCGGACCATAGGTGGCGGTATAACTGTTAAAAAGCTTTAAAACCATATATTTCCTATGGTAAATTGCCTATATTGGCTGTAAATGTTTTTTTCCATCTATTATGTCAGTGTTTAAATGTATGCTAAATAAAATTTAATGTCTTTTGATGCTTTTGTGCTTAACGGCCTGAAAGGCCTTAACTGCTTGAACACCGCTAAATGCTGCTTGCAGCTTTAATTATTATTATTATTCTTCTGCCGTAAAACGCATCGTGCAGACCAAACCGTAAGTGCTAGAGACTTGATATTTGGGATTAAGGTAGCACAGAAATCGAGGAGAGGTTGAGAGAGTATGAGCCCGATTGGCCCATAAGTGGCGCCATAGCAACCAAAAGCGCGAAACTGCTCATAACTCCTAGACCTTATGTCCTAGACTCAAGTGTCTTATATCATTGGAAATCTGGAGGCCTGAAGAACAAAACGTGTATCTCTGATTTCATTTCCGTTATGCTAATTTTTCCGCCATTTTGAATTTTGTTAAAAACCTACTTTTGCGAACTAGTCCCTGGTTTTTCGCCTGATCGGAACCAAACCAGTGCAGAAATGTTCCCTGGAGCCTGAATATCAAAAATGATCGAAAACAATTTGAAATTTCGATTCACGGTCGCTAGGGGGCGCAAAATTAATGTTGTGGGAGGAGCCTATTTTACTAAAATGGCTATACCTCGAGAAGGAAATGAGATATCTTCATCAAACTCGAAAGACATATGTAGGAGGACATTTTGAGGTCACAGTAAAAAAACGGTGTTGATTGGCCACATGGTGGCACTATAACATTAAAAAAAGTTAAAAAGTGCTATGACCACCTGACCGTTAGTCAAATTGACTTGAAAATTGGTCTGCAGTGTCTTGGTCTAAGGCCCCATGTATGTGTATGAGGACATTGGCGTATCTCAAAAAACATGGCCGCCATTGGCCAATGAAGTTTGAGCACCTATGAGACAAGGTTAACGGAGGCCGATCGGAACGAAACTCGATGGGCGTTTTCGACTCATGGCCCAAGAGGTTTGTAAGAGTTTTGAAAGAAATCAGGCACTAGTTGGCGCTAACGAGTTTTACAGCTCTGTAATCATGTGGTGTTGCACACATCCCCACAATATGCATATCATTTAATAGATCTCCTCATGCTGAACCACTTTGCCTCTAGAACCATTGCTGTCAATCGAACCGTTCATTAAATATTCACAAATATGTTGAAAACCTACTTTTGCGAACTAGTCCCTGGTTTTTCGTCCGATCAAAACCAGACCAGTCTAGGACAACTCTCTGGAGTCTCTAGATCAATAATTATTGAAAAAAAGTTGAAATGTTTTATTTTTTGCATGGTATTAAATGGTTATTTAGAAAAGGGGTGTGGCAAAAGGCACCCAAAAGCCTATAAATCCTAAAGGAAAACTCAGAACTTCACAAAAAATTGATGAGCATATGTGTCATAACATGGTGAAGACCCATGCAAAGTTTCATGGAGATCGGACCATAGGTGGTGCTATAACTGTTAAAAAGCTTCAAAACCATGTATTTCCTATGGTAAATTGCCTGTATTAGCTGTAAATGGTCTTTTCCATCTACGATTATATAATGTTCATATCATAATGTTTAAAACCATCATAAATCATTATAGAATGTGGCATATCATGGTAAATCATCCTATAACATGGTAAATCAAGGTAAACTAAGATAAATCATGGTAAACTATGGTGAATCATGCTAGAATCATATTAAATCATACTACAATGTGTTCAATTGTGGTAAACCATACTAGAGCAGGGTAAATCATGGTGAATCATACTAGAACTTCGTATATCATGGTAAACTATGGTAAAGCATGCTAGATTCATGGTAAATCATACTGGAACATGGTAAATCATGAAAAATCACACTAAAATTTGGTATATCATGGTAAATCATGCTAAAACATGGTCGATTCCATCTATGATGTCAGTGGTTAAATGCTTGCTACATAAAACTTAATGTCTTTTGATGCTTTTGAGCTTAACTGCCTTAACTGCCTTAAACTGCTTGAACACCGCTAAATGCTGCTAGCAGCTTTAATTATTATTATTATTATTATTATTATTATTATTGCTAGGAGTTAAAATGATAATTCGCTGGAGGTAAGCAGTAATTTAGGTAGTCCTTTGTCCACATTTAGACCAGACAATGAAGGTCGTTGAGGTGTGTGCTTATATACTGCTGAGATTGGTGTCCTGATGGGTGGCAGGTGCGTGATTAGAACGTGATGTGATTGATTGATAGATGTGAGGGAGTGACAGTGGGGCCTGGTAGGGCTATGCATGCATATATATATATATATATATATATATATATATATATATATATATATATATATATATATATGTGTGTGTGTGTGTATAATAGGGATAATGTACATCCAGCTGGTGGTTCTCTCAAAATAACCCCTGACAAGGATGATGAGGACTTGATCAGTCTGAAGGGGGCTATTTTAAGAGAACCACCGGCTGGATGTACATTATCCTGCTTATTGCAAGGCTACTTGCCACATACGTAAATAATTAGACACGAAATATTGATCTGAGTTGAAATATTTGATTAGGTCTTTAATCAAATCATTAGCTTCCGCGGAGAGAGCAGTTGCAGCGTGGCAAGTTCAAACTAAATGGACATTTAAGAGATATGGTATACAGTCATTCATATCACTTATTACACAGCATTTCACCACATGAATAATTAAAGGGATAAGACAAATTTTAAGATTAAACTATTTTAAAATCGTACCTGTTTGTATCTCATAATCCAACAGTGTACAAAATGTCACGATTAGCCACGCACTCCCTGGTTGATCACTGACTACATTTCCCATCATGCATCTCCTTGGACTGATTACACCATACACCTGCACTGCACTGATTGTGCACACACCTGCATCTCATTCACACACATATAAACCACTTCCACGCACCACACCAGTGCGAAGTCTTGATTTGCCCTGGCTGTCACTACCGAGCATTTCTTCCTGTGGATTAATTATGACCTTGACCTTGACCTTGGACTGTGTATCCCATTTCTGATTGTTCTCTGCCCGCCCCGACTTCAAATGTTTACTGGACCTTGCTTCTCGCCGCCTGCCCCGACCATTGCCTGTTTTCTGGTTTGTCTCTGCTTTGTCTCCATTGCCCTGTTTGGTGTTGTTGATTCCTGCCTGTTTGACTACTCTAATAAAAGCTGCAAATGGATCCCCTTGAGTCTGATGCTTCATAACACAAAACAATAGTCACAAAATGGCAGCAGCTGCCTTTGTATGAAACAAGAGAGAGCGAGTCCATGATACTGGATGGCATAATTAAATAACTGTTTCAATATTTTATTAGCTCATCAAACGCAAAACTTCCCCGAAGAAAACCGGCATATAGCACTGCTGACTTCAGTAACCCGGATGAGCCTGCGTTATCTGTTTTGAGCGGTTGTTATCTAGGAATAACTTACTGCTGGATGGCGCCATTGACAATCAGAAACAAGTATTCCACAGAGCCGTGTAATACATATTATATATATATATATATATATATATATATATATATATATATATATATATATATATATATATATATATATATATACTGTATACAGGAAGCTAATATTTGATGAGCATCACAATAAATAATCCATTCAAGACCATATAATTTTTTGTAATGATGCAATAAATAAATACATAGCGATTAATTTAGCACTGACAGAATAAGCTGATAACTGACCTGTAACAGGCTGAATCTGAAACGATTAATTCTGCTAAACATGGAATAAATGTGACAAGGAAACACTGCTAAGCTGGACTACTTTCACATCAAATTTATTTTAAAGCTGTAAAGCAATGACAGATACTGCCACACTTTGTCTGAATTACAGCTGAAGAGTTGTTTGCTACAGTATAGTCACATTGTTTTGTGTTTATAGTTGCTCAGTTCTGAAAACAAGTTTGGTGCCATTTGTTTGCCATTATAATAATGCCCATAATAAACCATGATCTTCTTCTGTTGGCCTTTTCAGCTCGAGAGATAATTTTTTCGCAGCCCATTAACAGAGCATGGCCAGCATGGCTGGTGTTAATAGTTGTTCAGTGACCGTGGCACTCAGCTTTATAACTGTCTGTTTATCAAGAGAGAGGTTGCACCCCAATCCATAATGGCCTGCATTCAGTGATTGCTGCCACACTGTTGGTGCATTAATTGAATTCATGCCAGTGCAAAAGTTATTTTGCAGGAGTGCATAAATTTGGCACATTTATGGACCAAAATGTATTTATTTATTTGTTTTATTTGTTATCATGAATTCATCCTGTTATTATATGGATAAGATTCCCTTAAGATTTTTATAAGGATAAGATTTTCTCAGTCACTGCTCTGAATATTGTTATGTAGCTTAAGGCTTGTATTTAAAACCACTGAATAATTTCAATCAAATTATTTTAATTGAGTGCTGGATCAGTAATTACAGGTTGGAGTCATTTAAACTGCCCTGGAAGTCATGTGATCTTGGGCATATTAAAAGTTTATGTCCGAGATAAAATTAATGAAGAGGATTGTAATCATTTGACTGCCTGAAAGAATATAATGATGTGACTTGAGCCATGTGGAGAATCCATCATATTCGATAATCAAATGTGCGAAAAGAAATAAAAAATGGGATCGTAGCCATTCACCAGAACCTCTGGCTGATGCCCTCATTTGCACCTGTGTCTGTGGCGTACGCCAAGGCAAATGTTAGATAACTTTAAATGCCACCAAGCCTGTCAGGAACGCATGAGAATTATGAGATGTGTGTGACAGCAGAACCGTAGCGATAATCCTGTTTACCCACATCCGCATCTTCTTGTCACAAAACATAAACGCAGGGAGAGCGGTTCGAGGGGCGTTCGGGGAGGAAATAAACTTGCACGTGTGCGCGAGTCGGATGCGGGGACATCTTCGCAACGCATAATTCAATATGACTAATCACGGTGGCCGCTGCCAACTCAGGAGCTACTCTGACAATCTCAACCCAGCGGTATTTCGATAATGCCAAAAAACTGTGAGAGGGGGAAACGGGGCCAGATGTAGTTGGGGCACGTACCTGGGAAGCACTGCATCTCGGCTGGGCACCTGTCCATGCCCCGCTCCCTGAGCTTAATCCTCCATTCACAGCTCTGGAAAAAGCTGTCTCCCAGGCCTGGCTCCTCTCTCTCTCCTCATCACGCGGCTCTCGCCCTGCTAATCGGCATGCCAGGAAGCAGCCTACAAAAGGCAGCAGGAATTTACAGTAATAATCGGCCAGGAAAATAAGCAGCACCTATGCGTTATTGAACACACAGGGGCTTACGAAAATTGATCGTAATGGCTTTCATCACCATTACTGATGCTTCATGCCTCACTTGCAGGTATTGTGAGAAAAGCAGGTCATGTCTTAATCTCTTTGCCGTACCCGTATAAGGGCATAATCCCATATGTACCGGTATTGACGTGAATTTGCATATCTTGGGAGGATTGGAGTGTGTGATATATCATTGAAAAGGCATATTTTCAACTACTTAGCATTACTTAGCATCGTTGCATGGTTTTTCTCAGTCTAACACCCAGTAAATTGCTATTAGGAATAATATATTCAAGTTTGTGGCAGTCTTCCCTCTCACATTTTATAGGCCAATGTTAATTTGTTACTTGGTTTAATTACTCCTCTTGGATTTGCAGTATAGGCTAACCTGAAATTATTTTCAATGCAGTATGGTACAGCTTAATCTATTGTGCACAACAACCTGTTGCCATTTGGAGCATAACAAGCTAGTTTTTTTTTTTAAATAATTTTTAACTTGTTGCCAACCAATAAAAAAGAATTATTATTAGTAGTAGTAGTAATGTAATGTAATGTGAATAACAAATATGTTTTTCCATTCACATCAAAGTGTCTCTAAAAGGGGTACAAAGTAAAAAAAATTCAAATACCTCTACTACGCTGACAAATTATTTAGTGCAGTTTACTTTTTTGATTGTAGGGACATAGTTCACTTCATTCAACACTCTGTATATTGTGTGTTCAAAAGTGTCCTGTTACTGTTTTATAGAGTGAGAAAATGACTCCAAATGAAGTTTGTGAGTTAGGCTAGTAATCATCTTCAAGTCATCTTCAATTTGTGTGAGGGTGACATAATTCTTTGGGGAACTATCCCTTTAAATAATAGCTGAGAGAAAGTACAGGGCACATGATATGAAATATTGTCTGGGAAAATGTAAAGTAGCATGTAATTGTGCCAAATGGTCTGTTACCCTGTAGTAAGATGGTAACAGCATTATTTTTAATATTCAACTGGCCAACACTGATATTAATATGGAATGGCATTTGTCATAAGCAGCCATCCTCTCCCTAACAAACAATTGTTTTGTAGACTCTGTCATAATAATGCTGTTTCAGAACTTCACATGACCTTAGGTGAGTGCTAGACATAGTAATCTATTTCTAATATCAAACATCACCAAGTTTTAGGCTGTGGATGAAGCTCCTGAAATGTTAATCATTCCAAACTTAACCATTGGCCATTATCGGAGAGGTCAACAGAAGAACATTAGCTAATTGGAGATTGGCATTTTCTAATTAGTTTGAAGGATAACAAGCACAAAGAACACAGGTTTTCTGCACTCTATTCATTGCCTACTGCTTTGTGCGCTTGGACTGAGGGAACGTGTGCTTTGAATGTAATTACTTCTTATAAAGAAATCCACCTTAATGCATCTTTATGGAAATTACTAAAGAATTTCATTCAGGACAATGTGCCCTTTCTGCACTATCCTCACTCTTAACAGGGAGGATAATGGTGTATCCTCAGAGTCATTAAGACTTTATCTTGGCTGTTGATTAGAAGCTGAAGTCCATAAACTTGGTCAGTGGTTAGTATAGAAAGGTTATCAGTATTTAATAATTCACAGTGTTCTGACAATAAGAAGCACGTACAATACAAAATACGTACATTTTCGCCAATAAAGGAGTTTATTGTTCCAGTTTGTTCTGCATATACACTGCTATTTAATGGTTTGTGGTTTGTTAAATGTTTTTAAAGTCTCGTATGCGCACCAAGGCTGCCTTTATTTAATCAAAAATACAGTAAAACAGCAATGTTGTGAAATATTATTATAATTTAAAAGTTTCATTTGACTTTATTTTCAAATGTAATTTATTTTATGTGATGACAAAACTGAATTTTCAGCATTATTACTCCAGTTCCCTTTCAGGGAACTCGAGCTGCGTGAAAACGCTGTGGAAACGCCCCTGCGTGAGTGCGTCATGAAGCACGTATGAAATCAGTCCAATGGCGAGACGGAACGTCATAGGCGGGTGATGTCATCGACCAGGAAACTATATAAGCACCCCAAAACACAAGCGCGTCAGCTTCTGAGTCTTCAGCAAGCGCTCTGTGTGTGAAATATATCAGTCTGTGTCTCAAAGTGTTTTTGTCTGTCCTTAGTATTTGCTAGGCAGGAGTTTTTCACATATAAAAAACTTTAAAAGAGACTATATATATATATATATATATATATATATATATATATATATATATATTATGGCGAGCGAACAGCAGTTCAGAAAGTGTTTTCATCCCTGCCCACGCTACATCACGGGTGGGGACACTCACGATCTGTGTGTTGTTTGTATGAGAGTGCAGCATGCCCAGTCAGCTCTCGAGGGAGCTGATTGTGTGCATTGCGAGCGTTTGTCCATGAAAACGCTCCGCTCCCGCCGAGCCCTCTTCGAGGAGAGTGGTTCGGTGCGCGCTCCCCGCGGTTCGGGTCCCGCTGCTGCCGAGGCACAGCGGAGGCTTCAATCGTGGGGTTCGCAGATGGATCTATCAGCGGGGATTGAGACGGGCTCTGCCCTATCTCAGCCCTTACCTGGTAGATCCAGCGCCTCAGATCCGGGTTTGGAAGCACGTGCTGCGGTTTCTTCCGCCCGGGCTGAGGCACCATCACTTCAGCTATCCAGTTCTGAGGAATTGGATGTTGAAAGTGTGGATACAGCAGAGACTGGGGACTCGTCAGTCCAGTCTCCTGCTAGTGAGGAGCTGATGGAGGTGCTCACTCGTGCTGTAGAGAAGTTAAGCATTGAGTGGCCAGCTGACAGACCGGAGTCTCGTTCTAAAAGCAAGTAAGATGAGAGATTTCTGCCCTCTCGGGCTGCACCTCCACGCCAGTGTCTTCCGTTTTTTCCTGATCTCCACACCGAGGTGTCGAGATCATGGAATAGACCGGTCTCATCCAGAATTTTTACTCAGCAAACTTCTGTATATTCTAATATTTCTGGGTCTAAGATTTGTGGTTATGGGGCGATTTCGCGAAATCGTCCTTCAAGACACCGGCATTGCCCACCAAGCGGCTTTGGTGGGCAAAGCTTACTCGACGGCAGGTCAAGCGGCAGCATGTTTACATACCATGTCAATACTTCAGGCTTATCAGGCAGACCTGTTTAAAGGACATTAGTGAGGGGGAGGAAGTAAGTGCGGACGTTATTCGAGAATTATGTCAGGCAGCCGATCTTTCTCTCCGTGCCACCAAGGAGACGGCCAGATCAGTGGGCCGTTCTATGGCAGCCCTGGTGGCCACGGAGAGGCACTTATGGTTAAATTTGTCAAATATGAAAGAGAAAGAAAAATCTTTCCTTCTGGACGCCCCGCTTTCAACCGCTGGCCTCTTCGGTGACTCCGTAAATACGGTCATCGAGAGGTTTCAGGAGGAGAAAAAGCAGGCGGCGGCGCTCCAGAAGTTTCTCCCTCTCTGCGTGCATGTTCCCGGGGCTGCTGGGCGGGAGCAGCCCCAGCCGTCGAGTAGCTCCTCACACAGGGCGCAACAAAAACGAAGTGTCGCATCTCGTGCTCCTCCCCAGCAAGACTGGAGCGAGACACGGCGCTCTCAGACGAGGTCCTCCAGGGGCAAGACCGATCTGAGGATGGTTATTGTCGCCAGGAAGGCTGCGTCGAAGAAGAAGCCCTGACGCCACAGGCGTCAGGATGCTGAGGGTGGTCCCCACCGAGAGGGAAAGGTTTTCGCCGCAGTACACAGCGCCCGTTCTCTCTCTGTGCCCTCAAGGGCCCGTTCTGCCACCCCGCCTGCGTGCCGGGGCGTAGACGGTCCCAGCGAGCGTTTTCCCGAGGGACGCTCGCCCGTTCTGAGGAGCGGTTTAGAGCGGTCAGACCAGTTGTTCCCTGCCGGTGCGCCGTTACAGGGCACTGTGTCTGCCACTCAAAATATTCCAGAGGCCAGTCTCGAGAGACTGGTACCCTTAGTAGAATTTTTGGCAGAGTGGAAAAGCCTTCCAAATGTATCTCAATGGGTCCTGCAGACTATCGAGTAGTCTGCAGGACCTCGTTTCAGAGGGGTTCTGCCCACAGTGGTGGGCCCCGAGCAGGCTCTGGTTATGGAACAAGAGGTGAAAACTCTTCTGCTAAAGGGGGCTATAGAACGAGTTCTTCCTCCCAGCAGCGAGTTGGGTTATTACAGCCAATATTTCATCGTTCCAAAGAAGAATGGGGGTTACGTCCAATTTTAGATCTGCGCCTTTAAAAATCGCTCAGTAGGGAAGCTCAAATTCAAAATGCTGACTCTCAAGCAGATCGTGTCACAGATCAGGTCCGAGGACTGGTTTGTCACGATAGATCTAAAGGACGCATACTTCCATATTTCCATCCTTCCACAACACAGGAAGTTCCTGAGGTTCGCTTTCGGGGGCGAAGCGTACCAATATCGGGTTCTTCCGTTCGGCCTAGCACTGTCTCCCCGAACTTTCACGAAATGTATGGATGCAGCTCTGGCTCCGCTGCGACTCCAGGGCATTCGCATTTTAAACTATATCGACGATTGGTTGATTCTAGCTCAATCGGAGCATCTGGCGATTCGGCATCGAGATGTCGTTCTCGCCCATATCAAAAGGTTGGGGTTGAGGCTCAACGCCAAGAAGAGTGTGCTTTCTCCATTACAGAGGACCACTTTTCTGGGTGTGGTTTGGGATTCGACGACGATGCAGGCACGTCTGTCTCCTGCTCGTATAGGTTCGATTCTCGTAGCCGTCAAACAGGCAAAGCTCACTCACTGTAAAAGAATGGTGATGGCAGCAGCGTCCAACGTTATACCTTGCGGCCTGCTGTACATGAGACCACTGCAGTGGTGGCTCAGGGCCAAGGGGTTCTCCCCGAGGGGAAACCCGCTCCGCAAGATCAGGGTCACGCGACGGTGTCTTCGCGCCCTGGCTATGTGGAAAGAACCTTGGTTCCTGTCCTTAGGACCTGTGTTGGGGGCTCCGTGTCGTCGTGTAACGCTAACGACGGACGCCTCTCTCACAGGCTGGGGGACGATCATGAGTGGTCGCGCGGCTCAGGGTCTGTGGCAGGACCATCATCTTCAGTGGCACATAAATTGTCTAGAAATGATGGCGGTGTTTCAGGCTTTGATGCACTTCCTCCCAGACCTGAGAGATCATCATGTTCTTGTCCGGTCAGACAACACATCAGTGGTCTCCTACATAAATCACCAGGGAGGTCTGCCTTCGCGCCCGTTATACAAGCTGGCTTGCCAGATCCTTCTATGGTCCCAGGGGAAGCTTCTTTCATTGAGGGCGATTTATATCCCAGGGTATCTAAATCAGGGGGCAGACATCCTGTCAAGGCAGGGGCCGAGGCCCGGGGAATGGAGACTCCACCCCGAGGTGGTGGAGCTCCTTTGGAAACATTTTGGTCGTGCCGAGGTAGACCTTTTTGCATCCAAGGAGACATCACACTGTCCACTGTGGTTCTCTCTGAGCCATCCAGCCCCTCTGGGGTTGGACGCTATGGTACAGGCGTGGCCGAGGTCACGTCTGTATGCATTTCCCCCGATTGCTCTGCTCCCAGGAGTTCTGGAAAGGTTTCGCCGGGACGGGGTCAGTCTACTGTTGGAAGCCCCGTACTGGCCGGCCCGAGTTTGATTTGCGGACCTAATTTCTCTCCTCGACGGCTTTCCTCTGGAGATTCCGATCAGGAGGGACCTTCTCTATCAGGCGAGTGGGTTGATCCTTCACCCCCGCAGAGAACTATGGAGGTTGTGGGCTTGGCCTCTGAGGGGGCCCAGCTCATAGAATCTGGTCTCTCGACTGAGGTCGTGGAGACCATCCTCCACTTCAGAGCTCCGGCCACTAGGAAATTATATGCCTTGAGGTGGAAGATGTTCACCTCTTGGTGTGGGGAACACCAGTTGGACCCAGTTAACTGCCCGGTGGGTGCAGTGCTGGAATTCCTTCAGGAGCGTTTCTCCACAGGGTTATCCCACTCCACACTGAAGGTGTACGTGGCGGCCTTATCTGCTTACCACGTCCCTTTAAGTGGAGCCTCTCTCGGGAGACACCCACTTGTAACTCGTTTCCTTCGTGGCACTTTGAGGCTGAGGCCAGCAGTTCGCATGAGGGTGCCGACCTGGGACCTTGCGGTTGTTCTAGAAGGTCTCTCTCTAGCACCGTTCGACCCCATTGAAGAAGTTTTTGAGAAATTCGTTACTCTAAAAACTATCTTTCTTCTTGCTATCTCTTCACTAAAAAGAATAGGAGATATTCAAGCTCTATCGGTTTCTCCCTCGTGCTTGGAATTCTCGCCCGGCATGGTAAAAGCTTTTCTCCACCCTAGACCGGGCTATGTTCCTAAGGTCCCAACTAATACTGTTAGGCCTATTGTACTGCAAGCCTTCTGTCCTCCTCCTTTTCTGACGTCGGACCAGGAGAAACTTAATCTGCTCTGCCCAGTTAGGGCTTTAGATGCTTACGTCCACAGAGCTGCCTTGTGGAGGAAATCTGAACAGTTGTTTGTTTGTTTTGGACCACCCAAAAAGGGGACGTTTTTAGTGTCACATGATCCTTCACTAATCATTGTTATATGCAGGCTGTGAGAAAGGCAAGGGCTTCATCATCTCCAGGGCCTAATGGAGTTCCGTACAGAGTGTACAAGAGTGCTTCAGGAGTTCTACGAATTCTGTGGAAATTGATAAAAGTGGCATGGGAAAAGCAGGTTGTACCTAGAGCATGGCGCCGAGCAGGTGGAGTCTTTATACCTAAGGAAAAGATGCTACAAGCATCAGTCAGTTTCGTCCTATTTCACTATTAAACGTCGAAGGTAAGATTTTCTTCAGTATTATTGCACAGAGATTGTCAACCTACCTATTAAAGAATGGCTTCATTGACACTTCAGTTCAAAAAGCGGGCATTCCAGGGTTCTCAGGATGCTTAGAACACATCAATGTTATCTGGCAACAAATTCAATCAGCTAAAAAGGAGAGGAAGGAGCTCCATGTGACATTCCTGGATTTGGCTAATGCATATGGTTCAGTGCCACATGAGCTTCTTTGGGCAGCATTTGATTTTTTCAGGGTACCGATGTCGATAACAAATTTAGTGAAAGCCTATTTTGGAGATTTGCAATTTAGTTTCTCAACTCCAGAATTCAGCACTACATGGCAATGCTTAGAGGTTGGAATAATGGCAGGATGCACAATTTCTCCACTGGCTTTTACCATGGCAATGGAAGTAATCATTAGGGCATCAAAATGGGTAGTAGGAGGAGAGCGCTTGGCTTCTGGGATGTGACTACCACCAATCAGAGCATACATGGATGACATGACAACCATGACTACAACAGTAGACTGCATTAATCGGTTATTTGGTAAGTTAACCGATAACATTGAATGGGCACGAGCCCTCTAAATCAAGGAGCATCTCTAATTAAAGGCAAGGTGGTAGATAAAACATTCTTCATTAATGGTGAGGCAATACCAACAGTTTCTGAGAAGCCAGTGAAGAGTCTTGGGAGATGGTACGATGGGGATCTAAAGGACACAGTTTGAGTGGGAGAAGTTAGACGACAAGCAGTGGAAGGGTTGAAGAGCATAAACAGCTGCGCTCTACCAGGGAAACTAAAACTCTGGTGCTTTCAGTTTGGTCTACTGCCGAGGTTGCTGTGGCCACTGACTGTGTACGAGGTTTCTTTGACAACAGTGGATAAGCTGGAAGCGTTAATAAGTTCATATATCAGGAAATGGTTGGGAGTTCCACGCTGCCTCAGCAGAGTGGGACTTTATAGTAAAGGAATATTGCAGCTGCCAGTCTCTGCTTTAACCGAGGAGTTTAAGTGCGCCAAGGTCAGACTGAAAATTACCTTAGTAGAGTCACACGACAAATGTGTAAGGGAGGCAGCACCTGTGTTAAAAACTGGTAGAAATTGGTCAGCAAAGAAATCTGTGGAAGAGGCAAAGGCTGCCCTTCAAATTGGTGATATCGTGGGGCAGGTACAGCATGGAAGAGGGGGTTTTGGGCTCAGTTTAGCTCCTCCTAAATGGCACAAGGCAGCCCCAGCTCGAAGGAGGAAGCTTGTAGTCAACAAGGTGCGAAAGCAGGAGGAGAGGATGAGGTGTATAAAGGCCATTTCCCAGGCCAAGCAGGGAGAGTGGATGAGATGGGAGAGTGTGGAACAACGCAAGATGGGCTGGCAAGACCTTTGGTCAGTGGAAGAGAGTAGGATCAGTTTCCTTATCAGGTCAAGATATGATGTTCTCCCATCACCACATAACCTAAACCTCTGGGTAGGAGAGGATCCCTCTTGTCCTTTGTGTTCATCACCTGCCACATTAAGGCACATTTTGACAGGATGTAAGGTGGCTCTTGGATGTTTGGCTTTAGCATTGGAAGACAAGTGTAACATGACCAATAAGTTGCCACCTGTTCTGGCAAAACATTGCACAGAGAAGACAATATTCCTCCGCCCAGGCGAGCAACCACCAAGAAAAGGTGTTAAAACAAATTCTCGCCCAGGACAACTGGAAGCTGCTAGGGACTGGAAAATGCTGGCTGATCTTGATCAACTGCTTATTTTTCCACCTGAGATTGCCACCACTAACCTCCGACCAGATATTGTTTTGTGGTCTGGATCAGCACGCATTGTTCAACTGATAGAGTTAACAGTGCCATGGGAGGATGCTGTAGATGAGGCATATGAGAGGAAGAAACTGCGTTATGCTCAGCTGGCCACTGAAGCAGAACAGCGAGAATGGAGAGTCCGGGTTTATCCAGTGGAAGTGGGTTGTCGAGGATTTGTGGCACACTCCACAACCCGGTTCCTTAGAGATGTCGGATTCAGTGGCCAAGAGTTGCGTCGCACAGTAAAGAACTTATCTGAAGCAGCAGAGAGGAGCAGCAACTGGCTGTGGTTGAGACGGAAAGATTCTGGCTGGCTGTGTACAGGCAAAAATTCAAAAATTCTTGAAATTTTGAAGAGTCTGTTGGTTTATTTGTATAGTTTTCATAGTAATTACAGTTATTACGTTCCTGTGTATTTTGCGTGAATGAGGATTGGTGTTTGGACAGATATTGTGTTTTGCGGTAGTATGCCATACGGAACCGTTGCCACTGACCACTTTAATGTCCGCAGTGGGGCTCGACAGCCTTAGTCAAACCGGTTGGCGCGTATGGTCAGGTTGTGGAGAGGTTGAGAGATTGTGGTTAGGTCACATGTGAACTACGAGGAAGGAGCAACCTCAGCAGCAGGAGGGATGTAAAGGTCAGTAAGCTGGGCTGAGTTGAGTGGGGATGGAGGGGGGTGACTCTGGGACGCCAGAGTCACTGTCGAGCCCTCTTGAGGTGTCGTGGGCTAGTCGACGAAACACTGAGGACGGAAGGTGCCCACTTGAAGACCCTAGAGATGTCCCCTACTCTGCTCAATCCAGACGGTTGTCATGAGGGGACCGCACTGTGGTTGCAGCCATTGTGTGTGCTGACGCGCAAATATTAACACCAGACAGAAGGAGATTCACATCACTATTTGGAAAGAAGCGTAAATGGATGGAGAAATATAGGTTACTGTAAAGCTACGTCTTAGTTGGTGCTTATCTTGGCGAAAGCCGAGTACAAATCAGCATGAAGTTTAACATCTACTCTCATGTAATGGAAATCATGCAGAGTTGCTGCTCAAAAGAAACATTTATTGCAGTCGAAAACATTTGTGCTGATTAATATTTTCATGTAAACCATGATTTTCAGTATTCTGAAAGTTAATACAAAGTTCAAAAGAACAGCATTTATCTAAAATAATCCCAAATATACACTCACCTAAAGGATTATTAGGAACACCATACTAATACTGTGTTTGACCCCCTTTCGCCTTCAGAGCTGCCTTAATTCTACGTGGCATTGATTCAACAAGGTGCTGAAAGCATTCTTTAGAAATGTTGGCCCATATTGATAGGATAGCATCTTGCAGTTGATGGAGATTTGTGGGATGCACATCCAGGGCACGAAGCTCCCGTTCCACCACATCCCAAATATGCTCTATTGGGTTGAGATCTGGTGACTGTGGGGGCCATTTTAGTACAGTGAACTCATTGTCATGTTCAAGAAACCAATTTGAAATGATTCGAGCTTTGTGACATGGTGCATTATCCTGCTGGAAGTAGCCATCAGAGGATGGGTACATGGTGGCCATAAAGGGATGGACATGGTCAGAAACAATGCTCAGGTAGGCCGTGGCATTTAAACGATGCCCAATTGGCACTAAGGGGCCTAAAGTGTGCCAAGAAAATATCCCCCACACCATTACACCACCACCACCAGCCTGCACAGTGGTAACAAGGCATGATGGATCCATGTTCTCATTCTGTTTACGCCAAATTCTGACTCTACCATCTGAATGTCTCAACAGAAATCGAGACTCATCAGACCAGGCAACATTTTTCCAGTCTTCAACTGGAAATTTTGGCTAATTTTGGGGAGCTCTTGCAAATTGTAGCCTCTTTTTCCTATTTGTAGTGGAGATGAGTGGTACTCGGTGGGGTCTTCTGCTGTTGTAGCCCATCCGCCTCAAGGTTGTGCGTGTTGTGGCTTCACAAATGCTTTGCTGCATACCTCGGTTGTAACGAGTGGTTATTTCAGTCAAAGTTGCTCTTCTATCAGCTTGAATCAGTCGGCCCATTCTCCTCTGACCTCTAGCATCAACAAGGCATTTTCGCCCACAGGACTGCCGCATACTGGATGTTTTTTCCTTTTTACACCATTCTTTGTAACCCCTGGAAATGGTTGTGCGTGAAAATCTCAGTAACTGAGCAGATTGTGAAATACTTAGACCGGCCTGTCTGGCACCAACAACCATGCCACACTCAAAATTGCTTAAATCACCTTTCTTTCCAATTCTGACATTCAGTTTGGAGTTCAGGAGATTGTTTGACCAGGACCACACCCCAAAATGCATTGAAGCAACTGCCATGTGATTGGTTGATTAGATAATTGCATTAATGAGAAATTGAATAGGTGTTCCTAATAATCCTTTAGGTGAGTGTAAATCTAACATTATACATGTCTTTACTGTCACTTTTGATTAATTGTAAGCATCCGTGCTGAATAAAAGTATTTTTTTCTAAAAAAAAAAATGTAATTTCTGACCCCAAACTTTTGAAGAGTAGTGTATTTTCAGGAAAAGAAGGAATATGCATGCCATCAACATGTCAAAAATAAAATGAAAAGACACTCTTGAAAGAAAAAGATGGGCCTTTGAAACTTGTAAAGCTTTAAGATAAAGCTGGCAGGTTATTACACTTTTCAATTCCAGAGTCAAATATAAAAATTTCTATTATAAGGACAATTAATTACCTTGCAAAATGGCAAATGTGCATCCTTGTCAGGTGGAGTCTACTCTGATGGCCTTTCCTCAAACACTGGACGGGCAGATTTGATCTCTGCTAATGGTTCTTCTGGAAAGGGTAATTACGCCATGGTCAAAGCTAATTTGCTCTCTGCCAGATGAACTGTTGTATTTTATTGTAGGCTGACATTTGAAAGTAATTATGGTACTGTTGACCCTGGACCATTCCGGTTTGTTGCACTGTCTTTGGTGGCCTGACTCTCTCTTACTCTCTGTCTCTCTCTCACTCTAGTTCTTGGCTGGTAGTCAGAATTGTAACAAGCCAATGACACGGACCAGGAACACCATATGGGACTCCGATGAGCAGCCCAAATGCACTTGCTCCGGCTTCGTCAACGTGTGATGGACGAAAATCATGCGCCACTTGCTTCGTGTTCAATGGCGGGTCCATTGAACACGAAGCAAGTGGCGCATGATTTTCGTCCATGTCTCATCTCTCTATTTGCTATTCTGTGTAGATCCATGTATCGGTAAGTGTGCCATTATGTGGATCAGTGATCACCTCCATGTGGCCTTCTTGCTGGAAAATTAAAATAAGCAAAAGGTCACACTGGGTTTCCCTACCAGTACTGCTCGCTCCAAATGAAGTGCCGATGAGAGCAATTATGGATATTTTCCATCGGCTCTCACTTTTCAGTGCGTGGCTACAGTAACAAATAGAAATCTATGTACATGGCTTTATTGTGGGCAATACATATTTATACAAAAACAGAAGTATTTTTCCACATGCTGTAGTGTTGATATTCTAAGATCCCTTGCATTGCAAGTAATAGTCAAATAGCCGTTGATCTGTTATGCTGCAAATATTATTATGCCTAATGTAATAATGCTTTCTTAAAGGGATAGTTCACTCTGAAATTAAAATGATGTTTTCATTAACAACCCTCTTGTCCCTTCTTTTTAATTTAATTTCTTTTCTAGAACACAAGATAAGATATTTAGAAATCTCTCTCTCTCTCTCTCTCTCTCTCTCTCTCTCTCTCTCTATATATATATATATATATATATATATATATATATATATATATATATATATATATATATATATATATATAGTATTCCTGTGATTATAAAGCTGAATTGTCAGCAGCCACTCCAGACTTCAGTGTCACATGATCATTCAGAAATCATTCTAATATGCTGATTTGGTGGAAAAATGTTGTGCTTGTTAATATTTTTCTGGACACTTTTTTTTCTGTATTCTTTGATGAATAGAAAGTCCAAAAGAACAGCAATTATTTGAAATACAAATCGCATGTAAAATTATAAATGTAATTTATAAAAAAAAATCATTATATAAATATATATGATAATATATAAAGACACATTATATAAACAAAAACATTTAGATGTTTTAGTTAGATTTGACGGCACTAATATATATATATATATATATATATATATATATATATATATATATATATATATATATATATATATACTGGTGTGGTCAGAGCTACAGTGCACTGTTTCTTCTCTAGCCATATTAATATCCCAGCTCTGTTAGTTAGCGGCAGATTAATCCATCCTGTGTCTTTGTTAAATTACAAGACATTTTAATCAGCGGCGGGAATTATGTTAGCCCATTGGTAATGATTGCTGACAAATGGTGCCACAATTGAGCCTCAAAGTCAGGCATTAGCTAGCGTGACAACCTCCAGCACTGAAATCGACGGAACATCACAATCCCAGGTAGCCTTGCCAAGTTTTCTTAATTCGTGACACATTAGGTTCCTTGGGCTGGAGCGGGGCTATTATTATTTGCCTTTATTTATCTCGTGCTCCGTCATTCTCGCTATCTCTCATTGGCCATCCTCGCACTGAATGTAATAAAGACTGACACTTGTGACACTTCAAACATGTAGCCACCAACAGCTCCGTGACAACAAAAGGAGTTCTCGGAGCAACACAAATTAATAGTGGGGGAGAGAGAGGGCTTGCTTGGGCCAGCTCAGCAGGTGTGCTCCCACATCTTTGCACCTCTTAACACCCCCTCTCATTCTGCCTGACACGTCGGACAATGGCACAAAAAGTCCTTTACTGACGTCCGCACAATGAGCCAGGCGCAGAGACAGACCAATCTTTTTTTGTGCCGCTGCTGTTTGCGGGAATACGTCGGGGTAAACACTCTCCATTGTGAGCCAGCTGCACTCGAGAACATGATGAAAGTAGAAATTTGAAAGGCCTGGGATTGAGACCATAGCTGGATTTGACAGTTCTTACCTGAGACACTGATAACCACTTTAGCGTGCACTGATCCCTGTTTGCATTTTGAATGCATTTCTCCAATCAAGCTCATTAGCATAATTTATATTGTTAGTGTTGTCTTACTATGCATTTGTAATTGATAACGTGTACGCCCACATTTTTTCTCTCAAAACGAGGTATTTTTTGAACTTATTCAGATAAGTAATCCACTAGCCTCTTATTTGATTTGTGCAACACTAAACAATTAGATGTGGGGATCAAAGCCCCGTTCAATTCTATAAGCAATGGGGGGTGTAAGTGAATACGAAGGCCCACTGAGCATTGAATAGCTCTCAATTCCCCCTCTTTCTGTCCTTCCATACAGCCACATGCTAACAGAGCTCATCATATGGTATGGAGCGACACCAACAATGTAGCCACGTGATCCCGAGGTGTGCTGTTATGTTGCGCTTTAGATCCCTCTTAATCACGACAGTTAATTCGTTTACAATGAATGCAATTAATGCACCTAAAATCCACAATGAAGCACTCAGGCATTCCATTATTCTACTCATATGTGGCTTAACCTCATCCATTAAAGCCAATATTAAGTTAAAAAGAGCGCATTTATAATTGGTTACGTTAATACTATGAAGTATTTGCTAGTGCCTGTGTGCCTTCAAGTAAATGTGTAAGTGCGCTTCACTAAATCCACCTAAACGGATGACTAATTTTACCAAAATGATTTTCTGGTGAGCTCCACACTTCTTAATCACCTTATGATATTTAAAAATACCCCTTTTATGACTGGATTTTCCTTTTTTGGAAATCAGCTAACAAAGACTGTCCCCCAGTGTACTACAAATCTGCATTAAATTCAATTAAAACTATGCCACAGTCTTGTGCTACCGAGTAACACTTGTCCACAAGATATCCTCGATTGTAAGTGTATCTGTTGAGCGTCTGCATATTCTCAACTTTTTTTTTTTAATGACTGCTTTTTAACCTTTTAATGGACTTTGCTCTAAGACTCAGGTAAGACACATCTCTTTCCTTACGGCTTTATGTGTTTTTCGAGGTCTAATCCATATTTGGCTTGGAAGAGGCTTGTTGAAAACGATTGTCTAATTCATCTCGCAATCAACCAACTGTATAATTTAAATACTTCTTTGGGAATTAGTGTAATGTTATGATAATTATGCTATGATTTGGTGTAATAATTTCGCCCTGCTTAAAAAAAATGGCAGCATAAAAGAGTGCGTAATAGGAGAATTGTAATTGCTTAATAAATTGTTGGAAAATAAAATGAAGAGGGATCGGAAATGGTGCTTGGAGCTGCCGCTTCATTTGACCTGCTATATCTAGCTTCAATCATAAAATGAGTAAACATAGACAGTTGTGATTTTTCCTCTTTATTTTTATGTCCTAGAGGAATGAGGAAAGGAGATGGGATGAATAGGGGAACAGTGTACAGAAGAAGAATAGAATAGCTTGCTGAGTCAATGGAAGAGGCCAAGGCAAGTCAAAGGTTGGAGGGATTAAGCTTTCATTTCCTGTTCTCCACGCTGGGTCTGGTTTGCATCCAGGGAACCTCCCTGGCGTCTTGCTGCTGTTTGAGTTTGTACAGTAGACCTCGGTCCAGTTTTTGATCTCAACTGCAAATGGAGTGCTACAAACATAAACAACTCTTATTTGAATTCAGTAAAACTGATACAATTTTTTTATTTATTTTTTTAGAGTAAAGTCCTAAAAGATTGTTTATATATTCAGAAGCTTTGGCTTGATAAGATTTTCTTTTTATGTTTTTTGAAATGCAAGGCTGAATCTATTTAATAATATTGTGGAATATTATTACATTTTTAAAAACCTGTTTTCTATTGAAATAAATATTTTTAAAATGTAATTTATTATGGCAAAGCTGAATTTTTCAGCATCACCCCTCCAGTCTTCGGTGTCACATGATCCTTCAGAAATCATTCTAATATCCTGATTAGATGCACAAGAAACATTTCTTATTTTTATTACACAGTTATTGCACAGTTGAATAACTTATTGCATAAGTTTCTGTGAGGATACATGCATTCCTACCAGGACATTCTTATCATTCACTAATGATAAACCATGGTTTACTGGGAAACTCAAACACCTTCGTCATGCCAAAGAGGATGCTTACAGAAGTGGGGATAAAATCTTGTATAACCAGGCCAGAAACAGATTGACAAAGGAGATCAGAGTTGCTAAAAGGAACTACTCTGATAAACTGAAAAACCAGTTTTCATCCAGCGACCCATCATCAGTCTGGAATGGCCTGAGGAACATCACCAACCACAAGTCACCACCCCCGCGATCTGTGGACAATCAACACCTGGCTGACGATTTAAATTCATTTTACTGCCGGTTTGAAAAGCCCTCATTCACACCACACACCCGGTCTGATCTGCACTTCACACATTCACCATCACCTCCTGCACTCCCACTCCACCCCCCCCCTCCTGCCATCCAACCTGAGCTTAAGGTCTGTGTGGAGGACGTGAGCAGAGTCTTCAAAAAACAGAAGACTAGGAAAGCCTCAGGCCCAGACGGCATCTCATCTGCTTGTTTAAAAGCCTGCGCTGACCAATTGGCCCCGGTCTTCACGCAGATCTTCAATAGATCATTGGAGCAGTGTGAAGTTCCCTGCTGCTTCAAACGCTCCACTATCATTCCTGTCCCCAAAAAAACCCCAAATCACTGGACTTAATGACTACAGACCTGTCGCTCTCACGTCTGTGGTCATGAAGTCGTTTGAAAGACTGGTGCTGGCCCACCTGAAGGACATCACCGGACCCCTGCTGGATCCCTTTCAGTTTGCTTACAGAGCAAACCGGTCTGTGGATGATGCAGTCAACATGGGACTGCATTATATCCTGCAACATCTCGACAGACCAGGGACTTATGCAAGGATCCTCTTTGTGGACTTCAGTTCGGCCTTCAATACCATCATGCCTGGTCTTCTCACAGCCAAACTGACCCAGCTCTCCATGCCATCCTCGATCTGTCAGTGGATCACCAGCTTCCTGACGGACCGGCAGCAGCGAGTGAGACTGGGGAAACACACATCCAAGACACTTACAATCAGCACTGGCGCCCCCCAAGGGTGCGTTCTCTCCCCACTGCTCTTCTCCCTGTACACAAATGACTGCACTTCTAAAGACCCACTGTCAAGCTCCTGAAATTTGCAGACGACACCACTGTCATCGGTCTCATCCAAACGGTGACGAGTCTGCTTACAGACTGGAGGTTGAACAGCTGGCTGTCTGGTGCAGTTATAACAACCTTGAGCTGAACACGCTCAAAACAGTGGAGATGATCGTGGACTTCAGGAGGAACAGCCCAGCACTCCCCCCACTCACCATCATGAACAGCACTGTGGAAGCAGTGGAGTCATTCAGGTTCCTGGGCACTATCATCTCTCAGGACCTGAAGTGGGACAATCACATTGACTCCACTGTGAAAAAGGCCCAGCAGAGACTGTCCTTCCTTCGCCAGCTGAGGAAGTTCAACTTGCCACAAGAGCTGCTGATTCAGTTCTACTCAGCCGTTATTGAGTCTGTTTTATGCACTTCCATCACTGTCTGGTTTGGTTCAGCTACCAAATCAGACATCAGGAGACTACAACGGACAGTCCGGACTGCGGAGAGGATCATTGGTGCCCCCCTGCCAACCCTCCAGGACCTGTACTCTTCCAGAGTGAGGAAGAGAGCAGGTAAAATCATCACAGACTCCACTCACCCTGGACACCTCCTGTTTGATCTGTTACCGTCAAGACGGCGACTCAGATCACTGGCCACAAGAACATCTCGGCACAGGAACAGTTTCTTCCCACAGGCCATCTCCCTTCTGAACAGTTAACATATCTCCCAAGGCATATGCCTGAAGTGCAATACTCCCACTGTTTAGTGCAATATCTTTAAAATTCAGGTGATATTTATATTTATTCATACTATACAAAATACTGTAAATATGTTCATTATCTGTAAATGTTTATTCTGACAAAACCCAACTGTGACCATATATTTTTATAGTACTTTCATATTTTTTTTATAATTTTATTCGTAGAATTTGTATTACTATTTGTATTACTATTACTCGTTGTATCTGTATTTGTATATGTGCACTGGAAGCCTCAGTACCAAAACAAATTCCTTGTGTGTGCAAGCACACTTGGCAATAAAGCTCTTTCTGATTCTGAAAACAATTGTGATGCTTAATCTTTTTGTGAAAACTGATAAGTTTGAGTAATAAAATGTTCAAAAGAACAGCATTTATATGAACTAGAAATCTTTTCTAACATTATAAATGTATTTATTGTCACTTTAATCCATCCTTGTTAAATAAAAAGTATTTATATATATGAAAAAAAAATCTTCCTGATCCCAATCTTTTGAATGGCAATATATAGGAAGTTGACTATGAGCTGTGATTAGTACACACCGTGCATGTTATGGCGTGATAATGCTTGTCCTAGTTTCTATGTTAAGTTTTGTGCTAACCACAAAGGACACTGTCCATGTTTCACCATGTAATCTCTCAGATCTGATTGAAGGTGGTTAGAAATGGCAGACGATTTGTACTGACACTATATAGTGTACATGAAAAACACACAAGCTTACACACTTTCTGGCTTCGAACTATAGTCAGCCCTGCCAAGCTATAGCAGTGCATGTTGGCCTTACAGTAAGTGGGAAGTGCAATGCAAGGGTGTAGAAAAAAATGATTTGCTTTGCATTGATTGATCATTCTTGACTTCAAGTATTTCTGTTGCAGTTCAAGTATTCAGTACATTAATGGTGTCTTTATTTTGCAGCAGCGTCAATATGTCTAAATGAAGTTTGGTTCAAGGTCGCTGAGCCCTTCTTGTTCTTGTTCACCACAAAGAGTGCATTTAATGTGAGCATGTTGTAAGGCTCGCATATGACTTTAATTTCCAGTCTGGGATCACAAAAGAAGATGTGGAAATTGCATTTCTGTACACACACTACACACCACCATATTTCCTTGTCTCTTCTGCTCACTACTAACCCCTTGGAGACAGAAAATCCATTACAATGGAGAGACACTCGTGGTAAAATGCTCCCAAAGCTTGGGATGTGTTGTTGAGGTCTCTATCCTGCTATCAGCGGGAACACTGGCAGACTTTTTCACCTGCCTAAATCCCACCGCATTACACTCTCAACATCCTGGTCCCTCTGCCGCTGACCTGAATAGACAATGCAGTGTGCTTAGAAAGAGAATCACATAAGCCACATCTCCTTCATGCCTATGCACAAAAAATATTTGTGTGTGGACTTTAACAGTTAATGAGAATTTCTGGTGTTTTGGAATATTTTTGTATTATATTATATTATATTAACTGGCCACCCTCAAAAGAAATTAAAAGGGTGGTAAATGAAACTGTTAAAGACAATTAAGACATAATCCTTATTTTCAGAACAAACATGCCTATTTTCTATGTAAATAAGGATGATTATAGATTGTGTTTTATATATTATATTAATTATATATAGCATTATCAACTTTTAGTGTGTTTTTGTGTGTCAAGTGTGTGCATACAATAAAAAGAAATGTATATATTATCTGTATATAATGACTTTTACATTGTTTGAAAACATTTCTATTCATCTATTATATTTCTATTCATCAAATAATTATAAAAAAAAAATTTGTCACGGTTATCAACATAAATATTAAGCAGCACAACTGTTTTCAACATTGATAATAATAAGAAATATTTCTTGAGCCCCAAATCAACATATTAGAATGATGTCTGAAGGACCATGTGACACCGAAGACTGAAGTAATGGCTGCTGAAAATTCAGCTTTTTCATCATGAATAAATTACATTTGATCATATATATCTAAATAGATAACGTAAGCTCCAATAACGACTTGGATATTAGATCTCTAACGTTACATGGGCAAATATATTTGCATATGGCTGCCTCTAGAGCAAGACATAGGCCTAGATGAATAGTTTACATCATCACAATGCAGGCCCCACCCACTGGCGCTCAGTTGCTTAATGGCAGACACTTGTCTACACCATACCCGAATGTCACATCGCAGATCAATTCAGACAGAGGGTTCCAATGAGGAATGAAAATATACATATATACATATATTTGTGCAAAAAAAACAAAAAACAATTAAACTTTAAAAATAAAATAAAAAATCCATGTCATGACCCATTTAAAAAACTGTTTTTGAATAGAATACATTTTGAATTGAATTTGAATTTATACATGCATAACATATAGATATTTCTTGAAAGGAAGATGATGCCGACGCCATATTTTGTATGGTTCTGGCATCTGTTGTTAAACATTAAATATTTAGTTTGGAAACATATTTTCGGAGAATACTTATCTATTCACTCTAAAATATGATAAATGTGAGATTCATGGATGAATGATGATGGGGGCTACAGTTTAAGGCTTGACTGACAAGTGTTTTATACAAGTACAATGTTCTTATTGAAGCACCCAACATTGAGTGGCCAGGCTGAGTAGGGTACGGAGTGACTGGAGGTACACGGCTCAATTTTAAACTGATTAATCGGCTCCCCTCTGAGACAGAGCCACACAAAGGCAAGGACAGCCAAACCCAACAGCAAGCCAATTTTTAGAAAACCATCTGATTTAAAAAAGAGAAAATACTTAAAAGCTATAGGTTACGATAAAGTGAGGTAGAGATCACTATAGTGAAATGATTGGTGGCCTGCTTACTTTCTAACGCACAAATTATAACATATAAATGTGCAAATATCAAACTAACTAGCCTAACAGACCAATAAAAGTCAAACATTTACGCAGTGCTAAAGAGACGTACATTTTCATGGATGACTTAATTTGGTGTGAGAAAGCTGGTGACTCCTCTGAAGTGCTGCCTCTCCCCCTGCTCCTCTGAGCTGTGGTGTGACCTTCATCGCCACTCCACCTGCAGGAAGCCATGTTTGATTCTCTGTCCACCGAGACGCCTGCTTGACAGCAGAATGGTATCATAGGACCCGAGTGGAGGAATTTCTCTTTCTCTGTCATCATTAAGGGGCGTCCCCCCACAGTGAGGGGAATGAAAAGTACGATTTAATGTTCTCACGAGAGTGGCAGGAGAAGAAAGGCTCAAAGCCTCGCACGCTGCTTTCTGAGTGGGTCACTCTAGCCCTTGCAGCGAATGGGATGTCCCTGTGGAATTTGCCATAGACTTGCCTGAAAAGAAAGGGATTAAGGCCCTTTTAAGGATGGAAATGTAACAAAAGAGCACTTTTATGATGTAGCAGCATAAAATGAGGGCCTCCATTGTGGCGCTGATTGCAAAAGATCTTTGAAATGAGGCGGCCCGTGATGTGTTCCCCGTCCCCCGCGGGCGTTAGTGGTTTCTACAAAATGACTTGTCTACATTAGAGGCACTGTGGCTCGCCTTCAAGAGGCAAAGTACAAGATTATTGGTTTGTTTCTGTTTTCCAGCTTCGCTGTTCTCTCTCGCGCTCTTCGTCTCACCTCTCCGCCCTTTCTCTGAGCGCGTCAGATGGAGGTTGGGTCCCTGTGAAAGTTGGTTAATTTAGAGAGAGTGCATAATTAGCTTCCCCCGCAGGCAAGCGCGCCTCTCTCCCTCTGCTTGTGTCCATCACTTTAAAGCACTCTACCACTGCAGCCGTAAGAAAGGACACAGAAAGTTGTCAGATGATCAGTTTTTAATAAATATTAAATGTCTTAAAAATTTTCAATATTTTTTTTTATATATAAATATATAATAGTAACTATTATATAATAGTGGCACATGCTAATTCAGAAATCATTCTAATATGCTGATTTGGTGCTCAAGAAAATATATACACTATCCCCCGGATTCACAGACAAGGCTTAAGCTAGTCCCAGACTAAAATGCATGTTTGAGCTGTTTTATCTGAAAGCAACTTGCACTGACCTATCTTAAAATATTTCAGTGCCGCTGTTTTGTCTTAAGATGCACATCTGTAATGTGTTTTTCTAAGGCACGTTTATAAACCTAATTGACCTAGGGCTAAATCCTGGCTTAGTATAAGCCCTGTCTGTGAATCTGGGCCTTAATATAATAATAAATAATATATATTATTATTGCTGAAGTTCACATTATTGTATTTAAACAGCCACCATTCTACTGTCTAAAGCACTGAGACATTATGGTTACAAAATATTATGAGACAAAATCAGGTCACTTAAGGTTCTGGAAGAATCGGCTAATGACGAAAAAGCTGATGGTTTTAATGGTAAAATCTGCATTACAACTACATGCAGCACAGCCAATGTTGCTCTGCTTTGCATTTAACATGAAACCAACAAGAAAACTCAGGTCAGGAATTTACTGGCTGCTGCTTTTGTTGCTTAGAGGTATACAGACATGTGAACACTAGAGGGGGAGCTTAGCCATGGTGGATGCAGAAGCGATCAGGGGTCTGACATGGGGTCTTCCTTCTAGTCTCCCATCGACTCGACCCCAAGCAGGAGGGACTGAAGGGGTCAAAGGTCACAGGAGCACAAGGAGCACAGGGACGGTTTTATTGTAGTTCTCTCTGAGACCGATGAAGGATGCATTTGCTAAGATTGTGTGGGCTGGTTAACTTTTTTTCGTTAATTCTACTGTGACTTTCTAGTATTAGAGTGGAAATGAGAGAGTGTGAGAGTGTGTGCACATTTGTATGTGTGGGACCTTCGTATTGAGAGAGTAGAGAGGGATTTACGCTGTTTTGTGAGAAGGAGTGAAGTTTTAGTCCTCTCCACACAGAGATACAGAGCTTTTAAAACCCCTCTGGAGGCTCGCTAATATCAGGAGAGGGATTATTGCTATGGCCCTCCCCTTCGCTCTCTCCACACTTGTCTATTCCTCTGCTATCATTTAAATGTCTGAGGAATAATTGAATGAATTATCATAAAATTTTGACAAAATCATTGACTCGCCCGCCGCCGCGAGTGAGCGAGAGCATTTTCTTTCATTTTAGTCGTGCAAGACATGACATTTGAAATTCGTTTATATGCGGCCAAGACCTTTTGCTGTTTTGCCAGTGGTCTGAAGAACAAAAAGAGGTAAGGGCAGAGAAGTAACCTTGTGGGGAGATCTGAATATGGCAAACCAAACTAGATATTTAGTGGCGTATGTGTTAAAATATTCAGGCTTTCTGTGGAACATGGGTTCAGAAGGGAAGTCAGAACTTAAAAGAGAGGAACTGATGTGGGGGAGGGAATTGTCTGCTGCACCGAGTGCTCTCTCTGACCTCGGCGTTCCTACATTAAAATGCTTCCCTTGTCAAGTTTTCACAATGAGCTTGTATAGATTATTTTCTTTTTCTTTAGAACTTTAATTCTTTAATTCTTTATTTGTAAAAGGGGGAAATTAATTTGAAGTTTAAGTGGGTTTATATGTTAGCACTCTAAATTATGCATGTACACGGCTTGTGATTTTTAATGGGACTTGTTTGTGTGTGATTTTGTTGTTGAATGTGGAAGTGAGACATTTATAAATCTTTATTTAATAAAGCAGTCCCTTGTGTCTTAATTCGTCTTACTCCGCCTCTTCCCCCATAAACCTCATTGTCCCTTCAAAATACGTTTCTTTTTTTTTAGCCCACTACTGATGCATTCAGTTTCCACTGGTACAGAAGCTCAAATTCTGATTCTATTTACAGAAATCACTGTGTTTAGCTTACCGGTCACAGCTGCTCCTCTGCAGGCTTTGATCACGATGACCAACGTTAAGTCGACAAAGTGGCAAGGGTCACATGTGCGGAGGGCCAGCTGTCGCCTCGTTCTCCCTAGGACACAATAATGATTCTTGTTAGGGGCGCTTGGCTCCCCTGGAGGAATGTTTTTTGTTGGCAGCTCGTGCTTTGGGTTTAGGCTCAAGGAGGAAAGGGTTGTGGAAAAGGAGGTAGTGGTTGAGATGAAACAGGTCACTTTTTTGTCCTCTACTGTCAAGAAGCAGTGTAGTGCATTTCTCTACTTTTGCTATGATATACTCTCAAACCTTCTAAAAAAACTGGGATGCACCAATTCTGATATCAAATTTTTCATAATGACATCTGTTGATGCCAATACCAATAATTTAGTGGTAAAGTCTCAAGCTTTTGTGCTGTTTGAATTTTCTTAAGCTGTCGAATGCATGCCTTATAGACAGTTCAATAAATGTCTCTGAAAATATCACAGAAGGAGGCACAAAACAGTCTCTGAAAATAACACGAGAGAAGCTACTATAACAGTCTCTGAAAATATCACGGTTTACGGTATTACACAATTCGATTCAAAATGTATTAATTTGCAATATTCCAGGTAGGTGTAAACCTTGCTGTAAACCTTACCCTTTTATTTAATATATTACTATTATAGTAAATGTTAATATTAATAACAGAGCCTAACTATTATATTCAACTACTATTTATTTTCATATACTGTATAAAAATCCAACTAAAAAAAAATTTAGTTGGAGGCAAACATTTCAGTTGCACATAAGGTATATGATTTCATAAAAACTTGATTTATTCAAACATACATAAATAATTAACAGTAAACATGATCTTCTCTAGTGTTTTTATAGCTAACTAACAAACTGTGGACATTGCATTGTTTTCCTGAGGTAATTGACATGTCAAGTGTCATGTTCACAAGCTGTTTTATTGATGTCTTTTCTTGACTGAAACACTGATGGGGTGATAACATGAGATATTATTTATTTTATCAATAATAGCATTCATGTTTATTTCATGCTATAACTTGTAGTAAATTGTAAGACACAATTTAGGCCCTCTAGCAGTTAAACAGTTAAACAAACCTGCATGCATTTTTTTGGTTGTGCTTTGGCTCTGCTTGACTGTGTGGATAAATACAGCATTGCATTTATGCTTTGAAGATGGAAGAAGGTGATCCCAAAGCATTCAGTGCTGAGTATGACAAAAAAAATGTTTAGTTTAATTAAAAATTATTATAGCTAATCTTAGCTAAAACAAAGATTATTTTATCTAACATGTGTTTGTGCTGTGTATGTTAATGCTTGTTACAGTTTTACAACACACTAAAGACAAAACACTAGTTGCTAGCTGGAGTGTTGTAAATCTGTCACAAATGGAGATTCCATTTCGGTTTGGATGCTGCCGACATTCACACTACAAGCAACTTTGCATGTCGCTGCATGACGCCAGAGGCTGGCGGTGAGGTTGCTGGTGGGCGTGATCCCACTATTGGTTGCCTAGTAATGTTTGTAAATGACGAATGTTGTAGACAACTAATCAGTTTTCTTGCCACTACAAATAAACATTTGGAAGGAAAGGTCTAAATATAAATGGAATAGGTACATAAAATACCTAATATTAAAGATGAACGAGAAACAGCGAGTGCTCTTTGCCATCATGGCTATTTATCTGCAGTAAAAGGGCAAATGCCAGTCTCTCTGGGCTCACAAATCCATTCAGGCTCGGAGTCAGCACGGCGAGTATCACCACATGTACACTGAGAAATAGGAAAAATGCTGACCGCTAAAATGAGCTTCTCCTCCATCTTTCCTCTGCAATGAAGAGCATTGGATACGTGCACTCCACTGACTTCACTCCTGTTGGTTGTCGTTCCCGAAAGTCCTTCTTCATTTGCATGAAGTTGAACATATCTCAACTTTGTCGCATTGCTGGACACGCCCCATGCGGTCGCCAACGGTCACTGTCATTGAAAATCGCCCCACTCTCCATTGAAATGATCGGGATCTTGCCGCTTTGTCATTGGTACTGTGAATGCAGATTTAGAAGACAGCAACCTACCATCAATTTGTGCTCTAAATGTAATCTTGAATAAAACAACGACTTACCCGCAGTTTAGTATGATTAGCATATCCTTTTTATAATTTATATAATTTTACAACTAAGTTCCTTTATTAGACCTTCACCAGCTGTTAAAAGTTGGCTGTCACACCTCTAGCACATAGCTAAATATAGTTTAGTTAATGTCTGAGAACAATTACAGTCTAACAAGAAGTTTTATCATGCTGGAAGAATACAGTATATTCATGCAACAATATTGAGTGAGACAGATCTGTCTGGATGGAGACCAAATTAATAGATTCAGTTGTATAGGTTGAATTAGTTTAATATTTGTTCATATTTATAGTGCCACATCTCCATTTTGCAGGCATTAATATTCAGGAACTCCTTAAATGATATAGAGCAGCTAAACAGATGAAGACCTGCTTCACAGCATTTATCTTTTCGTTCTTCGATTTGAATAAATCTGGATCTACAGTGTACTTCTTTCATCAGTCTAGTAATGTATAGCCTAATCAGCCACATTCTTGTTACATCATTGTGTAAACTACTTTTACTGAATGAGCTCCAAGGAGTATTGTAAAATGCATGATCTCCTAATCCTGGCTACAAAATAAAATGGGGATAAAAAGATCCGCAGCTGAACACAGGAAAAAAAAAAAAAAAAAAAATTGACATTTGTTATTAAGGCTGAAGTATAAATATTACATATGTCATTTATGAAATGAAGAGAGTATGCATTTTATCTTAAACACTTTATACACACGTGGACAGCAGTCAGACTGCATCAAGAGACAGTCAGACTGCATCAATTTATTTCTCAACCTTCTAAACAGATGATCTTATTTACTTGGTTGATGCCCCAAAATAAGTTTAAGAAACAAATTTGCTAATAGTATGAAGGGAACCATGAAGACAGAGGTTCCATCAATTAGCAGGATTAGTTAGGCAAACAGCATATACTCCACACAGAGGCGTTTACATGTTGTCGGTTACTCCAAAATTTTCAAAAGCTTTCATTGTGATGAATTTCAGAGCAAAAATGCAAGTTGCTAGTTTCCCTGACAAACACGTTGCACTTGAACACATCTACCATGGTGATTTTAATGGGCAAATCACTGTCAATTGTTAAAAACAGCCTAAAGTATCCAAGGGCACCAAAGTGTCAAGGTTTGTTCAGTTAGCCCCTGCTGGTAGATGCCATAACTGCAACATTCTGTGGGCAGAACCAACCAGGAGAGACAAATATATGTTTATTTCTATTGAAATAAACTTTATGGAATAAAAGTGGGATATTTGAAGTCACAGCACAAAGGTTTGGAAAAACCTTTGTGTGTTTCTCTCACACAGAGTGGATGACAGTAATGTCTCTTGTGGCACACACACTGTGTTCTGTCTCTCCTCACATTCCATAGCTCGTAATCTGCTAATAGAACTTCTGGATTATAAAAGAGAAACGCATATTAAGCAGATATCTCTTTTTTACCTCGCCTCTTGCAACTGGCATGTCCCTTTTAAACTCTTTTCAAAGCCTGTGGCTGTCACAAGAACAAAAAAAAAATGTGGAAATAGTTATGGGAGGGGGAGGGGTCAATTGAATTGTGTGTTGGGAGGTAATTTTGTTTTGTTTTACTTTACTTTCTCACTTTAATTGCATCCTATGTATTTTTCTTGGTTGCACTATTTTTCTTTAAATATTTTTAAGATTATTTTTTAAGTTAAATTAACATGGTTCTAGTCATCTGGAGTATTGATGCTGTATTGATACTGTAAAGTTACAAGTGGAATGTACACATTTATTTTGTGTGTCCTTTCACATGTAGCAACTTTATATAAATTTCTCTTTAGACAGTTTGTGAAGTATAATCTTGTACTTTCTTACATATTAAGCAAGCAAGTTGGAAAAACATTGCTACTAAATACCATTGTCTCATGATGCATGATGGTTGGCTGTTGTCACCATGTCCTACTAGTCATGTTTAAGTTTATTACATATAATTTCCTGTACTATTCAGAGGAGTAATCTAAAGCTTCCACCAGAAATCTTCAATGTTCCATTTCAATTACTGATTGAGTAAAATCTTATAGATCTTAGGTATTATATCTGGCATTTTAGCTGATTCCACCAAATCCCATATGTCATGGGCTAATTCTCTAATTTGAAAGTATTCTACATTGGGGAAGTCTGGTCCCATCACTGTTATGAGCAGTAATAACACAAGACAGATGACGCACCACAATGCCAAATCCATTCATGGTCCATTCAAGTTTTATCAATTTCATCAGTTTTAAAAGATGTTTCTGGTTTTCTGTTAAATATATGGAGCTCTTAGTGTAATCATGGGACTCATATATGTCACAGTTACTCATGAAACACAGTACGTTTACAGGTCTGTTCTTCCTGTGCTCAAGACCTTGCTAGGAAATTATCACTATCAGTACTGTGAGTCACAGTGTAATGACAGTTCTGTTCATTTTGGCCTTTACTAGGTGAACGCTACAAAAACAACCCTTTTCATATTGGCATTTACCCGTGCGATTACAAAAAGCAGCATAAAGCATACAAAACTAACTCAAATAGGCAAAAGTACCGAAACGTGCTACTTTTTGGTGTTGTAAGATTGATTGCATTCTAAATTTGTCTATCCATCTCTTACAACTTACAAACCAGCACTCAAAATGAGCTTGTTATTTACAGATGGTAGCAGAGACAAATATAGATAATAACCTCTTGAGGATCATTTCATAATACCCATGCTTCCTCTCCACTAGCCATCACTCCCAATTACAGAAAGCCCATCCCACCGTAGTTGTCGCTAAATTAATATTAAAAGGTTAAGAGGTCTGTGCCTAGCGTGTAATGAGGAAGCAGACTAGTTAGTTAGAGCAGGTTCAATGAGCTCTAGCATTAAAGCCTCGCACATGGATAATTTATGATTTTCATTGTCCCTCCTTCTGCGGGAATAAATTTTGAATTATTTATGCCCTCTTCATGCTTGTGGATACGGAACATTTTAGTCTGTGTCGGCCATTCACTCATAATCAAGCAGTGAAACATTCGCCGTAGCTTGGGGAATAATGTTCATCTCTAGTTATTAAGTTCCACCATCTATTTCTCACTACCTCCAGGGACCCAATACCCCAACTGAAAAAAAAAAAAAAAATCAAGTTGTGAACTGGTCACCACTGTGAACCAGATTGTATTGCATGCAGTGGTTATTTATATGTATTGCTATTTGTTTTGTTATTTTTTAGACCGCTTAGTGTTGGTGCGGTTGTCTTGTGTCCTAAATGGGACAACATGTGCCGTATTTTGATGTATCACTGTGAGAACCGGGGAGCTGACCCTCGTCTATTAGACACGGAAAGCAAAGTGGTTTTATTTGTGAAATCTGTGTCAAATGTCAATTATTTTAATCATGTTTTTGTTTTTGCACAAATGAAAATGGATGGACGTTGTGAACCCGGCAAACGAAAGGTGCTGCAGGTTAATAGCGGTTTCTATTTTGCACAATTTGTACAGTTACTCTTTTCTAATATCATTAGGGAAATTAGCTGTGAGGTGATTTATTCACTTATTTATTAAATAAATAATTTAAACACATACTGAATCTTAAGTATGCGAGAGGAAGACAAATTGGCAAGACAACTCTGCCCCTCTTAAATAGAACAAAGATAAATCAAGTAATAAACGTACGGCCGTGTTTTGCATAGCATTAATTAGAGCTGCTTTAATTTGCCTAGAACATGCATGGATCCGTTTAAATGTGTCTTACATATTTAAAGGGTGGAGATAAATTATGATAGAAGGGCAATTAGCTCCATATTGTGTTCATTTCACAGTTTTAGTGCATACCTGACCGCTTGTTTGTTACCTTATTTCTCCTGTGATTTCATAGAAAGTCCAGTATGCAATGCTTTACAAGAAATTAAAATTACACTAACCAAAATGACCAAACTTGCTTTTAACTTCCTTAACATACTACTATATATTGTGCAAGGGGGTAAAGGGTTTTTTACCAGCGGCAGTTAGCCCCTGCTAGAAAAGCCATATATATATATAAAATCATTATGTGTGCAAAATCAAAGACTGTAGGCCTACCAAGACGGTTCATTAATTTTACTATGTATAGGAGAAGCGCTATGCACAATATGGCAGAACTTATAAGTTCCACCTATAAGTAAAAAAGTCCCTCAAAGAGTCAGTGTCATGCAATGTGGGCTTGGAACTAATAATATATAATATTTAATATTTATATAATAACTAATATTTCGACTCAGATCAATATTTCATGTCTAATTATTTACTTATGTGGCAAGTTACCATGTAACTACCATGTAACCATGTAAGTGGGATAATGTACATCCAGCCGCTTGTTTTCGTAGAATT
>JAPDVR010000004.1:38511291-38757654 GCA_026230005.1 Gila orcuttii
TCATTTTTGTTCTGAGATGAAAACAAGTCTTGATTTATCTAGCATTTGGATTGAATTCAAAAACATATGATTCATTTCTAAGTTTCATGGCCACCTGCATACTGCAGCTCAATCCGGTTGTCAGTCCTTTTCAGAGTTCTTAGTCTTTTTATTGGTAATTGGCAATTTATGGGACTGAAAAACGCTTTCTACACTCTTAAAAATAAAGATTCTTTATTGGCATTGATGCTTCCATGAAGAACCTTTATCATCCATGGAACTTTTCCATTCCACAAAAGGTTATTTAGTGGAAAATAGTTCTTCAGATTACCAAAATGTTCTTCATACTAAAAGAAAAATATATGTTCACTCAAAAGTTATTTGGTGATAGCCAAAATTATTTTGTTCTTCTGTGACATCACTGCGAAAAAAAACCTTTTTGAACCCCTTTTTTTAAGTGTATAACCAAATTCACTCTCGGAAAAAAAAATGCAGATGTTGTTAGCCACATTAACAAAATGTGAAACAAACTAGTTGTCAATGTACTGATGTGATGCTATTTAGTAACTCATGGACATGTTGATCAGATGCTTTCAATGAATCAATTGAACTATTTCACAAAACCTTTCTGAACAAATTGTCCATGAGTTGAACTGAAATGAACCAAGCGGTGCTCGAGTTAACAACTCAACAACTCACTGAACGAGAATTATCCTTTTTGAGCTGATGCTAAGTGCATTAGAGTGTATTGAACATTTGAGTGTTGGGGCATTAATAGCCAAATAGCATAAATATTAAAAACTATTCCACTTTAATTTGCACATAAATATATATATATATATATATATATATATATATATATATATATACTGTAGCACATGCATTTTTTTCTGTGCTGGAAGCTCCTGTCACCAAGACAAAGTCCTTGTGTGTGTAAACATACTTGGCATTAAAGCTCATTCTGATTATATCATTCTCATATGATATGTTTATGAACTCTGAACACTGAAATGAACTGTTCAAGAACCAATCCACAGAATCGAGCCATGTTTTTCATCACTAATGTAAACTAAAGTGTAAATTAAAGTGTCTCAGTTTTCTGAGAGAAGTCGCTTACTTTAGCCAGTGCAGGGATTAATTTTATTGAGCAATTAAGTCAAATTCACATGGATTAAAGAAAAACACTTATGCATAAAGTATATATGCTTAAATTTGAAATACTAATTAGAAACATTTAAATTGTATTTTGACATGATACTAATTAGTAATTTGTTTTCAAGAGCCAGAGTGATTGGTTTATCGCTCATAACCATGATATTACTGCATATTTTAGTTATTTAATATGCACCACAGTCATTTGCCAAAGCCTTCAGTCCTCCTTAACGTCACCAAAGGAATTTTAAAATAATGTAATGACACGAGCCTTGCATTCAGCTACCCACAAAAACTTCACGTCTCCTAATGCTCCGCTAATGACGGAGCTAATTATTGACTGTATTTGCTCTAGCAAGTCTGTGCGTGTGTGTGTGTGTGTGTGTGTGTGCGCGTACATGTATGTGTGAAAGAAACAGGTCTTAGTCATAACCATTAGTGAGCGATTAGGGAGCAGGTTCCTCTGCTGTTTTTATCACCTCTTGTCTGTGTGGATTACAGAATTAAAGCTCTGGCTGTCAAGAGGGGAGAGGGAGAATAACAGCGATAATTCCCATTGTCACTAGTCTTCTTCCTCTGCTCCTTTTGTATATTACGATTGCTTTACTTCCTGTAATGACATGTTGTCCTTTGAGCAGATAGGGCGTCATGTTAAATCGGGTCAAGGTTCATCTTTTTAACATTCAGGTGAGTTTCAAAGACTCGGAGTGGTGTAGAAAAAGTCCATTTAAACTTCTGAATATTCTATTTTTTTTTTTTTAATTAGGATCTATATAGGTATATACAGGTCCATCTAAAAAAATGAGCATATTGTGATAAATGTAATGATAAAAATTAAACTTTCATATATTTTAGATTCATTGCACACCAACTGAAATATTTCAGGTCTTTTATTGTTTTAATACTGATAATTTTGGCATACAGCTCATGAAAACCCAAAATCCCTATCTCAAAAAATTATCATATTATGAAAAGGTTCTCTAAACGAGCTATTAACCTAATCATCTGAATCAACTAATTAACTCTAAACACCTGCAAAAGATTCCTGAGGCTTTTAAAAACTCCCAGCCTGTTTCATTACTCAAAACCGCAATCATGGGTAAGACTGCCGACCTGACTGCTGTCCAGAAGGCCATCATTGACACCCTCAAGCAAGAGGGTAAGACACAGAAAGAAATTTCTGAACAAATAGGCTGTTCCCAGAGTGCTGTATCAAGGCACCTCAGTGGGAAGTCTGTGGGAAGGAAAAAGTGTGGCAAAAAACGCTGCACAACGAGAAGAGGTGACTGGACCCTGAGGAAGATTGTGGAGAAGGACCGATTCCAGACCTTGGGGGACCTGCGGAAGCAGTGGACTGAGTCTGGAGTAGAAACATCCAGAGCCACCGTGCACAGGCGTGTGCAGGAAATGGGCTAGAGGTGCCGCATTCCCCAGGTCAAGCCACTTTTGAACCAGAAACAGCGGCAGAAGCGCCTGACCTGGGCTACAGAGAAGCAGCACTGGACTGTTGCTCAGTTGTCCAAAGTACTTTTTTCGGATGAAAGCAAATATTGCATGTCATTCAGAAATCAAGGTGCCAGAGTCTGGAGGAAGACTGGGAGAAGGAAATGCCAAAATGCCTGAAGTCCAGTGTCAAGTACCCATAGTCAGTGATGGTCTTGGGGTGCCATGTCAGCTGCTGGTGTTGGTCCACTGTGTTTTATCAAGGGCAGGGTCAATGCAGCTAGCTATCAGGAGATTTTGGAGCACTTCATGCTTCCATCTGATTTCATTTTTCAGCACGACCTGGCACCTGCTCACAGTGCCATATCCACTGGTAAATGGTTTACTGACCATGGTATTACGGTGCTCAATTGGCCTGCCAACTCTCCTGACCTGAACCCCATAGAGAATCTGTGGGATATTGTGAAGAGAAAGTTGAGAGACGCAAGACCCAACACTCTGGATGAGCTTAAGGCCGCTATCGAAGCAGCCTCCATAACACAGTGCCACAGGCTGATTGCCTCCATTCCACGCCGCATTGAAGCAGTCATTTCTGCAAAAGGATTCCCAACCAAGTATTGAGTGCATAACTGAACATAATTATTTGAAGGTTGACTTTTCTTGTATTAAAAACACTTATTTTATTGGTCGGATGAAATATGCTAATTTTTTGAGATAGGAATTTTGGGTTTTCATGAGCTGTATGCCAAAATCATCAGTATTAAAACAATAAAAGACCTGAAATATTTCAGTTGGTGTGCAATGAATCTAAAATATATGAATGTTAAATTTGTATCATTACATTATGGAAAATAATTAACTTTATCACAATATGCTAATTTTTTGAGAAGGACCTGTATATGTTTGACTTCCTGACATATTTGTACACTAACATTCAAATGTTTGTGGTCAGTATGATAAATAATAATATTAATAATAATAATAATACTTTTATTCAGCAAGGATACATTTTAAAGACATTTACATTTCAAATACATGCTGTTCTTTTGATTTTTCTATTCATCACAGGATCCTGAAAAAAGTCACGGTTTTCCAATGTATATATACTAATAAATTACTAATACTATAATATAATACTATAATACTATTCACCATTACTAATAAAAATAAACGTTTCTTGAGCACCAAATAAACATATTAGAATGATTTCTGACAGATCATGCTTGACTTCACCTTTGCCATCACAGGAATTAATTAAATTTTTAAATACATTTAAATGGAAAAAAAAAAATATATATATATATATATATATATTAAATTGTACTTACCAATATTGCTGTTTTCACTGTATTTTTAAATAGTTCAATAATTCAAAGCACAAGAGACTTCTTCCTATTTTTAACCTCTTAAAGAGCCTTCAGGATGCTAATCATGACTGTGCTTGTTAGTGGTATGCAATGTTTTCCCCATCAGACCGCACACTTCTTGTTTTTGGGATTAGTTACCCTCTCTTATTCAGAAGACACAAGACATCTATTCCTCCTGAAGTGCATGAATATTAATGCATTTACTTTTTAAATATTTTCCTTTTCTTCAAATGAAAGCAATCCATCTAGCTGTCAAAAGTCAAAGGAACATATGACCTATACACTGTCACCCATCTTGGTTGGTATTCTGTTTGATTTTGTTTTTTCTCTTTCGTAGTCTGTCAGTGTTTCCCCCCACAGACACTCACACAGTGTAAACTAAACACTGTCGATGTGAAGTTTAGGGTGCATGCTCTGTGAGATCAGCACAAGTTGCTGTTGTTCGGTGAAGAATTGGCACGCTTTTGACTTCAAGATGTTGCTGTAAACAGCACGTGATGTCAGTTGTGTGACAATAGACCTGGATAAGGCTATTGCTGTCGCAAACAGATACTCAAACAATCACAAGCTTTTTTATGGAGTGACTTACAGTGCAGTGATTCAGGGGCAGCAACCTTGAGCTCTTTCCTCAAGGGTAGTGTGGTGATAGAGTAGATCTTGGTAACTAGATCCTGGGTCAACACTACTTTGAACTGTATGAACTCACACTAGTAACATTTGTGTTAATTTATCCATCTTCGCACAAAGGACTGTTGTACTGATTTCCTACTCTCTTCTAGACTCCAGCCACTGTAATGCCACCCTCAATTCTTGAAAATCATGATTTCTGACCTCAAGGCTCAAATGACCACTGGACCACTTTTGAGCATTTAGAATTGTTTGTTTAGGCACAGTTAAACTTCTACCTTCACTATAAAGTATTAATTAGGCTTCATCTATGACACTTTGGCCTTGTCTTAAAACTTTTTTTTTTTTCACATTCTCACAAGTTTATTTAACCAACAAGATCCAACAGTGGACATACTACATCACTGGATAATTATCCTATCATGTGTTAATATTTCTACCACAGTGTAATTTCCATCACATCTCAAATGTATTGTGTTTAATACCATTACATGCATCATTTTTAGATTCAAATGACTAAGTCACATTGTTTATATGGTTAACATATTCAATACATAGAAAACACATTTTGTGTATTTGTTTATTTCACTCTTTATAATCAGTTTTAAATTTAATAATTATTATATTTTATAGTGCATTTTCATAATTTAAGACTGAAAGTCTAGGTCTGGAATAAGTTTTATTATAAATATTCCAGTCCTGGCTTTAATTGGTCAGGTTGAGGAAAGACCCACTGACATCATTTAGGTATAAATAACACTATACACTCTTAAAAATAAAGGGACATTTAACATCCATTTAACATTTCTTATTACACAAAAGGTTTTTAAAGTTGAAAATGTTCTTTAAATTATTCAAATGTTCTTCACACAATGAATAAAAAGGTTAATTTAAGAACCGTTTCCCTGAAATGTTCTTTGGTGGACCCAAAATTATTCTTCTAAGGCAGAGGTCTTCAATCCTGCTCCTGGAGGGCCGCTGTCCTGCAGAGTTTAGTTCCAACCCTAATCAAACACACCTGAATCAGCTCATCAAGCTCTTCAGGATCGCTTGAATATACAAAGGCAGGTGTGCTGAAGCAGGTTGGAACTAAACTCTGCAGGACAGTGGCCCTCCAGGAGCAGGATTGAAGACCTCTGTTCTAAGGCATTGCTGATGGAACCTTTATTTTTAAGACTGCATATAGTGCAAGATTGGCCTTAAAGATTAAGTGCAATACCTATAGCATTACTAACCTACTTCTCACCAGGTTTCAGTGCATTCTGGGAAGCCACCCTTTGGCCACACTTTAGGTGTCCTTAACTACTATGTACTTACATCAAAAATAAGTAAAATGTTCTGATTGTATTGCATATTGTATTGCAAACCACTTTTGCTGCTACTGAGATGGACAGTTAAAGGTATAGTTCACCCAAAAATGTAAATTTTGTCATCATTTACTTACCTTAATGTTGTTCCAAATCGTTATGAGTTTCTTTCTTCTGTTGAACACAAAATTTTAAAGAATCAGACATTTGACGGAAGCCATTGACTTCCATACTATTGTATTCCTACTATGGAAGTCAACGGCTACCGTCAACTGTTTGATTACCAACGTTATTATTGGTATTCTGGCTTTGAGAATATTGTTATTTTGGTTAATTAGATATCTCTATTAATTATGGTTGATTACAAAGTCATTGAGCATAGTTAATATCATCACATTTATTGTACACATACACAGATCTAAGTACACACTCTTAACCAAAGGATCATTAAATTTACCTTTAATTAGAAGCAACAATCTTAGTAATATTAGTAAGATTAGTATAATGTTATTAGAATTACTACTAGTGACAGTTTTTGTAACAAATTGCATAAGCCTAAATATGCCTCAAAATTATACATTTATGCATTGGTACCAGTCAACTGACTTGCAGCTATGTTGATAAATCCTGTTTCTGTAGTTTTCATAACCAGAAGGAAAAGACCTTTTGATCTGAAGCTGTTTGTATTCTCTTAATTATAATATTCTCTTTTAATTATGAGCCTTGGAAGTCAGTTGAGGGATTTATTCATCAAGCTCTTTTCCTTGGGATTTCTATGAAATAATTTTGTATCTTGCACTGCTCTGAATTATACATGAAACCAAATGTCGTGAACTCCAGTGTGACACACTTTGAGTTCTGACACTTGTTTTTGTAACGAGGTCACCTTGTCATGCTCCTTTCATATCTGACATCTTAAGACACACGTTAGATGTTTAAGACACTGAGCACATTAAATATGAAGCTTTGTATCAGGTGTTTTGTTTATAATGGTAGAGGTTCTGTCTGGAGTTTGAGTGTCATGTTCTGATTGACTCTGAACACTTTACAGTGGGATTTGAATTAATCGCTCTTGTTTTGTTTTTAAGTTTCCTCTTTAAGTTGGTCTGTTTTTATTCACATATTTTTGTTGCTTATTTGCCTACACACATTTTTCCCCCCTCTCTCTCTCTCTCTCTCTCTCTCTCTCTCTCTCTCTCTCTCTCTCTCTCTCTCTCTCTCTCTCTCTCTCTCTCTGTGCTTTCATTTTGCACGCTGACTGATCCATTCTGCCTCTCTCATGACTGTCAAAATATTTGAGCTCACTGGGTGTTTGAGAACCACCCATAAATATATATATATATATATATATATATATATTTTTTTTTTACTTTGATCATCCTTATTTAACAAAGAATTGAGATTTTACAGTTATTTGTCTATTATATTTTATCCTTTATATATATATTAAGTTTTGTAAGGATTTTATTCTTTAATCATTTTAAATTGATTGCCTTATTCTATATTTACTTTTCCCCCATTCTCCTTCTTTTGGGACTATATGTTTTACTCTTGACCTCTGGCTGATATATAATGTTGTATGTTTCAGTGCCTGAGTGGACATCCAGAGTGGCTTTAGTAATAACAGTGGAAGATTGCTTACATTAGCAGGAAGTCTCTTGCCCTTAGATCAAACTTTATAAGCACACTGAAGTGTCCCATTTTTTCCCATAGATCTGGTGTCCTCTCAGTCCCTCCACATTAGAACAGATCCTTGTATTAAACCTCTGTAAACTCTGACAGTATTGCATTCTCAGCACTTCTTTTTAGGATTCCCAGCATGTAACATTTCTTAGGAAGTCAAGGGGAGCAATTGCGTCTGTTTATGTGAGTGTGTTAATAATTTCACCTCTGTGTACTTATAGTCTATTTATTATTCTCTGCATGAAGAGAGGTATAATGAAGATATGAGAAATTAATGACACCGAGCCATCGCTGGATTGTTCAGTGTAAAACAAGGATAGTCGTGTTTCTTGTGCCCTCTCTTCTTGTTAACAAAAACAGTGATAGCCCAATTTACAAAAGGTGTATTAAGGCACATTACGTGACATATGATAATTAGGACATGGAAACTGAAATGTATAATGTGCTTTCACACTTTTAAAACATTCAACATGCTCCACTGAAACTGTTCTGTAAAATATCTGAATACACTTTCGATAGTCCACTTTAATCCTTTCACACATATGATCACACTGGTGTGATCAGTCTTGGCTGGTCCCTGGAGTACGATCACACCGGTGTGATTAGAACGATCAGTGCATCATGTGATCAACTGCTAAATTCAAACTTGCATTCGCGCGTTGGTGTCACAGTGTTGGTTTGTGTTTCCCCGGGTGTCCACTAGAGGTCTCTTTCCTTTACTGTCACATTCATTCTGGAACTGCATTTCCCACGATCCTTTGTCTGTTCTCATCACTCATCATTGCACGCAGCTGTTTCCTATTACATTGTTAAGTTCTGTGTATAAATACCGTGTCTGTTTCAGTCCATGTTACTAGTCGTTGTTAGATGTCCTCACACTTTATGGTTGGTTTCTTGTCTGTTCATGTTTTGTTTCTTGTTTTTGGACTGCTTGATTATTTGGATTTGACCCCTGCCTGGAAGACTACGATTTGGATTACCGTATTAAAAAGTACTGCTATTGGATTTTCTGCCTCCTGTGTGTGTTACGTGACAGAACGACTCCGTCACACATAATCCAGCGGTAATTTTAATTTTTTATTTTTTATTATTTTTGTAAGATCTCGTCCCCAGTCACTATGTGGATTCCACGTAGCGAACTTTCTCCTGCTGAGAGAGATAATGGGATCTCTTTGCTAGAGTATTTTTCTAGATGTGCACAAAGACATGAGGAAATCAGGACAGCTGAAGCTTCACCACGGGTCTCATCGAGCGCTGGGACTTTTTCGATGGTTTCGTCCAGTTCAGAGTTGGCACACATCGGTCAGAAAGGACGGAGGAGGAGGAGGAGACCTGCGTCGGCCCAGTCAGAGACTGTTCACGTCCCGTCTGCCCAGTCAGAGACTGTTCACGTCCCGTCTGCCCAATCAGAGACTGTTCACGTCCCGTCTGCCCAGCCAGAGACTGTTCAAGTCACGTCTGCCGATCCAGAGACTGTTCAAGTCACGTCTGCCGATCCAGATCCAGAGACTGTTCAAGTCACGTCTGCCGGCCCAGTCAGAGACTGTTCACGTCCCGTCTGCCCAGTCAGAGACTGTTCACGTCCCGTCTGCCCAATCAGAGACTGTTCACGTCCCGTCTGCCCAGCCAGAGACTGTTCAAGTCACGTCTGCCGATCCAGAGACTGTTCAAGTCACGTCTGCCGATCCAGAGACTGTTCAAGTCACGTCTGCCGATCCAGAGACTGTTCAAGTCATGTCTGCCGATCCAGAGACTGTTCAAGTCACATCTGCCGATCCAGAGACTGTTCAAGTCACGTCTGCCGATCCAGAGACTGTTCAAGTCATGTCTGCCGATCCAGAGACTGTTCAAGTCACATCTGCCGATCCAGAGACTGTTCAAGCCACATCTGCCGATCCAGAGACTGTTCAAGTCACGTCTGCCGATCCAGAAACGGTTCAGGTCACGTCTGCCCAGTCGGAGACGGATCAGGAGATGCCCATTCTCGTGGCCGCGAGGGCACTGACTGACTATTTAGAATGTCTAGCCCAGATCCTGGAGATGCCTTTCAGACCTTTCGTGTCCGTTGAGCCGGAGCCAGTGTCTGCTGTTCCTGAGCCGGAGCCAGAGCCAGTGCCTGTTCCAGAGCCGGAACCAGAGCTAGTGCCTGTTCCAGAGCCGGAACCAGAGCCAGTGCCTGTTCCAGAGCCAGAGCCGGAGCCAGTGCCTGCTGTTCCTGAGCCGGAGCCAGTGTCTGCTGTTCCTAAGCCGGAGCCAGTGTCTGTTCCTGAGCCAATGTTTGTTTCTGTGTTTGTGTCTGTCCTTGTGGCTGTTACTGTTCTGGTGTCTGTTCCTGAGCCGGTGTCTGTTCCTGAGCCGGTGTCTGTTCCTGAGCCGGTGTCTGTTCCTGAGCCGTGGCCGCCCGAGGGGTCGTCTTCGCCCTGGTCATCACCGCCATGGCCACCCGAGGGTCTTCACCGCCCTGGCCGCCCGAGGGGTCTTTACCGCCCTGGCCGCCCGAGGGGTCTTTACCGCCCTGGCCGCCCGAGGGGTCTTACCACCCTGGCCGCCCGATGGGTCGTCTGCTTCACCCTGGCCGCCCGATGGACTGTCTGCTTCGCCCTGGCCGCCCGATGGACTGTCTGCTTTGTCCTGGCCGCCCGATGGACTGTCTGCTTCGCCCTGGCCGCCGGCTAAACCATCACCCCCTGTCTCTGTTTCCTTCCATGGACCTGGCCCCCCATCCCTCCCCCTGATCCTCCACCGTTCCACCACCCTCCTGGACTCTTGTTTTGTTTGTTATTTTGTGGGTTTTGGAGCGTCTGGTAGCCGCTACGTAGAGGGGGGGTTATGTCACAGTGTTGGTTTGTGTTTACCCGGGGGTCCACTAGAGGTCTCTTTCCCTTACTGTCACCATTCATTCTGGAACTGCATTTCCCACGATCCTTTGTCTGTTCTCATCACTCATCATTGCACACAGCTGTTTCCTATTACATTGTTAAGTTCTGTGTATAAATACCCTGTCTGTTTCAGTCCATGTCACGGAGTCGTTGTTAGATGTCCTCACACTTTATGGTTGTTTTCTTGTCTGTTCATGTTTTGTTTCTTGTTTTTGGACTGCTTGATTATTTGGATTTGACCCCTGCCTGGAAGACTACGATTTGGATTACCCTATTAAAAACTACTGCTATTGGATTTTCTGCCTCCTGTGTGTGTTACGTGACAGTTGGCTGGTGCTGAGGCAGAGACGGACGCGCTCAGCACTGTCATATATCACAACTATTCAGTGTTTTCAACCACATAAAGTTTATTTTAGATTTCAGACATTTAAAATCACATAAGTACTAGCAAAACAATGAATTTGAGTTTGTAAAATACACATTGATGTCCAGCGCCGCCGCTCCCACCACGCGCATCACCCGCTGTGCGTAGGGCACCAAGACCGAGGGAGCACCAAAAATAGCCTAATGAAAAATCAATCATCATATCATAGTCATAATAATTATAATGCCGATATTATTTAAGTATAGAAATATTAGTAGGCACTTTTTAGGAAGGTATACACTCACCTAAATGATTATTAGGAACACCATACTAATACTGTGTTTGACCCCCTTTCGCCTTCAGAACTGCCTTAATTCTATGTGGCATTGATTCAACAAGGTGCTGAAAGCATTCTTTAGAAATGTTGGCCCATATTGATAGGATAGCATCTTGCAGTTGATGGAGATTTGTGGGATGCACATCCAGGGCACGAAGCTCCCGTTCCACCACATCCCAAAGATGCTCTATTGGGTTGAGATCTGGTGACTGTGGGGGCCATTTTAGTACAGTGAACTGATTGTCATGTTCAAGAAACCAATTTGAAATGATTCGAGCTTTGTGACATGGTGCATTATCCTGCTGGAGGTAGCCATCAGAGGATGGGTACATGGTGGCCATAAAGGGATGGACATGGTCAGAAACAATGCTCAGCTAGGCCGTGGCATTTAAACGATGCCCAATTGGCACTAAGGGGCCTAAAGTGTGCCAAGAAAACATCCCCCACACCATTACACCATCACCACCAGCCTGCACAGTAGTAACAAGGCATGATGGATCCATGTTCTCATTCTGTTTCGACCAAATTCTGACTCTACCATCTGAATGTCTCAACAGAAATCGAGACTCATCAGACCAGGCAACATTTTTCCAGTCTTCAACTGTCCAATTTTGGTGAGCTCTTGCAAATTGTAGCCTCTTTTTCCTATTTGTAGTGGAGATGAGTGGTACCCGGTGGGGTCTTCTGCTGTTGTAGCCCATCCGCCTCAAGGTTGTGCGTGTTGTGGCTTCACAAATGCTTTGCTGCATACCTCGGTTGTAACGAGTGGTTATTTCAGTCAAAGTTGCTCTTCTATCAGCTTGAATCAGTCGGCCCATTCTCCTCTGACCTCTAGCATTAACAAGGCATTTTCGCCCACAGGACTGCCGCATACTGGATGTTTTTCCTTTTCACACCATTCTTTGTAAACCCTAGAAATGGTTGTGTTTGGAGTTCAGGAGATTGTCTTCACCAGGACCACACCCCTAAATGCATTGAAGCAACTGCCATGTGATTGGTTGATTAGATAATTGCATTAATGAGATATTGAACAGGTGTTCCTAATAATCCTTTAGGTGAGTATATAACAAAACAGGCGGAACAAGAGTATTTAATTGCTCTAGAAAGTAACGATGGTGCCACCGCTGGCGCAGCCCCTCCCCCCAAACACACTCAACTTCCCAAGCTCAGTGGTACTGGTCCATTGGATTGCGCGGCGCCTGACGAAGTTTGAGAGTAGGCTATTGTGTTGTTGGTATTGAGTTATATGTTTGGTAATAAAAAGTTAAACTTGCAAAAATAAACATTTATTTTTATTTTTTAATTCATATCAGATACACATTGTGTATGTAGCTTTACATTTTACATATTACATATTCTTCTCCCAGTTCACTGGCCACTTACTTTCATGTATTTAGTGAGAAGTGGAGGAATTGACGTGTTGTAATTCCAACAGATCCGATTCTCTGAACTGTGGCACAAACTAACATGGCGCCGCCCATCGCGCATACAGCTCAACTAATGCGATCGTTATAAAGGTGTTTAAACAACAAAACACATCCACTTGCACACATTTGACAATCGGAATATCAGTGTTTCATGCTATAGCTAAAAGTTTTTTGAATAATTTGAATAAAAAAGGAAAAATTACATAAAAGCAGATCATCATTCTTTCAGCGCTGTGTTGTGGTTGTGCTGTGTCACTTGACAAGCAATGACGCGTCTCCATGGAAACAATAAAGTGAAAGGTTCTAAATAACAGTCGCCTTCGTTTCATTTTTTTTCGTTTATTTATTTATATAGCACATTTATTTATATTATTGTAAAGCATCTTACAGACTACCACCGTAGTTCCAAAGTGCTGTACATTGCAGTAAAAAACAACAGAACAAGAAGACAAAACATAAAAAAACATCCATGTACTAATGTACTAAAACGCCAGAGAGTACAGATAAGACTAAGCGGTTCTTAAAAACATTTAGGTTCAAGGAAGGTCTAATATCCAATGGCAGATTATTCCACAATCTAGGACCAGCAACAGAGAAAGCACGATCACCTTTCATTTTGAGACGCGCACGGGGAATAGTTAGAAGAAATCTGTTTGCTGATCTTAGTCTTACACCTGAACTGTAGGTCCTAATAAGCTGAGATAAGTATTCTGGCGCCATTCTGTGGAGTGCTTTAAAAACATATATCAGAATCTCATACTGTATCCTAAAATGTATTTGTAGCCAACCTAAAAAAGATAAAAAGGGAGTAACATGATCTGTTTTCCCAGCATTCATCAACAACCTTGCAGCAGCATTTTGTACTATCTGCAAGCGGGCAATGTGTGTTTGACAGGTCCCAACATAAAGTGCCCTATAATAATCTAGACGAGAGAAAATATAAGCGTGGACAACTTTTTCCAGGTCGCTGGCTGAAAGAATTGGTTTCAATTTGGCTATTGCTCTTAAGTAGAAGAAGCAATTACGAACCACTGTCTTTATCTGTCGATCAAAAATAATGGATGAATCAAAAATGACTCCCAAGTTCTTTACTTGATCCTGCAAGTACCCCTTCCATGGGCCTAAGTCAGTGGTCTCAAACTCAATTCCTGGAGGGCCAGAGCTCTGCACAGTTTTGCTCCAACCCTAATCAAACACACCTGATCCAGCTAATCACGGTCTTCAGGATTGCTAGAAACTTCCGTGCAGGTGTGAGTTTGAGCTGGTTGGAGCTAAACTGTGCAGAGCTGTGGCCCTCCAGGAATTGAGTTTGAGACCACTGGCCTAAGTGATCAATTAGCATTTGGTACCAAAGCCTTGAAAAACTCATGCTGGGTGGTCAGTTAGAATATTTTAAACTGAATATTTTTAGTAGACTGTTAATATAGTGCAGGCCCGCCCCTATTCATATGGTTATTCAGTGAACATATTGAGAGCAAAAAACGTCTCGGTTACGTATGTAACCCTTGTTCCATGAAGGAGGGAATGGAGACATAGTCGGACGTACTGTACTGATTGGGATGGCTTTGGGAGACCAATCTACTTCGAGTGTAATAAAACGAGCCAATGTAAATTGGCATGCAATAATTGCAGAGCAAGCTTATAATGAGCAGCAGGTGCGTCGAGTCTTTGTTTTTCCGCTGAGGAGCCGAGCGGAGCCCGGAGTCAGCGGTGGTCCAGCAATAGTGGTGACGGAACGACGTCTCCATTCCCTCATTCAGGGAACGAGGGTTACATACGTAACCGAGACGTTCCCTTTCAGTTCGGTCACGTTCCACGTAGTCGGACGTACCGTACAGATTGGGATCCCAATTAACACAACACCTAGTGCTGCCACCTTCCACTGCAGTGAAAGCCTCCTGATCCCCCTGAATTTATTGAGGTGGAGATGGGACAGGGCCTAAGCCAGGGAAGTCCACTGCTGTTCCGCATGACCAACTCAGACAGACTTGGATAACACTGGGAAAGCGTGCCCTTTCGGTGGAAAGGGAGATGCTGCGGAAGCCACATCCTGCCCAAGCCACATCCTAGGGAGGCATCATGTGGACTATCCGACAGGGCAGTACAACATATGGAATGCCACTGAGGTGGCTCTGGCTTATAGTAGGGGGGAGACAGCACCGGTCAGAGACGACAGAGGAGGCTCTGCCAAGGGAAAGACAAGGGCTCGCCGCAGGGAGCCGTTCTGTAGAAGAATACACATATGGGATCACCGTAATGATCACAACATATGGGACCCAGCCAAGCACAGCTTCCATCAATGCATACGAGTGTTAGGCCTGGCATCGGATGCTCCACCACGTCCGGAGGCTTGGAGACAGCCTTTCCCTTCTGCTGGCCTCCGTAACAGACGAAGAGCTGGTCTGAGGTACTGAGGCTTTGCGTTCTGTCCCCGTACAGGCGCAGAGCGCGGACAGGACAAAGAAAAGTCAGGGCTTGGTCTGCCTCCTCTTTCGCTCCAACCCATCTTGCCTCAACCCAGGGTGCTCTCGCAGAAGTGATGGTGTCTACAACAGCTTGTGGTAGATTACGTAGAACCTCCACGTCCCGTCCAGGGACCAGACATGGAGTTTACAGAGGTCTGGACGTGGGTGCCCTACAGATGCAAACACCACTCTCTCTCATGGGAGCAATGGCGGCCTCCGCGACTTTCGTAAAGATGCGGGGTGACAGGGCCAGCCCGAAGGGTAGGACTTTCTACTGATACGATCGACCCTCGAACGCGAAGCGAAGTAATGGCCTGTGTCGCGGAGGATGGCGAAATGAAAGCACGCGTCCTTCAGGTCGATCGCTGCAAACCAATATCGGGGATGGATGCATTCAAAAATGCGTTTCTGCGTTAGCATCTTGAACGGAAGCTTGTAAAGGGCCCGATTCAAGACACGCAGGTCCAAGATTGGCCGTAACCCACAGAAGCCGGTCTTCATAACAGCTGGAGGGACCGGCTCTATCGTGCCCTTCGCCAGTAGGGCTGTGATCTCCGTGCGCATGACAGAGGTACTTTCGCTCAGCACCGAAGTGAAGTGAACGCCCCTGTACCTGGGTGGGTGCCGGAGGAACTGAATCGTATAGCCGAGTCTGATGGTACAGAGGAGCCAGCTGGAGAGACTGGGAAGTGCTTTTCAGGGTTCCAGAAACTGAGCCAGGTGGACCAGGGGCACCACAGACGTACCCGAGTATGCGATGCAACACTTACCTGTCTCCACAGGTCGGCAGGGGGTGCATCCGAAGTCGTAGTCGGGTCCTCAAACCACACCTGGCTGCCGGCTGGTGATTCAAGAGGGGGCTGAGGGTGTCAAGGCTTTGCAGGGTCGCACACTGCCAGTCTGGTCCTACCTGGTACAGAATTTATTCAACAAAGGTTTCACCGCCCGGCTCTCCTCCAGGGAAGAGCAGTTGACTCTGGGTCGCCCATCTTCTTACGAAAAGCTCAACGTCACAGTAGTGCTGGCTGTGGCAGAGGTTTTTTTTAAAAATCTTTTTCGCAGGGGACTGACACCCTTGGCGACGAATAGACTGAGGGGCAGCCCTCGAGTGACTCAGGTAGCACATCGGGGAAAGCTCTTGGTTACCTCAGCCTGCTTCTGAACTGTGGATAACCGCTGGGCACTGTCTCTAACAGTGTCACTGAAAAAGGCCACCTCGTGAGATGGGAGCATCGAGAAAGTGAACTTTGGTTTAAAATAATTGTATTAGTTTCTAAGGCATTGCATTGATTTGCTTCAGACTATCTTTCAAAAATGCTCACAGTATATGAACCTGTAAGGACTCTCAGATCATCGGATTATTTTCTTTTAATAGAACCACAAAGTAGAACTAAAAGATTTGGTGAAACTGCTTTTAGCCATTATGCTCCCCGCCTCTGGAATAACCTTTCCAGTGGAAGTAAGACATGCTGAAAATATTAATAGTTTTAAGTCTAATTTAAAAACATTTTTCTTTAGTCTGGCGTTCCAATAATTTATTATAATGCTTTTTATGTTTCATATGTTTTTCTTCATTTTTAGTTATTTAATGCCTTAGTTAATCCTTACAAACTTTAATCTTATGTTTGTATTTAACTGGGTCTATTGTATCCATTGTTTCTTGTTTTGCCTGTAAAGCACTTTGAACTGCATTGATTTGTTTGGAAAAGTGCAATATAAATAAAATTAGCTTGCTTGCTATTTACAACATGTTTTTGTAGTGTTGAGCAATGTAGCCAATCACAAACATATATGTTGATTTCTTGAATGCAATGGCCAATCAGAGTTATTTAAGTTAGCATTGAACATATACTCCTGCATTTTGAGCGGTGAGTGGATTCTGAGTTCTGCACTCTCACAAATCCTCTGATTATAACAAACAATTATGTACATAAGCGATTCATTGTGCAGTCATTGTGAGATCACAATGAACTAAAATGAGTGACAGCTTTTTAGTGATCATAAAGGGAGCGATCTTTGCACGTTGTCTGCCATGCCAAATCCTGCTTACAGTATGCTTGCTTTTCTGTTAAAATTAACAGTGGTTTGTGAACGTAGATGCCTTAATAACAAATAATTTATCAGGAGTTTTTTTGCTGGGATTGTGTAGGTTTTGCGGTGACACGTAACTTAAAACTATTTCAAGGAAATATTTAAATGTGTTTTTAACTGGAAGCGAGCCAACATGTAATATTTAATGCATTACATAATTATATTTATAAATGACTCACTCGGAGAACCACAACCTTCAACTGTTAATGGTGAGTACAGTCTTCTTTGGGACACTTTACAGACCTATCATTATTTGGAATGTATTTGTTTTTGTTTTTTTATTATTGTTGTTGTTGGTGGAATTGATGAGCTTTTGTGACTCTTTGTGTTTACGAAGTGTATAGGCATAATGCAAATGGGTTCTGGTGTTGTTTTAATTTAGAACATTGTGTATTTCATTTATAATAACTGTGAAATAGTGAATTTCTGTTTCTCAAAAATCCATTCTCAAATAATGGTCTTAACCATTTTAATCACAAATCACTGGTCAGGAAATTAGCAATAATTGCACAAATACTGTAGATAAAGTAACTTAGCACAGAATAGCCTTCCCCAACTTGCAGACAGCTTTTTACAGGAAGAAGAGTCAGATGTTGTTTCTACTCAATGTTGATAGCTTCAAACAGTTCATGAGCAGTTTAAAAATGTCTCCAAAATAGTTAGAGTTTAACGTGAGACCAAATATTCACTATAGGGTCAAAACATGAGCCTGATGGACTTCTAGGTTGTCTTTATAATTTTGGCAGGAGCATTGTCTTTTTGAAAAATAACATCTGATCATACCTCATTATAACAACTTTTCAATTGTGGGAATCAAGCCATTCTGCAATATTCTCCTGCAGCATTGAATGATATTTCACAGTGAAGTATCTCACCAATAACAGCTGCTAAAAAAACTCCCCACACAATGACACCTCTTCATCCATGATTCACTGACGTAGAGATGCATTTATTATAACTTGTATTACTCATCACTCCACACAACTCTGCTGAATCACTCTGAAACAAACTTCCAATATTCTGCCAAAAAAACTTCAATGTGTCTTTGATGTTTGTATGAGACAGCACTTGCTTTTTAAGTAGTGGATTTGCTCAAATTTGGCTAAATGCCTTACCAATAATATGTGGTTAAGACAATTAAAAGCTGATTGTTTAGTGTGTTTTTTTTTTGGTTTTGTTTGTTTTTTCGCCTAGGAGTGTATATGTTCTGGCGACGGACCTGGGTTAGGTTTAATAGAATAAGGGGTTTGGGTTAGTAGAATAAGTTGACATGTACATGCAAAGATACTTATAGTCAGTAAAATATATGTTGGGGTCCTTCAAAATAAAGTGTTAGCAGATATTAAGCAGACAGTCTACTACTCTAATGACTGGCAGTGGACATGTGGACAAGTTGCAAAGTTACTTATAATTAGTAGAATTTCTTAAGTGGACTATCAAAATACATCTCTAAATACATTTGAACTCAAAATAGACTTTACTGCATTTACTTTCACAGTAAGCATTTTTAAACACACACTTGGGCATCATATATTTCAATTGGTTTAGCATGGGCTACTTGTTGACTGACCACATAAGCCGAGTTTAATATCTCTGTTAGCACAAGCTCCTTTTCTGCCTCCATCTCAGAAGAGTGGAAAGGACAGACGAGGGAGGATCAGCATCAGCATCGAGTGATGAATGTCTTTAGACGGAAGAGTCATGCAGGATGTCCTTGACGTTAATCAAAACTTTTCTCTCTCTCTCTCTCTCTCTCTCTCTCTCTCTCTCTCTCTCTCTCTCTCTCTCTCTCTCTCTCTCTCTCTCTCTCTTCTCTCTCTCTCTCTCTCTCTCTCTCTCTCTCTCTCTCTCTCTCTCTCTCTCTCTCTCTCTCTCTCTCTCTCTCTCTCTCTCTCTCTCTCTCTCTCTCTCTCTCTTTTGTTTGTTTGGTGAGCTGGGCTGTTGTGGCATCTCTTCACTCATGTACACTGATAGCTTGACTTTAACGACATCATTCATCAGAGACATTTTTGCTACAGAGATGCTGCATCCAGAAGCTCAGTGTTGATCAATTACTATATTTTTTTTTTTTTACAAATTTTAATTTAGTAGAGGCTAATAAAAAAGAAACAGAAACAACCTAACAAGATTGATTGACGATTGATTGATTGATTGATTGATTGATTGATTGATTGATTGATTGATTGATTGATTGATTGATTGATTAAGAAAAACACATTTTTATTAACCACAAATATTGAAAATATTTCTGAAAGAAAATTTCATTCAGTTATTCCTATTTTTTTGGAAATTTCAATCAATCGATCGATCAATCAATCAATAAAAATACTTTGCAGATGTAATTTACAACCCCTGCAGTGATTTTATATTTGCACTAAAATTTTCTAGACATTTTCTATCATTACAATGCTCTGTGCATTTCTTTCATCCAAAAATGAAACCTTCTGTCATCATTTACTAACACTGAAAAAAATATTGTGGTGTAGGAATTACAATTTTCACAAAAAAGTTGCTTTAATATAAAATATTTACAACAAAAGTAGCACATTGTAGAAAGACAAGTAGAAAGACTGAAATAGTATTTTCTTGTAAAATGTACAAAACACACTCATATAGGCCTATATATATTTTCTTCTTTTGTAAAACAAAAAAGGAGATGCATGAGGGATGAGAGGATGATGGATGAAACTGTCAAGCATCCAAAAGCACATGAAAGTATCATACATATAGTCCATGCAATTCATCCGCTACAGTCCAAGTGTTCTGAGGCCATGTGAAATATTTGTGTCATAAACAACCGAGTAAATCCAATACTCTGAGATAAATAAATGTGAACCTTTAATGATATAAAGGAAAGTGTGTTGACCTTTGTTGCCATAAAAAATAACATAATTCTAATTTCATCACAGCCACTCGATTTATAGTTAAATAAAAATATTTAATGTATGAAAGCATGTGTACCTGGTCAGTCTATGAAGATTATGACCTTATGCAATTTGTTTCTGACATTTCCATTTTAGTGCCTGTATAAATAGCACAGGTCTAATTAAAGCATCTGACCAACATCTGATGTAAACAGAAAATAATGAAGAAAGCCAGGAAACACTTAACCTGGTCAAAAGTTTATTGTTTATCAAGTACATCAGCAAGTCAGAAGTAGAAATGCGATGAATATGGAATATATTACCATTGTAATGTGGCCATGTATATGTTGTCAGTGCATAACCTTGATGAACATATGGGGTCTGCTTTCAGTCAGACACAGCACATTAGAAAAGGATACCAGCGTTTAAAAGAAATTGGAATATTGTTCCATGAATATGATGCATCCTTCAATCATCTCAGAGGTACACAGTTTACTTCGTTGAACTGCCCAAATGCACAGTGTCTAAACAGAGCAAGGATGATTTATGTGGCCTACAGTCTGAGATAACTGTTTATCAGTACAAAACTATGGGAGGACTGTTATACAAGCCAAAAACACTCAACTCTCATCTATTTTGTACATACGGCCCCAGAGTTTTCACAGACAGGAAAGCACCACGAGTTGAGAAATTCCCACGTTTTTCAAACTGAACCTCTAGGCTGCATTTTTGAGCCACAGTGATTGGTTTGATGCCATTATTTCTCTCTGTTAGTTTCATATGGCTGTCTTCATGAAAGGATCAGTGCTCTTTTAGGAACTGACATTATAGTAAAAAATGACATCGTTCTACAAGACTCGTCTAAATAAAATTGCTGATCATCATCCAGTATTTAATGCCATAAAATATTAGACTCCCCCCCCCCCCTCCCCCCCCAAAAAACAAAAAAAACATATTTTATATTACATACTCACCTGTTCAAACATTTGGGTTCTCCAAGATTTTTTATTTTTTTGTATGTTTTTAAAAGGTCTCACGCTCATCAAGGATGTATTTATTTAATCAAAAATACAGTAAATTAGTAATTCTCTGAAATAGTATTACAATTTAAAATAACTATTTTTGTATTTCAATATACTTTAAATATATTTCATTTTATTCATGTGATGTCAAAGCTGAATGTCCAGCATCATTACACCAGTCTTCAGTGTCACATCTTTCAGAAATCATTATAATATCCTGATTTGGTGCTTTAAGGAACTTTTCTTAATATTAACAATATTTAAAACAGTTGTGCTGCTTAATGTTTTTGTAAAATATGTGATACATTTTTCTTCAGGATTATTTAGTGAGCAGAAAGTTTAACAGAACAGTATTTGAAGTAATACTACTATGTAGAATTAAGTTTTTACTGCCAGTTAAGAATTTAATGTATCCTTGATTAATAAAAATATTAATTATTAAAAATCTTACTGACTTTTGAACAGTGTATTTGATATTATAATGATTTTTTAATGTAATTTTTGGTCTGTTTTTACATAAAAGTATAATAAATGGACCACTTTTATTATACTTCATTTGTTTGTTAATTTGGAGCCTAACAGGCCCATTTTCATTTAGTGTTGTGTTCTTTCAGAAGAATGAAAGGCATAAGTGTTTGTTATGGCATGAATAATTTTGAGTGTACTATTCCTTCAAAAAACTTTATTGTGATGATAAAAATAATTTTAATAATTTCAAATAAATGTATTGTAGTTTTAAAGCATTTTATTGTAAACATTATTCCTACAGTATAAACGCATTATACGGTAAACAAGTTATTCAGTGATAAAATGCTGTCTGCAACAATATGTCTAGCAGCACATGTATTTTCTAATCCCTTTAACTTTCAGCAGCAAATCTACATACTGTCAAAGAGTGTCAAGACCATATCAAGCAGAGAAAATCCAACGCGGAGGAGGGCAGGTGGAAAGAAAAAAAGAAGTGTGCCACACTGTGCATTCCCTTGAACAAACACTCGTGGTGAAGGGGCTTGGCCAGGGCTTGACAAAGAAATGACAGGAAATGACAGATGTTGAGGAAACACCTCAGCGCGACCTGATGCTAATCGGAGCAAGACTGTGGATGTGGCAGCCCTGATACCACCTATCAGCACTGGAGGCAACTCATATGGAAAGAACGCTTTACATCCTTGTCATTTTGAACAAACAACACCTCCAAACACCAGATAGGACACCATTGTCAGCTCTGTCTGATCTGATCTGTCCATCAATCGGTGGTGTGTGAGTGTGTGTGAAGAGGGAATTAAGGGAAGGAACCTGGCAAGGGTGAATAATAAGAAAAGCACAGATGCTAGATATGCCCACCTGTTCATAAACTAACTATTCACAAGACTTATGATACTATTCTGTCTGTAGGGTAAGGATGATACCACCTTTTTATTTTCAAACCCATATGACGTACTATCTAGGTCATTTTCAATGTATTGATACCAATTGGATTAAATTGAATATTTTTTGCAAGGATTACATTTGTACCTATCGCCAATTAGTAGGATATTCTGATTTGGTTTATCGTTTAAGTGAAGTGAAGTGACGTGAAGGCCAAGTTAGGCAAACCATACTCGAGATTTGTCCTCTTCATTTAACCAAACCAAGTTATAGTGAACACACATTAGGAGGAGTGAGTAGTGAACACACACGCACACACACACACACACACACACACACACACACACACACACACACACACACACACACACACTGCAAACCGTGAACACACACCCGGAGCAGTGGGCGTTTAAGCAGTTTAAGACCACGTACAGACCATTACAGGCCATTTTTTATGCCAACTTTTAATAATATTAAAAAACAAACAAACAAACAAATAAACTAAATGTCACATTTGTCATTGTTTCATGTGAAATAACTTCTAGATGTAGTTTCTCTTTCATGACTTCTTGTTGGAGACAGTCTCTCTATTTGTTTGTACGACTTCCTGTCACTTTGTGTTCAGTTGAGCCGAAGAGGAAGTAGTTCCTATCCTACACAATTTTTTGCTAACAACATTCCTTTTTTCCACTTAAAATCTTATTTCTCATCATATTCATTAATCATGATGCTAAATAAACCCATATACTGAATAATAATTAACACTCTTTATAAATATTTATAACTCTGAATAGTGTTATTGGTGTTTCTTGCATGTATACATTCTTATCTTGACTTTGTTGTGCATTAACCATAAACAAGTGTGACCATATATTCACTTCAATGTGAAAAGGTCTCCTCATTTGCATGCAGTGCTCATTTTGGGGCGTTGGTGGTTTGGGGTTGGGCCCTGCTTGCAACATGCAGCATAACGTGCTAGTGTGTGGGTGGCCCAAGTGCCTCTCCTAATTCAATCATCGCCTCCTCTCAGCTTGCTTTTTTATTCCAATTTGATTAGCAGAGCTAAAGCCATCACGATTTCGCCCAGACAAAATGAATGCTTGTATTAATCCTGCAATTTCCATTTAAAATGCGGAGCATTGACTTGATTAATAAGTGGGCCGATACTGAATAATTACGCTGCAAACATCGGCTATGGGTGAGAGCGCAGCTGGGGTTGCTTACAGATGCCCTATGGGATCTCAGAGGGGTCAAACCAAAGCATTGGCCATGACTGAGGTGATGAATCAGTTAGCCAATCTTTTCGACAATTAACAATCTGTGGCCCTTGTATTAATTTGCTGCCCCTGGAGTGGAGCCTGGTCAGATGTGTCAGGGTCAAGGGTTAGAGGTCGAGAGCACAGGTCAAGCATGCTGATTTGCCCTGGCAAAATCAAAAGAAGAAAATAAACACATGACATCGAAATGCATTACCCAAACGGAGCTGACCGTATCAGATGGTTTGCAAATTAACATTCGGATATAAAGGGGTGAGCTGAGAAACATGAAAGGGAACGTTCTGAGAACGTTTAATTAGTGGTGATCAATCTAGGTGCACTGTGTTTGAGCATTCAATAAAGCAGAATCGATGGCTGCGAGGACAAACAAAGCAGGTGTTCTTAGTGGAGGGATTATAGGTTAACATTTATTCGGAAGAGATATTGTAATGCTGGACCTGCTAGATGTAATATTAAACCGCATAATCCATCGCCATCCATTACAAGTGTCCCATTGATCCTCCACCCATCGACATTTTCTTTGCTGAGGTGCATTTTGTTCCATCTTGCCTGCTTTATCGAATGCTTCCTGCCCTGTTTTGATAGGCATGTTGTAGATGGGCTGCTCCTTTGCACACCATGTGTCCTCCTTGTGCGTTCGCTGCATTGAACTCTTTAGGAACCCCTTGTCGTACACTATAGCCACCGTGAATCTGTGATTGTAATGATTACAATGTACACACTGCTGTAATGTCTCCATTCTTTCTCCACTTAATGCCAGAGGTTCAAGCAGAGTTCAAATCCCTTCACACTTTGTGCCAATCACCTCACCAGGGTCAAAATTCAAGCTCGCATGCCATTTTTCAATAATACTGCTGTGATCGTCAGCATTATTGGCCTCGACCAGGTTATTTCCTCTCATCAGAGCCCAAGCTTCAAAGATGCAGGATTGTCTCAAGGTTAATTCTGGACAAAACAGTGCAGAGAGTTGTCAAAACGAACATTATTTGATGGTAGCTAGGTTTCCCTCTTGGGAATAGGTCAGCTTTTATGTCAGAACGAAAGCATTCCCACATGTTTGAAAATATGCTTAATGCTCCTGGGATCGTGTTTCGTGGCAGCCTCCTAAAACCTGCTGCATCGCTCATTGTTAAATGCTGTCTGTGGGGGAAATTAGCCCTGACACTGTCTTTATTATGAAAACACAGTTTAGATGGGCCAGCCTCCCAAGTTTACAGCTTTTAAATAGTACTCTTCTCTAAAACTATATCCTAGTGTCTCTGTGCCCCCTTTTCACTCTCTCTCTCTCTCTCTCTCTCTCTCTCTCTCTCTCTCTCTCTCTCTCTCTCTCTCTCTCTCTCTCTCTCTCTCTCTCTCTCTCTCTCTCTCTCTCAATGAGTGGCTCTTGCCAAATAGGGGCACATATGTTTCTCTGTAATTAAAGCTCTTGTTATACAGTGCTGCTTCCTTCAAGTAGAAATGATTAACTAATGGAGCGATTGAGGGGAAATTAATAGTTATCTCTTCCCGTCATTCCCCCTCCCTTGTTTTCTGTCTAACTCTCCCTCTGTTGAAACACTGGCACGTTTGTGCAGAGCAATCGATAAGCAGTATGTGAGGGTTGCAATATCCATGTTGTACTGTGTACAGGTGTGACAGCATGCAATTAAACGTACAATGTTCATAAAAATTTAGTTGGACACTTAAGAATATATGAATGTCATTGCATTTTACTTAGTGGCATCTGCATGCAAAAGAACTATCTTGATAACTATTTTGTAGTTGACAATTGAAATATGTTCTGCACGCCGGTGTCCTGACAGAGTAACCACAGTTGTAGTTACATCACATTAACTACAAACAAGCAACTAATGTTTGATAACAAGAAATCATGACCTTTTTATTCTGCATTTTTACATGTATATCATTAATTTTTAATTTAAAATGCAAAAACTTTTTTTTGTGAAATGTTTAAACATTTTGTTATATAATGCAATAAAATTCATTCATTTTTAGCTGTTGCTTAAGTGTCCAAATGCTTCTTGGGACCACTGTATCTGGATTCAAGAGATCTTTGGATTTTAAACTGCATCAGAGATCATAACTCACAATTTCACATTTCCGTATAATCTTTGAATGAGATGGGGGTAAACATATTGCTTGTCTATATGTGCCATATTCTTTCTTTTTACTATGTAATTAATAAAGATAATATAAATAAATTGTGGAAAATGCAGAATTATGTTTATAAATTTTTTAAGCCATTGTTTATAAACTGCCATTTAAAGTTTGAAGAAAATAAATTAATACTTTCATTCATCCGGGGTGTATTAAATTGCCCAGATGTGACAGTAAAAACATGTGTAATGTTTCAAAAGTTTTCTGTTTCAAATACTGTAAAGGCTGTTCTTTTGATCTTTCAATTAATTTGCAGCATATTAGAATGATTTCTGAAGGATCATATGACACTCAAGACTGGAGATCATGTGAAAATTCAGTTTTGCCATCACAAAATACATTAAAATAGAAAACATTTATTTTAAATTGTATTATTTTTTTACATTATTACTATTGTAATGCAGCCTTGGTGAGCATAAGAGAATTCTCTCAAAAACACATAAACAATAAAAAATAAAATAAAAAAACCTTACTGACCCCAAACTTTTGAACGATAACGTAAGTCCTTGTGGTTTGATTGACAGGATTAGATTTGCATGTTCCTCCCAAACTTTTATCTACAGCTATAACAAATTTTGTGGGCAGTGATAGGCAAATAGCTTTGCTTTCCGACTGATATTTGTTATGTTAGTCTACCGACCTACAGCAGCACATCACTTTACAGCTCTTTTAGCATTTTTTTATTTTTCGTTTCATTTCGTTTCCAATTCTGATTCCTTTTTCCCATAAATTCACCCAGATTAAACATCTTTGACTGAGCCAGCTGTTTAAGACCCGCCACATCACTGCAAGCTCACAAATAAAACAGGCAGAAAAAAATCCAGCCAGAAGCAAACAAAGTAGCACAAACAACATATGCTTATACTCTCATGATTTAAGGAGCGGTTCCTCTCTAATACATCTTATCACAGCTGAGTGACACGCTCTGCAATGGTAGCATTTCTCCCATCTGCCAGTGTTGAGCCTACACACTCATTACGAGGCGGAGTGAGACAGCACTGTTGCACCCTGGGTGCGTTTGTGTGTGTGTGTTCGAGATGAGCGAGATGGGTTGCTGGTATCGATCACTTGCATACACAAACTCACTTCCACGCCAAATTCTCTCATTGGGATGTGGAGCGATCCTTCAGTGTTTCCCTCATCTCACCAGACCCCCTCCTGTCTCCGACACGGCGCTCCACAGCTCTCAGACTCTCTCTCTCCGAGGGGATGGAAGGTGTGGCGATATCTGAAGGATCTGCTGAGGAGAATGGGGGTCAGTCTTGTACTGGCGGTCCTGAAAAAGCCTTAAGCCTGGCTCAAGGGGGCTTATGCTGATACCTTGACCTTTCTACCAGGGACTACATTTCACACCGAAATTACCATTACCATGCGGCTCTCCCCTGAGGTCTGCCGTCAAGTTCCCTCCTCTGGGATTAAAAGTCATCATGGCATGATACCCGCCTCGCATGCTAAATGACCGAGACACATGTTAACCACGAAGTGGACCCCATTCCCAGTGAAATCCCCATTCTTTGCTGCTCCTAAAACTCGTCTAAGAGAGCTGATGCTGAATGGTTTGATATTTGACCTAGCTAGGGATGGACTTGCCAAGGGGAGCACTGGGACTCCAAGATGACCGGTCAACATGTGGGCCAAAGGCTCTTGAAACTATATGTTTATCCTAAGTAAATATTACAAAGATTTAAAGAGGGAATAACCTTCAGACTAACTATTGCAATGCAATGGCGGATATGAACAAAATGTATATCATACATTTGCGGCACACTATTACCACATCTTATTTATCATGGAGAAACCATACCTCATCCAATTCAATTCCGTTCAAAAACATAACTGTATTATGAAATAATGAGCAACAAAAGTATCTAATAACAAAGGTCTGAGTCACAAAGTCTCTATGCTTGATCCACATCTCTGTCTGCAGCATTTTTTTGGAATTATACCTGTTCTTATCAAATGTACCCCACTAGTTAAGTTAAAAACAAAGTATGCTTCTCTTTGTGGATCTTTGATGTTATTGCATTATTTTATTTATTTTACTATTTTAAAATTCAGCAGTGATGTATTTGTATTAATTTATTGTTTATTGTGTTATTGTTTTGCCTTAAAAGTTTTAAAATGGCTATATGAACATATCAATACAGCTTACTATTATTAGAAATGTTTAAGGACTCATTACTCATCACTGTCTGGATTTGGCTTGCTTTGGCTAGTTGTCTGACTTTTTTTTCTGTGAAGCTGCTTTATAAGAATATTTGTATTATGTACATATATAAGTGCTATACAAAATATCTTCTTATATTCCAATAATGGATGGAAAGAAAAAAAAAACCTGTTAACACTAAAATTTCCAAAGACAATTTCAATAATCTATTTTCATTTTAGAACAATGACAAATAAAAGCTAATAATTCCATTTAAAAAAAAGTTACTACAATAGTTTGCCTGTTTTTAAATAAATAAATAAATAAATAAATAAACTTCTGATGCTGTTCAGGTCTTTTGTTGTAGATGGTATCTTGTCTCATAAAATGGTCTGGCACTTGTCTAATAAAATGGTGAGTGTGAATGTATCTTTCGAGATAATCTGTTAATATATTGGCATTAACATTAAAATGGTTGGTTTGTTAGCTAAGGCCGATGTTGAGATTCAGGTAATGACATTATTACATTCCTCTGGTGCTGTACAGTCAGCTGGGACGCCTCTAATGTGTTGGAAATATGTGAGGAAACGAGTGGCTGTGGGGTAGCCACATCAAACACAAACACGCACACACCATTTACCGCTGGTTTATTTGTCTTTAATTCTCTTCCATGTGGGGGTAATCAGAAAGCAGTGACAGCTGTCATTCTGAGATGACCTCCAGTGAGCACTGAGTGGTTGTGGCATGATAATTGTGATGGGTGAGTGTGAGTGAGAGAAACTATTACACCCCTGAGGGCATGATGCCAGTGTGCATTGGTGCCACTTGCCAGCAATTCAAAGTGACAGAGTGCCAAACAAACAAGCATATGAGCCCAGGTGGATGTGACATACAGCTATTAACACTTACTGTATGCCGTCTGAACAGAGTGCATTGTATATTACTGTATATGAGATATGTGTTGTATTGTCACATTAGAGTAACGCTCACTGGAGAACAAATATTAAACAAATTCATGACAAATTTTCTCATAATAATACATTTTGTTCGCAACAGCTCAGAGAAAGTGATGTCACAAAATTGTCACCATATCTTATTTGCACAAACATCACACAGTTATGGCATAAATCAATGTCCATTCATCCGACAGATTAAAGCATCCAAAACAGCCACTGATCTTTCTAGTACATGCACAGAGGCGATGCCACATGCACCTTCAATTTTTTTTAAACCATTTTTGTTGCTCATCCTCTTCATGTCTCATAACACTTTTGTACCCACTATAATGTAGCTGAAGTGCTACTGTTCAAAAGTGTAGGGTCAGTAAGTTTAATTTATATTTAAAATTAATGTTGTTCTTTTGAACTTTCTGTTGATCATAGCATCCTGGGGGGGGAAAAAATAAATTCTACAAAAATATTAAGCAGCACAACTGTTTTCAACATTGATAATGATAAGAAATGTTTCTTGAGTACCACATTAGCATATTCAAATAATTACTGAAGACTGGAGTAATGATGCTAATAATTCAGCTTTGTCATTTTAAAATATATTAAAATAAAAGGATTTTTTAAATTGTACTTTTTTATTATATATATATATATATATATATATATATATATATATATATATATATATATATATATAGAAATATAGAAATTAAAACAAAGACACAGGAATGAAAACACAAAGAAACCTAACATAACCCTAACAGTACTCCCCCTTCCCACAAAGTGCGTCATCACGGCTTAAATATTTGTCCAAAGTTCTTGGAGGAGGGTGAAGGAATTTTGAGAAGCCTTCAGAGGGGAACACCAAGGGGGAGCCGACAGAGGGAAGAGCCAAGGCGAAGGCCTAATGGACCGACTGAGTCTGGGGGCCGACTGATTGAGGTGGAACTGGTTAAGCTGTAGACCTCAGCGAAACTGCAAGGACGACAGCCCAGAGCGACATCGACGGCCAGAAAGTCCAAGGTGGATCCAGCAGCTTGTGGGACCAAAGTGGACATGGGGACTGGCGGAGCCCGGTGGAGCCAAAGGGGTGGAGGGTTGAGGCACAGGCAGAGGACCGGAAGTCCACGGCAAAACCAGGACAACAAGAGACCAAGGTGCAGCCGGAGGGCTGAGGGAGCCTCGTGGAGCCCAAATGATGGTGGACCAGAGCGGGGCAGTGGTAGCGCAAAGCCAAGGTGGAGCCACAGACCGAGGTGAAGACATGGGCTTGTAGGCCCAAGGTGTAGCAAGGGGATCGCCACCAACTCTGGGGTGGACATGATGCTCCAGCCTCGGGACGGATATGACATCCTGCTCTGGCTCCAGAAAAACACGGTGGCTGGATCTAGCTCTGTGGCTGGAGGTGGCTCAAGCTGGTGGTGCATGGGGGGCACTGGCTCGGGCTCTGTTTTTATAGTGGGCTCGGACGTTGTTGCTGGGTCCTTGGCGGAAGATTTTCCCTTGGTTCTGGGGCTTTCCCGGCTGGGAAGATGAGGCTTCCGGTCTGGAACTGGCAGGCAGACAGGCTCTGTGCAGTCAGAGTTGTTGGTGTCTTCCTCTACGACTAACACTTTGAAGAAGGATCCACACATCCACAGGGCATAGTTGATGAAGTCCTCCTCAGATCCTCCTTCACAAGCAACATCTGGCCTAAGATGTCATCTATCCCACTCCAAAAGATGTACTTAAGAGCCTCATCATCCCAGCATCTCAGGGTATAAATCCAGGATCTCCACTGTGAACTCTTCTAAAGTTCGGCTGTTCTGCGAAGGGCAATACATTTCTTTAAAATCAAATTGAAATGAAGCACAAGGAACAAAGACACATGAAAGAAAACATAAAGAAACCTAACATAACCCTAACAATTACCTTAATCAGAATTGCTTTGAAATTTTTAAATGATACATTAATAAATGTAATATTTAATTGTGTATTTAATTATTTGTATGTGTGTAAATATATATTTACTTATTTATTAAGTTATTAATTAATACGTTATGAATTTTTATATATATTATACCTTTTTTTTGGATCATGTCTGGGTCAGGCTTAGGGAAAGAATTAAAGAAGGCTTGCGACTGGTGTATAATGCCCCAGCATGCACACATTTCTTTTTCATTGTCTCTTTGCTAATCTGCAGGAGTGCATTTAGTCAGTGCTTTGTGTGGATGGTGGAGAGACAGACAAAAGAAGTGAGGTGATGGCTTGAAACTTTGTATCAGGAGGAGAGAGAGCGTATATCCACAAATCAGCCCCGACAGGATCTGATGACTGGGGTCATCTCTCAGTTAAGCGCTACCACTGGGAGAGGTTGTTGGTGGGCTGCGGATGAGTTCAACCACAGGAAATGTTAATGTGATATCGTATTCCACTGATGTTGTAGTTGGAAAGCAGACCCAGGAGATGTGTCTGTAATTGGGATGGTGTATGGAGCATACAAGCACACACCCGCACCAACATACATATACCGTTCTGCTACAAGCGATGAACCTTGGGTGAGGTGAGCATTGAAAACGGGAAGCTAAGCCTGGCCTCTGTTATTGACCTCCTTCTGTCTACCCTCCGTCACTCACTCTGTGTGCGTGTGTACACTTGCCTACGCTACAGAATCCATAGCAAACCGCTCTCCCTTCTAAAACGATTATATGTCAGCAATCCCCCCAATTTGGTGCCTGCCAAAGCGGGCTGTGAACTCATTGCTCCCATCTGGAGAATTATGCAAGAAAAAACACGTCTCTCACCTGACAGTGTGGCTCAGCCTACCGCCGCAAACGGCTGCCGGTCATGTGATAAGTCGACCCTGACCAGTTCAAAGCTGATTCGGCGACAGGCTGATTGCTGGCAGCTAATCATTTTAGCAACACCTATGAGCAGGGGGCACTGCTCGAACGAAGGGAAAGAGAAAAAGTTTTCCCTGTTTTGCCTTCTTTCTCTCTTCCTGCTCTCCTGTCTTACTGCTGGCCTTTAGCAGCTGAACTTGGAGTGAACCTGGCTATGTTATTATATATTTCATATCTTCTTCCATGCTTTTTTTTGTTTGAGAAATTTGTTATTCAGCGGAGCTCTGCATTGTTCTGCAGGCCTTACCTCAATAGGGTGATATGCACAAGGTTACCTTTTGAACCGGTTTAGTATTATAAGCCTGACTTCTTTCTAAGCATTTACAGGAGTGGATGGGGATTTTAAATCTTTATTAGCGCAACAGGGATAAAAGTGATTAAGCTAGAGTTTTTCAAAGTTCCCCATCCATCTGAGATATTTATGAAGTAATTAGTGGATCTTTCTATAAAAGCTGATCTGCAATCAGATATTTGGATTAATGACTACAAGTCTCTACAAGTCGCAAGTAAGCAAAATTCACAAAACTGATTTGGAATAGTTGGAAATCTGGCAATCAATACAAACGGTCTGTAACCGTCTGTAACAAGAGAATGGCAGTGTAGCTTACAGCTGTACAGAAATCCCACAATTCTCACTCACTCGTTCCTCCTGAGTTCTGCATACTCTATAATGAGCTCTCTAATGGCAAGGATGGAGAAAAGGAAAGAAGGAAAAAGGAAACAAGGGATGCTCTCTCCTCTGTCATTCCGACTGCATTAGGATAGGCTCCCCGCCCGGCTTCCCATATCTAGCATCCAGATCTCTTCTAATGGCGCTTTTCCACTGCATGGTACGGCTCAGTACGGCTCAGTACGGTTCGGCTCGGCGCGGTACGGTTCGGCTCGCTTCGCTTTTCCACTGCGTGGTTCGACTCGGCTCAGCGCGGCGCGGCTCGGTTCGCTTTAGATCGGTTGCTTTTCCACTGCGCGTTAGTATCGCTTCAAAGTGGGTGGGATTATGACTCGTTATAGTTTATCCGCTCCTCGTCAACCAACAAGAGGAACGTCTGCACTTCTCGTCCACTGACCACGATACAGCCATTTCTTTTTTGGAAGTTTTTTTTCTTCAAGCAAGTCAAGCAAGTAGTTTTAAAACAGGTGCTACAGCGGTGGCTGTTACTCTCTATTTAAATCTAGCGGGTTTGATGTCTCGCAAATACAATGACGCTGGTAGTGACGATTCTGTCTGTCTAAGCAATCAGTGATCTGCAGTGCTTTCACGTCACATTTTAGTATCGGTACGGTATGCTTGGAACCTCAACAGAGGTGGTACCATTTAAAGCGAGCCGTACCATACTGTACCATGCAGGGGAAAAGCGCCACAAGTGAGCCGTACCGAGCCGAGCCGTACCGTACCATGCAGTGGAAAAGCGCCAAAGCGTGCCGTACCAAACCGAACCGTACCGTACCATGCAGTGGAAAAGCGTCATAAAAAAGTTTCCCAGGGTGTTTTTTTTTTTTTTTGCTTTTAGCATTTTATCCTAACATATTCACTAATTCCATCGGTAACACTTTATTTTGATGGTCCCTTTTGAACATTCTGTTAACTATAAGTAACTTTGCAACTACATGTCAACTAACTCTCATTAGAGTATTAGTGGACTATCTGCTTCATATCTGCAAACTCTTTATTGTGATGGTCCTCCAACAGACACTCTACTGACTATAAGTAACTTTGCAACTACATGTCAATTTATTCTAATCCTAACCCTACCAGTCTACTAATACTCTACAAATACTCTAATGAGAGTTATTAGACATGAAGGTGCAATGTTACTTATAGACAACAGAATGTGTTAAAGGGACCATCAAAATAAAGTGAAACCATTCCATCATATAACACAATGTGTAAATATGTTTTATCTCTCTTTAAGAAGCACTCAGTAGTCTCATGTATATGTAAGATATTGCTTTGCATTTCACATAGCAAAAGAGTAATGTTTGCTCTCCAGCAGCAAATTAAAGAGACATGAAGCTGGATGTGGCACAGCAGGTATCATAGAAAAACAGCCAGTTGAATCTTATGTCTTCAAATGATCATCTCGCACCCCACTATTGTGATGAAAATTGTGGTACTAACATCTTTTTATAACATATTCACTCAAAACACACTGTGAAACTCCATCTTGTATCAGTGAGTCGATATGCTTTCTTGCAGGGGAGTTATTGAGCAACAGTGCTGGTTTTCGCCCAGAGCACAAACCACAAGTGCACAGAGACTACAAAGTTACTTTCTCATCTTTTATTTTTTTATTTTTTTATTTTTTTATGTCTTAAGTGTGCTGGGGTTTTTTTTAAGGAGCAGAATCATGAGAGTATTGTTCATTTAACATGCCAGCTTTTGCATCTCCTTTGCATTTTTAGCTCCAGAAGCGGTGCAGATTTCTTCAGGCAATTTGTTTCAGGTAACGGGAGCTTTCAGGTGCAGAAAAAGGTATCGTGGGAACTGTTAGAAAATAGAGAGAGGGAGAAAGAAAGAAAAAGGGACAGGGGGAGCTGTTTAGATCATTCATAGATTCTGCTTTGCGAACAAGGTGAATATGGTGTGCTCTGCACTTGATATTGATGGCAAGTCTTTTAACAACATTTACTTATATGCTGTCTCTCTTGGTAAAGATAGCCATTTGATTTTAATGTACCAGACAAGGTTACTTTTGAATGAATATTCAGACAGACTCTAGAAGTGCTCTTATGTTTTTCATCATTAAAGCAGTTTTGATGTTACTGTACATACAGTTGTGGTCAAGTCAAGTCAAGTCACCTTTATTTATATAGCGCTTTTAACAATACAGATTGTTTCAATGCAGCTTTACAGAGATAACATTAAAATAATGCAACAAAATTTGTTTTTTGAAGAAAATAGCATCACAGTCTAGCTTAAGTAAGTTCAGTGATGATTCATTTTTGTTGTAAAAAAAGTTATTAATTTAGTTCATTTAAATATAGCCACTCTGGAGAAAACGTCTCAGGTTACGTATGTAACCCTGGTTCCCTGATAGGGAACGAGACGCTGCGTTAAGACGCGGCGGGAATGCTCTGCATGATTGCGTCGTGAAGCACGTGTATAATCAGTCTAATGGAAGAGCGAGACGTCATAGGCGGGTGACGTCATAGACCAGGAAGCTATAAAGCACACCAGAAAACAGACCGCGACAGCTTCTGAAAAAGCCTGAAGCAAGTCGATCAGGGCATGCAGGAAGTATGGCAGATAAACGCAGCGTCTCGTTCCCTATCAGGGAACCAGGGTTACATACGTAACCTGAGACGTTCCCTTTCAAGGGAACTCGAGCTGCGTTAAGACGCGGTGGGAACCCCATACCCACTACGCCATAAAGTGGAGAGGTCTAGGTCATAAAATCTGACAAATGTATGTGTTGAGGACCAGCCTGCCGCATTACAAATGTCCTGAAGGGAAACACCCGAAATTAAAGCCTAGAGGCTGCCATCCTCCTTGTAGAATGGGCCTGAACAGCCATAGGTGAAGGCTGTCCGGCCGCTTCATACTAAGTGAGATAGCCTCAACTACCCACTTGCTCATTATCTGTTTAGATGCACGGCAACCTATCTTAAGTTACCCGAAGCAGACAAATAATTGTTCTGATATACGCCACTGAGCAGCTCTGTGGACATAAGCATCCAAAGCCCGGACAGGGCATAACAGATTAAGTTTTTCCTGATCTGGGGTATTAAAAGTGGAGGACAGAAGGACTGGAGCACAAATGACCCGCATATTTAGTAGGGAACTAAGAAATACAACCCGACTTGGGGTGAAGAAATACTACCACTAAACCAGGTGCAAATCCAAGTACGTGCAGGCCTCAGCCTCATGTACCACAGAGAAGACGAAATTAAGGATCTCTCCTCAGAGATAACCCAGTAAAGAAACATTCATTACAGAAATCAAGAACTGTACCAACAGGGCAGAAACAAGATTCAGAAGGCGTTCTCTGCACCAGGCAGAGAACAGTTTCCATGTCAATGCATATTTAGTCTTCCCGTGGAGGGAGCTCTAGACTGGAGTATGGTCTCCACGACCTCGGTCGAGAGACCTGAGTCTATGAGCTGGGCCCCCTCAGAGGCCGAGCCTACAGTATCCATAACTCCAGAGCTCCCATACGAGACCATCAGTGTGTTGTCCGGACCCTTCGCCGAGCGACCACTCATGATTGCCCCCGACTTGTGAGGGAAGCATCCGTTGAAAGCATTATGCGTCGACAAGAAGCCCCACACCACTACTGCAGGGGTCTCATGTACAGAAGGCCAAAAGTAACTACGTTGGACGCAACTGCCATGAGCCCCAACCAAAGACCTTTCACCGAGCGGCCACTCATGACCGCCCCCCATCCTGTGAGGGAAGCATCCGTCGATAGCGTGACGCGTCGACAAGAAGCCCCCAGCACTGGGCCCTGGGCGAGGAACCAAGGTTTTTTCCACATGACCGAGGCACGAAAACCCCTTGGTCCTGAGCCACCACTGCAGGGGTCTCATGTACAGAAGGCCAAAAGTAACTACGTTGGACGCAACGACCATGAGCCCCAACAGTCTCAGAGACTGTTTTGCAGTGAGTGACTGACCTAGTTTACATTCTTTACGGCTGAGAATCGCAGAAATACGTGCAGGAGACAGACGTGCTTGCATGTTGTCGAATCCCATATTACACCTAGAAAAGTGGTCCTCTGAGCTGGGAGGAGTACACTCCTTTTGGTGTTGAGCCGCAACCCCAACCTCCTTATGTGGGACAGAACGACATCTAGACGTTGAACTGCCAAAAGCTCGGACTGAGCTAAAATCAAACAATCGTCGATATAATTAAATATGCGAATGCCCTGGAATCTCAGAGGGGCCAGAGCTGCATCCACGCGTATTGTAAAGGTGCGGGGTGATAACCTAGGCCGAATGGAAGAACCCGATACTGGTATGCTTCGCCCCTGAAAGCAAACCTCAGGAACCTCCTGTGATGAGGATGGATAGATAAGTAAGCGTCCTTTAAGTCTATTGTGACAAACCAGTCCTCGGACTGAGTCTGTGACACAATCATATTTAGCGTAAGCATACTTTGAACTTAAGATTCTGAAACCTGCTGTTTAAATGACGCAGGTCTAGAGTAGGACGCAACCCCTCATCCTCTTTTGGAACAATGAAGTAATGGCTGTACAACCGTGACTGTCTACAGGTAGGAGGAACCCCTTCTACAGCTCCTTTTGCAGAAGTGTCAGTACTTCCTGCTCCATAACCAAAGCCTGCTCGGGGTCCACCACAGTGGAGAGGACCCCTATAAATCTGGGCGGACAAGAACCGAATTCTGAACCCTTTCCTATAATGTGCAGGACCCACTGAGAAATATGTGGCAGTAGTTTCCACGCTGCCAGAAATTCTACTAGGGGAACCAGTCTCTCAAGACTGGCCTCTGGATTTGGTTGAACAGTCACTACGGTGCCCTGAAGCGGCGAACCGGCAGGGAACAACCGAACTGACCGTTCTACGACCCTCCTCGGAGGATCGTATGGGGACGCTGACACCTCGGTGCCCTGAACGGCGAACCGGCAGGGAACAACCGAACTGGCAGTGCTGCGACCCTCCTCAGAGAGTCGCACCCCAGAGGGCGCCGAGGAGAAACGATTTCTCAAAACCGTCCCTGCCCCGGAGGAGCCCTCAGAAGCCTGATAGCCTCATTTTTTTGCGACAGGACTTCCTGTCTAAGCTTTATTAGAGATGACGATAGTCCTCAGATCTTGCCTACCTCTAAATAGCTTAGTTCCTACGACCCTCCTCGGAGGATCATTGGAAAAAGCAGGCACCTCGGCACCCTGAAACGGTGAACCGGCAGGGAAACCAAACTGACTGCTCTACGACCCCCCTCGGAGGATCGTTTGGGGACACTGACACCCTGGTGCCCTGAACGGCGAACCGGCAGGAAAACCGAACTGGCAGCGCTGCAGCCTCAGAGAGTCGCACCCCAGAGGGCGCCGAGGAGAAACGATTTCTCAAAACCATCCCTACCCCGGAGTCAGGGCTTCCTCTTTGTCCGGCGTCAGGGCTTCCTCTTTGTCCAAGCTATTTTAGAGATAAAACAGTCCTCAGATCTTGCATATCTCTAACTGGCTAGACTGCTACCGCCACCCAGGTCCCCCTCGATTGTGGAGGAGCCCGAATGGCGATGCTCGTTTTGCACTCTGTGCTGCGAGGAGCTTAGTAAACCGAGACTGCTCCCGCCCAGCAGTCTCAGGAACATTAGATTGGTGAGGAAGAAACCTCTGGAACGCCGCTGAATGGTTTATTTCTTAGTTTTTTTGAAAGCGGAGCGTCCAGAAGAACAGACATAATTTATCTTATTTTTCTTAATTTTAAATCAGAAAAACGTATATATATATATATCACTCCGTGGCCACCAGCAGGAAAACAACCGAACTGGCCGTGCTGCGACCCTCCTCAGACAGTCGCCCCCCCAGAGGACGCAGAGGAGAAACGATTTCTAGAAACCGTCCCTCCCCAGTATAGTTTATCTGTTTTTGCACGACGCAATTCTCGAATAGCGTCAGTGCTGACATCCTCACATTCATCCATGTCCTTATACTTTACCCACCAGCCATCTTAAATAAATACATTTTATTAGGCAGTGCTGGTGGGTAAAGTATAAGGACATGGATGAATGTGAGGATGTCAGCACTGACGCTATTCGAGAATTGCGTCGTGCAAAAACAGATAAACTATACTGGGGAGGGACGGTTTCTAGAAATCGTTTCTCCTCTGCGTCCTCTGGGGGGGCGACTGTCTGAGGAGGGGTTAAAAAATTATGACGCCGACTCGGGAGAGAGAAAGCTCGCAAGCGTCTCTTTAACCCGAGGCACTGTCATACCATGATACTTAATACCCATAGCATTACTATAATTCGAAGTTTGGGCATTAAACACATAAAATAGAAACCGGCTTATTCCACGATCTCGACACATCAGTGTGGAGATAGGGAAAAAACGGCAGTCCCCGACGAGGAGGCTGAGATACAGAGTTTTTCTGTTTTTAGATATATTTCATCTAATAAACTCTTTTTATTTTCACTCTCATAATGTTCAGCTGGCCAGTAAATATTTAACTAGTAACAGCACTAGATAAACCTCCCTTTAAAGCTCCTCTTTATTCAACAGAGTTATGAGCTGACTTATTTATTTATTTATTGAAAACTCAAACATCTGCCTTTTTCATAATATCTTTATTTGTTTTGTTCTCTCTTTCTAAACAAAACACTAACAATACCAATTCCTCGGAACTGGAAATTGCCAGCACTGGATCTGGCAGGTGAAAGCTGAGATAGGGCAGAGCCCGTCCCAACCCCCGCTGTCAGATCCGTCCACTTTAAATGCGAGTCGCCGCCGTGCCTCGGCAATGGCGGGACCCGCGCGGGGAGCGCGAACCGAACCGTCCTCCTCGAAGAACGCCCGGCGGGAGCGGAGCGTCCTCGCGGACAGCTTCTCGCAATGCTCACAGTCAGCCCCCTCGAGAACTGACTGTGGCATGCTCCACTCCCAAATAGTAACAAAAAGCTGATGTGTGTGTCCCCACCCGTGATATAACGTGGGCAGGGAACAACACAAAGCTGCTTGCTCTCTTTTGCCATAATATATATATATATATATATATATATATATATATATATATATATATATATATATATATATATTGTAACTTGACAGACAACAATAAATATGACAAGGACAGAATACACAGATTGTTTGCTGAAGGCACAGAAAAAGAAGCTGTCGCAGTCTGTTTTCTGGTGTGCTTTATAGCTTCCTGGTCTATGACGTCACCCGCCTATGACGTCTCGCTCTTCCATTGGACTGATTATACACGTGCTTCACGACGCAATCACGCAGAGCGTTCCCACCGCATTTTAACGCAGCTCGAGTTCCCTTGAAAGGGAACCGTGATGTCATCATCCAGCTCAGTTCAGTTCTCATATAATGGTGTCAATGCAGGCAGATCAATAATATTGTTGAATATTAAATTAAATGTCCCCAACTAAGCAAGCCAAAGGCGAAAAAGGTGACAATGGCGACAGTGGCAAGGAACCAAAACTCCATCAGGTGACAGAATGAAGCCAGGTATAATGTGGTCAGAATTATTGGCACTCTTGGTAAATATGATCAAAGATGGCTGTAAAAATAAATCTGCATTGTTTATCCTTTTGATCTTTCAATCAAAAATTTACACACATCTAACCTTTCATTAAAGTAAATGAATTGACAGTGGGTCACATTATTAAATAAATGTTATTCTCCAAAACACATTGGCCACATTTATTGGCACCCCTAGATGAAATAGTAAAATATCTCTGAAGTATAATCCCATTATTATTTACATTTTAGCACACCAGGGTGACTATGGAACATACAATTGTCTACCTATGACTTCCTGTTTTGCAGGAGTATATATATATATATATATATATATATATATATATATATATGAGGAAACACAAAGGCCAAATTCCCTTAACTGAAATTCCATCACAGAATGTTCCATACAACCAAAGAATGTGCAGCAAAAGATTGTTGAGCTTCACAAAATAGAAAGTGGCTGTAAGAAGATAGCTAAACCATTGAAAATTTCCATTTCCAATAATTAAGCAGTTCCAATCAACTAAAGATGTTACAAATCTGTCAGGAAGAGGATGTGTGTCTATAGTGTCCTAATGCACGGAGAGAAGGTAAGTTTGAGTGGCCAAAGACTCTCCAAGGATCACAGATGGAGAATTACAGAGATTAGTTAGATTAAAGTCTTGGGATCAGAAAGCCTTAAAAAATAGCAAACAGCACCTACATCACCACATGTTGTTTGGAAAGGTTTCAAGAACAGTCCTCCTCGCTCATCCAAAAACAAACGCAAGCACATCAGTTGTCAGACACGACTGGAACTTCAAAAGGGGCTGGATTCTATGGTCAGATGAAACAAAACAAACGTCTCAGGTTACGAGTGTAACCAAAGTTCCCTGAGTAGGGAACGAGACGATGCGTCAGTGACGCTTTGGGAACGCCCCTGCGTGAATGCGTCTTGTGTCAACTAGTCCAATGGCGAGAATGAGCATCACGGGCGGGTGACGTCATGACCAAGAAAGGATAAAAGCACATCCGGAATCGCACCGCCCCAACTTCAAAAGGGCAGAAGCAGTCGATCTCAGGGATGTAGGAGGTATAGCAAAGTGACACATCGTCTCGTTCCCAACTCAGGGAACTATGGTTACAGTCGTAACCTGAGACGTTCCCTTTCAAGGGAACTCGCGATGCGTCAATGACGCTTTGGGAACGAGAATGCCCGAACGCCATACAGCCAAAAACCTGTCGTGTTACACTGTCATGACATGAGAACTCTGGACCCTGGGGTATCAATGTCCAGGTCATAAAACTTGACAAACGTAAGCGGTGAGGACCAGCCAGCTGCGTCACAAACCTCTTGAACTCCTGACATTAGGGCCCTGGAAGCCGCCATACCCCTAGTAATATGGGCTCTGGTAGACAAAGGTGAAGGTTGGCCCAGAACCTCATATGCAAGAGAAATAGCCTCGACTCTCTACTTGCTGACCGTCTGTTTAGATGCAAGAAGGCCTTTCTTAGGAGGTCCAAAGCAAACCAACAACTGTTCAGACTTTCTCCAATGGGAAGATCTGTGTTCATACACTCACCTAAAGGATTATTAGGAACACCATACTAATACTGTGTTTGACCCCCTTTTGCCTTCAGAACTGCCTTAATTCTACGTGGCGTTGATTCAACAAGGTGCTGAAAGCATTCTTTAGAAATGTTGGCCCATATTGATTGGATAGCATCTTGCAGTTGATGGAGATTTGTGGGATGCACATCCAGGGCACGAAGCTCCCGTTCCACAACATCCCAAAGATGCTCTATTGGGTTGAGATCTGGTGACTGTGGGGGCCTTTTTAGTACAGTGAACTCATTGTCATGTTCAAGAAACCAATTTGAAATGATTCGAGCTTTGTGACATGGTGCATTATCCTGCTGGAAGTAGCCATCAGAGGATGGGTACATGGTGGCCATAAAGGGATGGACATGGTCAGAAACAATGCTCAGGTATGCCGTGGCATTTAAACGATGCCCAATTGGCACTAAGGGGCCTAAAGTGTGCCAAGAGACATTCCCCACATCATTACACCACCACCACCAGCCTGCACAGTGATAACAAAGCATGATGGATCCATGTTCTCATTCTATTTACGCCAAATTCTGACTCTACCATCTGAATGTCTCAACAGAAATCTAGACTCATCAGACCAGGCAACATTTTGATGAGCTCTTGCAAATTGTAGCCTCTTTTTCCTATTTGTAGTGGAGATGAGTGGTCACCGGTGGGGTCTTCTGCTGTTTTAGCCCATCCGCCTCAAGGTTGTGCGTGTTGTGGCTTCACAAATGCTTTGCTGCATACCTCGGTTGTAACGAGTGGTTATTTCAGTCAAAGTTGCTCTTCTATCAGCTTGAATCAGTTGGCCCATTCTCCTCTGACCTCTAGCATCAACAAGGCATTTTCGCCCAGAGGACTGCCGCATACTGGATGTTTTTCCCTTTTCAGACCATTCTTTGTAAACCCTAGAAATGGTTGTGCGTGAAAATCCCAGTAACTGAGCAGATTGTGAAATACTCAGACCGGCCCGTCTGACACCAACAACCATGCCACGCTCAAAAAATTTTTTTGATTGAAATTTGATTGAGAATCTGGTGCGCCAGTTTGTATAGTGGACGTGAACGTAGACCCCCCTGATGCTTTATATAGGAGACCACCGACGTGTTGTCTGTGCGAAAAAGCATGTGATGGCCCCTCAGGTCTAACAGAAAATGTCTCAAAGCATTGAAGACCGCCATCATCTCCAGGCAGTTTATGCGCCACGAAAGATGATGACTCCTGAAGACCTTGAGCTGAGCGCCTTCCATTACCGCTCCCCAGCCCATGAGAGAAGCATCTGTCGAGAGCGAAACCCGATGGCAAAGAGCTCCTAACACTGGGCCCTGGGATAGGAACCAAGGTTTCCTCCATATAACCAAGGCACGGAGACACTGCCATGTTATCTAGATCGTACGGAGTGGGTTCCCCCTCGGGGAAAACCCCTTGGTTTTGAGTCACCACTGTAAGGGCCTCATGTACAGCAGGGTGAACAGAATAATGTTGGACGCGGCTGCCATCAGACCCAGCAGTCTTCGAAACTGTTTTACAGTGAGTGACTGGCCTAGCTTAATCTCTTTTACAGCTGTGAGGATCGAAGCGACACGGGCAGGCGAGAGCACGGCCCTCATTGTCACTGAATCCCACACTACACCAAGATAGGTGGTTCTTTGAGCTGGAGAAAGTACACTTTTCTTGGCATTCAACCTCAACCCCAAAGTTTTCATGTGCGCGAGAACGACATCTCGATGCCGAACCGCCAACTGCTCCGACTCTGCCCGAACCTTAGGAACTTCCTGTGTTGTGGGAGGATGGAGACATGGAAGTAAGAGTATTTCAGATCTGTTGTGACAAACCAGTCCTCTGATCTGATTTGAGTCACTATCTGTTTCAATGTCAGCATCTTGAACTTCAATTTCTTGACTGAGCGATTGAGAAGACGAAGATCTAAAATAAAACCCCCCATCCTTTTTTGGAACAATGAAGTACCAGCTGTAGAACCCTGAGTCTGTGTCGGGCGGAGAAACCAACTCTATAGCATCCTTCGCTAATAGTGCTTTCACCTCTTGTTCCATCACCAGAGCCTGCTCTGGATCTACCACTATGAGTAACACCCCGTGGTAGTGTGGTGGACGAGAACCGAACTGGATTCTGTACCCCTTTTCTACTATGTGCAGGACCCACTGAGATATGTTTGGCAGAATCTTCCACTCTGACAAATATTCTACTGAGGGAACCAACCTCTCGAGGCTGGCCTCTGGTGTAATAACAGTCGTCACTTCGTTGACCTGGAACATGCTGGCAGGAGACACCCGAACTGACTGACTTTCGAGCCTCCTCGGAGGATGCGAATCCGACACCGCGTCATGACAGAGACGCTGGGTCTGATATTCGCTGGAAACCGCTGCGCCCCGAAGCACTGAGGGTGTTGGGGTTGGCAGAACGGCCTCCTGAGGGCAACGAGATGGAGCAGGCACCGTATAATGAGGTGAACACTGCCCCACCCCAGAGGGGGCTGCCCTCAGAAGTCTGGCGCCAGAGGCGTCAGGACTTCTTTTTCGCCAAAGCCTTCTTCGACAGCAAAACGGTCCTCAGATCGGTTTGTTGCTTAGGTGGCTTCGGCTGAGAATGTTGTCCTGCACCTACGGTTTTTGGGGTGGGACGCGAGAAGCGACACTCGCCTTTTGTTGCGCTCTGTATGAGGAGCCCTGCGGCTAGGGCTGCTCACGCCCAGCAGCCCCAGGGGCCTGTTGACGGCGAGGGAGGTACCGTTTGAAAGAATCACTGAAGAGGCCAGAAGGCGATAGCGGGGCGTCCAAAAGAAAATATTTGTCCTTATCCTTTATGTCAGTCAAATTAAGCCATAAATGTCTCTCAGTAGCCACATTAGCTGCCATCGACCGCCCAATGGCACGAGCGGTCTCTTTAGTGGCTCTGAGAGTCAGATCGGTGGCCCGACGTAATTCTCGAACTACATCGGGCCCCGCCCCCTCGCTAGTCTCCAGGTCCCTCAGCAGGTCAGCCTGGTATGCTTGTAAGATGGCCATAGTATGTAAACATGCCCCGGCCTGACCTGCTGCCGTGCTTTACCCACTTACATTGATGATGTTTTTAAAGGTTTAGTGGGCAGCATTGGGGACACAGGGAACGCTCACCTGAACATCTTCCTTGAAGAGTGACAGGCGAGAGTGGAGCGTGCGAAGCGGCAGCCTCTCACAATGCTCGCAGTCAGCCCCCTCGAAGGCTGACAGAGCATGCTCCGCTCCCAAACAAATCACGTGTATCCAGATCGTGTGTATCCCCACCCATGAGAAAACGAGGGCAGGGAGGAACACACGCTTTGAACAATTGTTTGGACACCATTTAGTGATATATTGAAGCTGCTTGTGAAACGTTTGACAGACAACAATAAATAAGACATAAAGTTGTAACACAGAGCGCTGCTGAGGCAGAGAAGCTAGCGCGGTGCCATTCCAGATGTGCTTTTATTCTTTCCTGGTCATGACGTCACCCATCGTGACGCTCATTCTCGCCATTGGACTAGTTGACACAAGTGCTCAGACGCATTCACGCAGGGGCGTTCCCAAAGCATCATTGACGCATTGCGAGTTCCCTCGAAAGGGAACAAAAAAATCTTGTTCACATACATGGTATCATGGATTCTTACAAATACCAAGAGATAGAAAAATCACAACTTGACCGCTTCTGCTAGAAATCTTATAATGGGCCGTGATTGGAATTTGCATCAGGACAATGATCCAAAACAAACATCAAAATCAACACAAAAATGTGTTACTAAGCCTCTGCCATGACCATCCCAGTCCCTAGACCTGAACCCTACAGAAAATGAGAAGAGAAGAAGCACCAACATGGAGCTGGGAATCTGAAGGATCTCCAAACTCATCTGGCATTGTAGGAGAAAACTCAGAGCTGTTCTCTTGGCAAAAGGAAGTTGCAAAAAAGTTTTTTTTTTATAAAAGGGTGCCAATAGTTTTGGCCAACATGTTTTGGAGAATAGCATTTATTTCATAATGTGATTTATCATTAATCACATAATGAGACATCTCCTCCTTGAGACAATAATAATAATAATAATAATAATAATAAATAATAATAATAATAATTTGTTACAATTATAAAGAGCTTTTATCTGCACTCAAATCGCTTTACCTATGGAACGGGGGCTCCTCAACCACCACCAATGTGCAGCATCAACCTGGATGATGCGACGGCAGCCATAGTGCACTAGAACGTCCAGCACACACCAGCTTATTGGTTGAGTGGAGACCAATGAGTGATGAAGCCAATTAGTATATATGGTGATGATTAGGTGGCCATCATTATGGACAGAGGCCCATGGGCAATGGCCAGGATGCCGGGGTTAAACCTCAACTCTTTTTCGAAAGACATCCTGGGATTTGTAATGACCACAGAGAGTCAGGACCTCAATTTAATGTCTCATCCGAAGGACGGTGCTTTTTGACAGTATTGTGTCCCCATCACTACTCTGGGGCATTAGGACCCACCCAGACCACAGGGTGAGCACCCCTTGCTGGCCTCACAAACACCTCCCCCAGCAGCAACTTAGTTTTCCCAGGAGGTCTCCCCTCCAGGTACTGACCAGACTCAACCCTGCTTAGCTTCTGTGGGCAACCAGTCTTGGGCAACAGGGTAATATTGCAGCTTGAGACGAACCTAGAAATAAAAGTTATACAATAAAGGTTATCAATACAGACAATAAAGTACATTATAGAGACTGAATTCAAAAATGGAACAACTTCAAGACTGTTAGCTCCAAAACTGAAATCTGTCTCCATCTAAAGTGCAGCGAACCAGTGGGGGAAGATTTCCTAGGCCAAATGAGGTGAGCGTTTATAAGGTTGTTGGAGAAAATGTTAGATGAAATTAAGGAAAGTTTAGAAGAGGAACAGTATGCAGAAAACCTTAACCCCCTGGGGTCGGCGGTCACACCGGCGTGACCAGCTCTCTTTTTTTCTTATCAGTGCAAAAGAGACTCAAAATACTCCGTTGATTTTGATCTTACATATAAGTGTTATACATCATTCGATCCTGTTAAGAGTCAATTTTTTTGTGTATACTCACAATAAAAACGTCCTGAAGGAGGGAACGGAGGACGTAGTCGACGTCGACTGAATGGGGATCACCAGGAGCATTGCTGCTCAACACCTGAGTGCGAGGAACTTCACTGATTTTCAGGAGCATTTCTGCTCAACATGAAGTGTGATGAATTCACTGACTAGAGCAGGCGCCAAGCGACCATGAGCCAGTGTCTGTCCAAGGGTTGTCCGCTCGGACAGAAATAACTGGCAGGGAGACGAAACCGGAGAGGCAACTGAGCGGCCCCGGAGTGGTCATGACTCAGCTGGACCCCAGGGGATGGAGTCTCCACTCACCCTGGCTGTAACTGTCGTGAGGCTCGTTGGCGGCACGATTGAGTAAAGCGGGAAGAGTGGAACAAAGCGTCCTCAGAAACTTCTGACTCCAAGGAGGAGGTGACGGGTGAGTTGTGACATGCAAGGGAAGCTTGTGCAACGGTCGCAATGTCTAACAACTTGAAGCATGAATGCCCGTGTAGTCGAGGTTCACCCAGGCCCCCGTTAAAACACGCCCTTTATACATGGCCCCTCAGTTGAAGAGGGTTTGGCAGCAGACCGGGATGACTATAGTCACACAGGGTGAGCTGCTCTGCCACGGTCACCTCGGGACTCAATCATGAAGCTAGCGCTGAAGCGGTCATATATGGAGGAAGCCAATGGCTGCATCTACCATATGCCCCAGGAGCCTCTGAAAGTTCTTTCAGTGGGACCCTTTCTCACTTCAAACACCAGCTGAACACACTCTCATTGGAGAGACGTGTTGGACCGAGTCCATCTCCAAAACTGAAAAAGAGATACTCAGCCCGTGGGCGAAATTACTCTCTCCCAGTTGACCTGAAGACACAACGGGCTCTGGAGCACTCGAAGGGAAGGACTCTGTACTGATACTTCAACCCTCACACGCAACACACAGGATGGCCTGCGGCGCGGAAGGTAGAGATCTGAAGCACATGTCTTTCAGGTCGGAGCTGCAGACCAATCTTGGGCCAAGATGGTCATGACCCACCAACTAGTAGCACGAAGAACGAGTTTACAACTGGCCTTCATACCGGCTGGAGGAGCGGCTATATCAAATCCTTCGCCAGCAAGATAAGATAAGCACGCACAAGTCAGGAGCACTGCTCAACACTAGGTGTGATGAATATCACTGGATTTTCAGGAGCACGTCTGCTCAACACCTAATGTGATGATTATCACTGACTTGAGCGGGATAGCCAAGCCTGAGGTGGGGCAGCAAAGTAGAGAGAGTTGTGTTAATGTGCTGTGCAACACTTACCTGTCTCCACTAACGGCAGGGGGCACGTGAGAAGGCGGATGACCGGGTCCTCGCGGGCTGGGCGTCTCTACTGCGGCCGGCTCCATGCTAAGGCCTGGGTGGAGGCTGCTGCGGAGGCCCAGCGGGAGCAGCGGCCGGGGAACGCCCGCAGCGATGAGCAGGTGGAGGAGCTGCCACCGGCGGCGGGTGGAGGCAGCAGCTGGCCGCCAGGCCAGGATGTGCCAGATGACCTCCATCTGCGCTTGAGCGGCAGAGAACTGTTGGATGCAGTTCTCCGCCGCGTCGCCGACCAGCCCAACCTGGGAAATTGGGGAGACCAGGAACCTTGTGCGCATCCGCCATATCAACTAGGCTGAGCCAACGATGGCGCTTCTGGACCACTAAGGTGGACATCGCCAGACCGATCGCGCACGCTACGACACTCGTGCCCCGGAGGGCGAGGTCGGATGCACTGCGGTGCTCACCTATGAACGCACGGTCTGGGCTACCCTCGTGCATGTCCATGGGTGCCCTGGGCTGACAGACCTGAAGCAATGCCATGGCATGCAAGAGGAAGCGGCTTTTCCCACAGGCTTTGTAAGCTCTGCCCGTCGGAACGGACAAAAACTCACAGGCCTTAGGGGGGAGATGAGGATCCCCCAAAAGGCAGCGGCCACAGGACACAGGTGCACCCCCATTGAAACAGCTGATCACTCCATTACAGAGGGACCAGCATGCTCAACAGGAATTCCATCGGCTGCGGTGGGATGGAGGAGTGAGGAGCCCACAGGGAATGGTTACCGGGCGAGACATCCATCACTATCCGCCGATCACCCATCCCACACGGCACCCGGGGGTGGGGCATGGTAATGGGGACTTGCGCTTTGCGGACGAAGGCAAGTCTCGATCTCAACACCGCGACAGTCATATTCCCGCAATGAGAATATGAGCCGTCCACAAAAGCTGTCTCAGCATGCCGAACATATAAATATCTATATACATATTTATATATAAATACATAGCTCAAACAAGTGATGCAACAATTGTGACCGCCAGAGAGGAAAAGGGAACGACCGTATCCAGAAACGCACAGGTGGAATGACATCTTGAAAAAGACGCAAACGCACCCGTGTTGCTCTTTCAGAAAATAGGACCGTCACCAGTGCCGGAGCACACAGGGGAATGACCGCGGCAACACTGAACTGAAACAGTGAAGCACTCACTTTTCCGCCCTCTTACCAGCCGTCAACACAGACAAACATTTAGAATTTATTGCTGTTAATCCTCTGGGGTCGACAAACGCGCCGGCGCGTCATTTTTGGTCATACACACTTAAGAAATATAAAAAAATAAACTGTTGAATGTCTATTTTTTTATGTGCCCACTTACAATCGAAATAAAACATTGTGCTTTTGTAAAATAAAGAAAATAAACAGGGTGTGCTTTCTGTCTCTCCATCTCCGTTAACCTTTTTCTGGAGCAGGTCTCTAAACTTAAACAAAACTCAGCGAATACTATTCACCCAAGCATGAGCAATATATCTTTATGATCATTTAAGTTTGTACTATTAAAATATCTAATTCAAAACTAAAATAAATATTCTCTGTTTATGTAATCTATAAAAAAAGAGAGAGGTGTCAGCCGATCTCATTATCGTTCTCTCAGCTCATTATTCTGCTAATGTGACACGCCCACGGACAGCGCGCGCTATTCAGACGCAAATGATCTGAAGCGACACATGCAAACGTGTCAACGCCCCTCATAAACGCGATAACACAACAAATGTAATCATCAGATTAATTTACCTTTTCGTCTTGCGAGGCTGTGACTGTGAGCAGTAATCCTGGGACATTTACCTCAGAACATGTGCTGGTTTATTTTCATTTTGAGGAGTGACCGATCTAGCCGAGAATTGTGAGTAGCCTAAGTTTTTTATTCTTGTGCTTTGTTCTAATGTCTGTAAATGCAAAAAGACTGTTTAAATTTGAATCACGTTTCTGTGTGTGAATGAATTAACGGCACAGATGGGCGCTGTTGTTTATGTTTAGCCTACTATGTTACAGATGAAATATGAAAGACAACATTTCGTAGTTTTGGATAGATTATAAAGTTTTTATTCTAAAATATCAAATAAGCTTTTGTCATCCAGTTTCTGCTCATATTTTAAATATATAGTAGGCTATGTTCTGTCAAAAATAAACTCATCAACTAAGATGTTATTATAGTGTTTGTTCCAATGTAAGCTATATAAAAACTAATGAATCCTTAACTTCAAAATATGTATGATAATACTGTAGGATAATACTGAGGAATACTGTAGTAAGTTTTTTTCATTCTCAAGTGAATCTCGTTTCTGTGTGTGATTGAATGAACGGCAGAGATGCGCTGTTTGCCACAACTCGCAAAAAGACAGTTTAAATTTGAATCGCGTTTCTGTGTGTGAATGAATGATCCGCTTTTAGCAAACTATATTGCTATACTGAGATGAGTAAAAATCGACTGAAATATGTTGAAATAAAATGTATTTGTATAAGCAACGTATTAAACTGCAAATTAACATTTATATTTCTTATATAAACGGAAGACCTATGTTACAGACATATGAAAGACAACATTTCGTTGACTAGTTTTGGATAGATTATACATTTTTCCTCTAAAATATTTGCCACCTCAAGTAAGCTTTTGTTTGCCAGTTTTTGCTCATATGTTAAATAGCCTATAGTATGTTTTGTCAAAAATAAAGTAATCAAATAATATGTTATTATGTGTTTGTTCCAATGCAGCCTAGGCTATATCCAAAGTAATGAATCCTTAACTTTGAAATATGTATGATAAAATGTATATTTTAGTTTTTACAAAGAAAGATTGCACTTGAATTGTTGTTGTAATTGTAACATTTTTAATAAAAAAAAACATTTACAAGGTAGATGTAAACAAACTATTAAAAGGTAAATATAAGCCTTTTCTTTAAATAATTTTTATTGAGTTTTATTAGTGACATTAGTGATACATATTCCAAAACTGAAAATACAGTATGAGAATTAACTGCACAATTACTAGACATGGAAATATATATAAAAAAAATGAGATGCTTCCAACTGTGAACCAATTTGGTAGAATATATGTACAGTATATATATATATATATATATATATATATATATATATATATATATATATATACACACACACACATATATATTGCTCTTGCATTCTTTCTTGTGGCTCAGTGACACACCTGAATGAATGGCTCATTAAGTATGCGGGCCCCATTGTCTCCTCAGGTGTGAACCACTAAATATGCATGATGGTGTTGAAATCGTTGACGCCCCTTGCGCATATTGCCTTTCCAAACAAAAAGTGTCTTACAAAATTTAAATCAATGTATTGTTTTATGTGAATGATTAGGCAGGATGATTTTCACATCATTTTGAAGAAAAAAACTCTAGGCAACGACATCCATTAGTCAAAAGTATTGTGGACACATATTTAGTATGTGTTTTGTGGCCTTATTTCAGAAACTTTATTTTTTATTTTTTTCAATAACCATCCATAAACAATATTCCCTCAAAAATACAAACATGTACATACATGTTGCTCACATATGATGGTAGCCCTGTTTGTGCTAAATAGAGTGTAATTACACCTTTGACATTAATATGTTTATAAGCAACTGAAAAAAGCACAAATGTCAGGGCATGTCAGAACATCTCAAGGACCCCAAAAATCCCTTAGACCCCAGAGGGTTAAAACAGCAGTTGAGAGCTCAAAGCTCGTGATCACCACTGCACTCGCGCTGTAGAACACCAGCACTGGGAGAGTCTTCCTGAAGAACACCGACACACTTGCTCGTTGTAAACAACAGCACTCTCAGAGACATCAAACGATCGGCTCCGAAGCGAAAGGCAACTAGTGCATGCATCCACTTCCGTATTTATACCCGCTCCGCGGGGGCGGAGTGTGTGATGCGAATCACGCACGCCAATTACATTGGCTTGTTCAATAGTACTCGAAGATGATAGGCTCCCTGGCGTGATCCCCATTCAGTCGGAGTCGACTACGTCCGACGTTATCGACTGAGGGGGAACAAAGTGTTTTGCTTTTTGTCAAATAAGAAAAATAAACATGCGAGTTTTTGCGAATACTTGTCATACAGGCACGAGAGATTTTTCTTTATGAAGCTTGATTTCTCTTCTTTTAAATGAATTAATTTATATAAAAAACAAATATTCTCAGTTTATGTAATCTGTATGAAAAGAGAGAGATGTCAGTCTTTTTCTTTTCAGCTCAGTATACCTCATTATGTGTTAATTTGACACGGAGAGCGCACGCGCTATTCAAACTCAAATGATCTGAGGCAAGCCATGCAAACATGCCAATGCCCACATCAGCTGGATTATAAAACACATCAAGGTTAATAAGAATCTTGTACTTTACCTCGTCTTGCTACGCTGTGAGGAATTATACTATCTAATAATCCTGGAAAATGTACCAGAAGTGCTGGTAGTTTCATTTCGAGGAGCAACAGATCCAGCTGATATAGTAAGTTATTTATTCTTAAGTGCTTTGTTCTAATCACGATATTGAATAGTATCTGTAAACCGCAAAAAGACTGTTTAAATATGAATTGCGTGTCTGTGTGTGAATGATGAATGAACGACGCACGTGCTGTTGTTTACTACAGTTATACAGCGCGTGTCTGTGCCGTTCATTCACTCTCGCCCCTACATTAGTAAACATAGTTTACATGAACACATCCAAACTATATTGCTATAGCCTACTGAGATGCGTAAGGGAACACAAAAAACAAAATTTTCGCTGTATCAATAAATAAGGCAAGATCAATGACCACTACCTGAATGTTTAGTAATATAGGAGGGCATAGTCAAAGTCGGTACCCGAAAGACAGTGAAGGTGCCAATTGCCATCACTAATACAGCCAAGCTCCTGGTCATACTTACACCACAACTCATACTAGCCCACCTGGAAGTGATAAAGGCAACTTATCCACTAACCACAGGCACTTTCCAGAGAAAAGAATCTCTGTAACTGGAAACTCAGAAACTAGAGCAGGTGACGAAACAGCTGACATCCACACTGCCCTACAAAGGCAAAAGACCTTAACTCACCAGAGTGTGAAACTGAGAAAAATTAGTTTAAAGTTTTTTTGTTGTCCAGCCAATTGTATGATAGGTAGGACACTGAAAATTTGCCAAGTAGTTGTCATAATGAATATATTTATCTACATTAAAAAATGAGCTCAAACTTGACCTTTGACCTTTATTCGGAAGTTACTGTATTCTGCCTTTGCATTATCTGCAAAACAATCATGGGTCATACAAAGGCAAAATACCTTAACTTCTAATTTTTGACCATTTTGACTTTTATTACTCTATACAAACATTTCCATGATAACAATGATAGCCTTAAAATAACATTTAGTGAGTTCTGTCTAGTAAGGCTTAATATTACATCAATAGAATATAAAAAAATAAAAAATAAAATGAAGGCTATTATCTGTACTGGATAATTTTAAAACTTTATCGTTGTACTTAATTTAAGTAAAATAACATTTTAAGAGGTAGGAAAGTAACCTGTTTAACCGGAACAATTTCATAGTGGTTGGTGTAAACCGGACGTGGGGCGACACTTAAAATTGAATGTCAACCTCCGGACAACTTTGCACTTTAGGCTAGCCAGCCGGCACATGATGGATTTAAACAATGGATTTGTCTTCTCAATGGATGTTGTTTTCCATGGATTTTGACCATGTTTAAAATAAAAAGGTAAGCTGTGATCTAAGTTATATTTGCTGGGTTGTTTTGTGTGCGTGGTAATGTTTTCTCCTCGCCAGGGGAGGTGTGTCGTGAGGCGTATCGTGAGGCGTCCCCAACCCACTCGCGTTGTTTGTTTTCTGTCAGTGAGTGTCAGATTGGCAGGCAGCTAGCCACCCTGTATGGCACGAGAAAACTTGTAACGTTAGGCCTACTACTAGTACTAGTACTAGTTAATAGTATCCAGTCTTTGATTTATGGTGTCTTACAGCTGGCAAACCATCATATTTGTGGATCAGGAACAGTTGTGTTTTTTGTGTCAAGTAACGTTACGTTAGCCTAGTTTAGCCCACGTTTGCATCGCTAGCTAGCTAACTAGGCTACCAGTATCCTAGCTGAATTTCACAAAATCTGAAGTAGAATATTTTTTTCTTCATGTAACGCTATCCATATCATCCATATTGATCTTGGTGTTTGCGTTTCAAAGCCATCTCTACCATAGTTTTCCCGAGAGAATAGGAAATTCTTAATGCTAGATAGAAAACAACCACTGCAACAATTTTATTTTCACTTTATTTAATGCGTGTGGCAAAAGTGCTTCAATTACATATAGGCATAACAACGTAACTTCAGCGCGGCAAACGAGTTGCTGGTGGGTAAAACTAAGGCAGAGTGCCTTAACTTCACTGTAACTTATAATAACAGCGTTCTAAAGTGCAGCGGTAGAAAGCTAAAAGACTGTAACTGATGTTAAGGTCTTCTGCCTTTGCTTTCCCTCTGCTTTTGGAAGTTATGGCAAAAACAACATCTTATTTTTAGCAGAAAAGAACAAAATTGACGCAAGATATTTGTCCACATGATAAAACTGATGTCCATTGTTCCAAATATGGCAATAACTAATTTTGACCAAAATTGATGTTAAGGTCTTTTGCCTTTGCACGGCAGCACAGTGCAGACATGCAGGGTATTACAACAGATCAATCAAAGAGACCAAGTCATTGGGAACCCCAAAAACACTTGAAAACTTAACAGAGATAAAGCAACAGATTGTACAACAGCTGTTAAGGGAAGAGTGCAATGAATTTTATTTTGATGATAACAATGTTGGTTGCATCCCCTCACTTTATATGCATATCAGATGAAAAAACACCTGTCCACAAGACTTCTATACCTGTGCCCAAGCCACTTTTACAGGAGGTGGAGGAGTAAGACCTGCTGAAGGGTGGATAAGCAAGTCAAGATCCCCTTACTTCTCACCAGTGGTATGTGTGAGGAAAAAGGACAGGAGCCTGAGACTCTGCTGCGATTATCGTGAGTTAAATCTTAAGTCTGTACCTGACAGGAACTCCATTCCCAGGATCCAGTATATGCTGGACTTATTTCCCTTTCGTTCAGTCACTGCGAGTTACGTCAGTGAATTACAAAATGGGGGTTTTGATTAGAAGCCTATTACCTTTGAGTTTTAGAAAACGAGCCAATGGCATGAAAATGCCTTAGGTCTGCGGAATATGCAGGCCGCGACTCCGCCCCACCGCATGGGTATAAAAGGAGGAGCGCTGGCAATCTCGCATTATGTTTTTTCTACGGAGCCAAGAGCATCTCTTCACTTCTCTGCAAGCCTGTATCTGAGATCTTCAATACTACGAGACGAGCGGCTCTCCAGTGTGTTGGTGCAACGGCGCGTTCCAGATCGATCACATTGCCTGCTGCTGGTCTGTGCAGTTGTAGAAGGTTGATTGGTCGCAATGGTTTTAATCACTCTCTCTCTCTCTGGACCAATCAGGACGTAACTGCATGCTAGGGGGTGTGCCCTCTTGACACTCTTTACTCCTTGTTGCTGGAGGCACATTTCCGCTCTGGAGCCTTTCACGTCCGTGGTGCAGTTACGCTAATTCGACAGGTAATACAGTGCGGCTAATTTGTTTGTTACCTATAGGCCTCGTTTGTGTTAGGATGGGCATTACAGCGTGCAGAGTTTTGCTGCTGGTAGGTTGGTCAATTCTTTCTCCTCTTTGGATATTTTCTTTTCTGAGTGTTTAAGTAATCGGCCGTTTTATTGTAGGCTTCCTGACGGGTATGTATGTATACTAGTTGGCATTGTGGGTATATGTTGTTTAATCATAAACCGTTATTGAATTTGATTTGTTTGTGTGTACGTCAGGGTTGTAAACTGCTTCGCTTGCGCTGGTATCTGCACTGGCCCTTCCCTTCCCTGCCACGCTGCTGTTTTGTCTCAACCGATTTCTGTTTCAACCATAGACTGTTCAACGGGTTGTAGCTATATGAGCTCACCCCAGGCTCTGGACGCCTCTACGTGCCTTTCAGCACCAGGATCCGTTGCCCATGACACGTACGATAGTTTTGCCTTTTTGTGGCTCGCCCGTGTTTATCAGTATGTGTGTGGAGAGCGGGGTTTATGCTTATGGATTGATTTGTTAGATTATGATTAAGTGATGTTTATGGATTGATTTGTTAAATTTTTGGTTAATTTATATTTCTTTTGTTTAAGTTTTGATAAAAAGACTGTAAATTTGTTGAAACGTTAACTGTTCATTTTTGGTTATTTTTGGCAGGCTCTAGGCAGTTATTAAGTCACCTTCGCTGCCTAGATTTGTCTTAGATTGAAGTTGTTTTTTTAATTTATTTTTGGTTTATTGATTGATTTTCCCCCAATAATTGGATTTCTTCTCCCACAGTTGCTGAGCGCCGAAGGTGAAGGTGTCGGTGTCCCCGGTGGTGGTGTCTCCTCCTTTGTGCTGTGTTTTCCCTCTTTTGTGTTTTTTTTATTTATCACTGTGTGTGTGTGTGTGTGAGAGTCTTCACGTGTTCTTGGGGAATTCTGTCCTGAGATCCCACACCCTTTGACCCTGTCCCTCCACTGGTAAGGCCTCAGTACTTATTTCCCCTATTTTAGTGAGTGTGGTACTTTATACTTGATGTTTCTTGTTAGTAACTGTATAAATAAAATTATTGTCTTTTAACGGAACTACGTTTCTGGCTTCGTGCATAAGTCGAACCTGTGTGCTTTCTGTATTTGGTGGTTTATCTATCGCACTAGTCAAATTCTATTCTCGGGGTGAAATTCCCCGGGTGGCGTAGCCTGTGTCTTCCTTGAGCCTGGGCATTGAGCGGTCGAAAAGGCGCTCCACGCCAAAAAGAAAAACTCCACTCGCCACACAGTGATCTACCATCAGTGTGTGTGCTTCTCCCTGGGCGCTTCATCACTCTGCTGAGCTTTATCCTCTCACAAAAAGAGCTTGCGTGTGGCACGTCTTTTTAAAAATGTCTCGCCCGTGCACTTATGGGAGCGGGCGATTTGTTTTGTCAGCTGATGTGCACAATCACTGCATTGCGTGTTTGGGCTGAGATCACGCTAAAGCAGCTTTTGTGGATGACTAATTTTTTCATTGCGGGAACATGACCATAGCGGTGCTTCGGGCAGGACTCAATGACCTCCGTGAAGGTAGAGTCCCCTCTGCCACACCCCATTCTATTCCCTCCACGAGAGGTGATACTTTGGCTGGTGGCCATGGTGACCTGAGGATTACAGTGTGGAACAGAACCCAGACGATTCCTCCTCGGACCACACCCCCCTCTTGTGCACTGCAACCCGCGAGCGTGCAGGATGAGATTGCCGGCCGGTCTTCGGCCCCGCCCCGCATCTCGTTTGGCGCTCCAGATGATGAGACGATGTCGATCGCCGCATCTCAAGGTGGGCTGGAGTATTCCGGAGATGAAGACTTGGCTGTGCTGCCGCCTTCGGCTGCGCCAGCAGTGCCTGAGTCTAATCCAGAATTGACAGCCATGCTTTCCCAGGCAGCCACGAACATCGGGCTGGAATGGAATCTTCCACCCTGTACCGAGTGCTCGCGGCTGGATGATTGGTTTTTGGGGGTGGCGAGTGCTGTCACCCATCAGCACCCGCACCCAATACCTTTCTTCTCGAGAAGGTTATGAGATCGTGGAAGTCTCCTTTGACTTCTCGCGAATACTCAGCGGCCTCTTCCACCTTCTTTGCCCTCGATGAGACCGCAGCCAAATGGAACACTGCGGTTCCCCCGGTGGAGTGTTCTGTGGCAACACAACTGTGTCCCCACAGCGTCTCCACCTGGTGTGGCGACCCTAAGCACCCCTCCAAAGCCTGTAGGTTTTGGTCTACTCTGGTGGCAGAGACCTATAGAGCTGCGGGGCAGGCTGCCGCCTCACTGCATGCTATGGCCATCCTTCAGGTCTACCAGGCCAAGGTGCTCATTGACATGCACGAGGGTAGGGCTGATCCAGGGCTCGTGGAAGAGCTGCGTACCGCCACCGACCTCGCTCTACGCTCTACATTTTCTTTCCAGTAAATGGTTGCAGGGCCACTCCCTCCACCGGGGGAGAACCTCTTCTTCCTAATAACTGACATTCCCATCTCTGAGGCCTCAGAGGCCACAGATGGCAGTGTGCGTTGCTTAGGAGCCTCACCACTCTCGTCCCCCTCTGTCGCCAGAACTCTGTCAGAGCAGGCCCTAGTGGAACGCACGTCCTCCCACGTCTGGGCCGGTCATTTCGGCTCGCTGCCCCATCATAGGTACGTCTGTGGTTCACATGACCCCGCTGGTTCAATTTTTGGAGCTTCCCAATCTGTCCTGCTGGCTTGCGAGAACCATCAGGCTCGGCTATGCGATTCAGTTCGCACAGTCTCCTTTCCGCTTCCGGCTAATCCGCTATACCGTGGTGGGTGGCAATGCCCCTGTCATGCATGCGGAGGTCGCCACCCTACTGGCGAAGGGTATGATCGAGACCGCCCCTCCAGCCAAAATGAAGTCCCACTTCTACAGCCCCTACTTCATTGTACCCAAGAAGAGCGGTGGGTTACGGCCAATCCTGGACCTGCGCATCTTGTACCGAATCCTTCACAGGCTTCCATTCAAGATGTTGACAGTCTAACGCATTTTTGAATGTGTTCGTCTGTTTGATTGGTTTGCAGTGATCAACCTGAAGGACACATACTCTCATGTCTCCATTCTTCCTCGACACAGACCGTTCCTACGGTTTGCTTTCGAGGCGCAGGCATACCAGTACACGGTTCTCCCATTCAGGTTAGGGTGGGTTAGGGTTAGGGTTAGCCCTGTCCCCTCGCGTCTTCATGAAAGTCGTCGAGGTAGCCGTTGTGCCACTCCGGCAACACGGGGTTCGCATCCTGAAATATCTCGTCAACTGGCTGTTCCTAGCTCACTCTCGAGACCAGGTTTGCGAACACAGGGATCTGGTGCTCCGGCACCTTGCCCGTTTGGGCCTTTGGGTCAGCTGGGAAAAGAGCAAACTCTCCCCAGAGGATCTCTTTTCTCGGTATGTTCGACTCGGCCGCCATGTGCGAGCAGCTTGCGAGTGCGTGCAGTCACTGCTGACTTGCCTGAGTCAATTCCAGAGCAAGAGTGTGGTTCCACTGAAGTCTTTTCAGAGGTTCCTGGGGCATATGATGCCCCAGGAAGCCCCATATGATGCCCAGCGGCAGCCCCGCTCAGACTGCTTCATATGAGACCGCTTCAGCACTGGCTTCGAGATCGAGTCCCGAGATGGGAATGGCAACCAGGCACGCTACGAGTACCAGTTACTCGGGCCTGCCGTTTCTATGGGCCCGAGTATCCTTAGAATGAGTTTCCAGGCATGTTGTTGTCTCAACAGATGCCTCCACCACGGGCCGGGGTGCCATGTGCAAGCGGCATGCTGCCCCGGGCTCCTTGACAGGACCCCAGCGCCTTTAGCATGTCAATTGCCGCGAGTTGCTGGCAATACGCTTGGCTCTGCACCGCCTCCAGGCATTGCTTAAGGACCAACACGTACTAGTCCATTCAGACAACACGGCCTCAATAGTGTACACCAACCGTCAAGGTGGTCTACGTTCTATGTTGCAACTCACCTGCCATCTCCTCCTATGGGGTCAGAAGCATCTGAGGTTACTTCGAACCATTCACTTCCCGGGAGACCTGAACCGCGCAGCCGACGAGCTCTCACGGTTTCAGCCACTTCCGGGGGAATGGAGACTCAATCCTCAGTCGGTTCAGCTGATTTGGGAACAGTTCGGCGATGCACAGGTAGATCTGTTTGCATCCCACAACTCTTCCCATTGAAGTCTGTTTTATTCCTTGACCGAGGGCACTGTCGGCACGGATGCACTTGCGCCCAGCTGGCCGCGGGGCCGCCGCAAGTATGCATTCCCCTAGTCTTCTTGCACAGACCCTGTGCAAGATCAGGTAGGACGAGGAGCAGGTCCTTCTGGTTGTGCCTCACTGGCCCACCCGGACTTGGTTCTCCGAACTAGTGCTCCTCGCGACAGCCCCTCCCTGGCCAATTCCTCTGATTAAGGACCTCCTTTCTCAGAGATGGGGCACCCTCTGGCACCCTCAAGTGTGGCTTCTCCACGGGACGAGGCAGGTTTGAGTACCCTACTACCTCAGGTGGTGGCTACCATCACTTCCGCCAGGGCCCTGTCTACTCGACACGCCTATGCGTTAAAGTGGAACCTCTTTGTAAACTGATGGTGTTCTCGCCGAGAAGTCTCTCGCCGAGAAGACCCCAGAAAATGCCCGATCAGTGTTGTGCTTTCCTTCCTGCAAGATGGGTTGGAGCGAAGGCTGTCTCCCTCCACCATCAAAGTGTATGCTTCCGCCATCACCGCACATCACAATGCAGTTGAAGGTAAGTCTGTGGGGAAGCATGACCTGGTCATCAGGTTCCTGAGAGGAACAGCCCCTCCTCTTGTACCCTCTTGGGACCTCACAGTGCTGTTATCTGCCCTGCAGTGAGCTCCCTTTGAACCATTGTGATCAGTGGAGCTTAAAATCCTGTTTATAAAGACAGCACTCCTGGTCGCTTTGGCCTCCATCAAGAGGGTAGGGGACCTGAAGGCATTTTCGGTTGACGAAGCATGCCTGGAATTCGGGCCGGCTAACTCTCACGTGATCCTGAGACCCCCGCCTGGATACGTGACCAGGGTTCCCACCACTCCTTTCAGGGATCAGGTGGTGAACCTGCAAGCGCTGCCCTCAGAGGAGGCAGACCCAGCCTTGGCACTGCTCTGTCTAGTACGCGCCCTCCGTGCTTATGTAGACAGAACGCATGTTTCAGGACCTCAGACCAGCTCTTTGTCTGTTATGGTGGGAACTGAAGGGAAAGGCTCTCTCCAAGCAAAGGTTGTCTCACTGGATAGTGGACGCCATTGCTTTGGCATACCAGCAGCAAGGTCGACCATATGAAGGCACACTCCACCCGGAGTGTGGCTTCCTCTTGGGCTCTAGCGCATGGCGCCTCGCTGTCAGACATCTGCAGAGCTGCAGAGCTGCAGGCTGGGCGACACCCAACACATTCGCGAGATTCTATAATCTCCGAGTGGATCCAGTGTCCTCTCATGTACTCGCCCCCAGTGGCCGGTAACAGGACCCGCTCTGTGTCATCGCTTGCTCGTCCTTCCACTCCTCGGACTGGATACGTGCGATATTCTCCTCAGGTGAGTTTCCCCGAGAACCCCTGAGTTCTTCCAGCGCTGTTGACATCAACGCCAGAGTTATGCCTGCGGCAGCTTTTGTGTTGGCTAGGTGCCTCCATGTGCATGGTTTCCCCCTTGGGCGACCCCCACGTGTATTTCCACTGTAAGCCTCTCCGAGCGTGTGTCTTTCCCTTGGCAAGCCACCTTTCCCCCAAGTTTGGCTTCCCTGAGAAAATTCACCATGACATGTAATGGATCAGTTGCAGAAGGTTGGTGGGGTGCCTGGGTCTCACACAACTCCATATCACCCAATGGGTAGCGGACAAATTGAAAGAATCAACAGGACACTCTTGTCCATACTCAGGATACTGAGTGATGCTGAGAAGGCTAGCTGGAAGAACTCATCGTCAAACAACGACTGTCCATGCATAGAACTGCACCCTCTGTGAAGCGACTGGGTTCTCCCCATATTACCTGTTACCATTCATCCTGCCTTATCATCAATCTCACGTTCACCCTGCAGGTGAATAAGAAACAGGAGAGTTATGCAGATTATGTAACAAACTGGCGATACAGGAAGCCTATGAAATTGCATCAAAGACTGCAGAGAAAATCCATGGTGTTGAACTTTGGCATGGCAACACAGGAAACTAAGCGAAAGAGGAGGACCAGGAAAAGTGTGTTCACGCTGGGGAGATTAGGTGAATATGGTGATAAGCAGTAAAAGCCCTGACGGTCCAGTGTACGAGATCAGACCAGAGAAAAAAGGACAGAGTCGGCTGGTACACAGAAACCTTCTGCTGCCATGCGACAGTTTACCTATGCAAAAGCTGAAGACAAGAGAATGCTAAACACTGAAAAGAAAGCACAGAGCTAAGGAAGTCTCCAGCCATTACAGCTCCAGCCCCTGACCGGGGTCCAGTGATGGCTCCCACCTGCTCAGCCTGCTCTGCCCTGGCCACCTGCACAGCCTGCTCCACCCTGGCCTCTATCCTCCGCCTATGGTCGAGCCTCCGAGCACCCAGAGGACTGGCACCTATGTATTTTAAGATCGGCGCCTATGCATTTGCTTACATTTTCAGAGAGAGAACATTATGTAAATACATTTTTACATAATCTACATACATCGTTTTTTGTGCATCACTCTGTGTTGTACATGACAAATAAAATCTGTCATAATAGATAAATGTAATTTCTTATGTTTTTGTATCAGTATTAATTTATTGATCCTTATTAATTTCAAATACAATTTCTGAATGTTATTTACAAAACAATATATATATATATATATATATATATATATATATATATATATATATATATATATATATATATATTTATTTATTTATTTATTATTCGTTATTAATTATTGTATTAAATGGAAACTTATTACTCGTTATGTAATATGTGTAGGGGTCAGACAGGTCAATTTAGCTCAAAAGGAATTATTAATTAATTTATAGGGAATCTTAAATGAATCACTTAAAGGCCAAGCAAATAACTCGTCCAGCGTTCATTTAAACGGGCCGTAACTATCAGCTCTAAAACGTATATATAAATATCCAAACTATAGTGAAACACTATGTATTAGAGAGGTAACTTAGATCAGCAGTTTAAGACATTAAATTCATAAGCACATAACACAAGAACAATTATCTTTAAAATACAAACAAGACTTTATTGATTATTCTAACACATAAAACTAATATCTAACACAATCAGACGCACACACACATTCATACGAGTTGCAGAAAGAAAGAGAGTGAGGAAAGAATGAGTTTTAAGAGTGAGATAATGAAATCCCAAGTTTCTATATGCACTTAGAAGACATGACCTGAACGAACCATCAATCAGTAATTTAACCCTTCTATCGTTTCTTAGGTGGGGTTATTAAATTTTATATCAAAGCACCAGTTCAGTTAAGAGTCTGGAGGCTACTTGCTTGTCTTTGCGTTCCTATGGGGATTCCTTTTGTCAGTGTAAAAGGGGGTTTCCCGGGTTCGTTGATTGGCTGGCGGTCTCCTCATGCCTGGATAGATGTCTTGGGCAGCCAATCACGTGGTGTGTTGGCGGATGGATGGAGAGTGTGTGAAGTTGGAAGCGGGCTTTACAGTCAAATTGTTTAACCGAAACTTTGCAGCAAAACTTAACTTAGAACCGAGACTCTCAACGGAAAAGACAAGAAAGCTAAGAAAAAGAAAGAAAATTGAGATGAGAGTAGTTAGATGGCTTGAATGAAGCTGGTCTTCTGATCTTGATTTCGGTTCTTTTGTCTGCTCTTCTACATGGTTACTTGTCTGTCCGGTTACCCCGTCATGGCTTCTCCATGACTTCTGTAAATCTGCTCTAGCGAACAACTCAACTCAACACTGGCGTTGTTCGGGTCCTAAGATTTTAAACTCAAATGTTTGTCCAGCCTCCTGGATGAGTTCGGACCAATTAGGCACTATCTTTATTTGAGAGGTGGCATTCTCTTCACCTCTCATCGTAAATCATGCGCTATCTGTGATCTCTTTACTCTCCAGAGTACAGAGGGTACAGTTTAGACATGATTCCTATTATAAGAACACAAAACATTTTACACAGATTTCAATCAAGCCATCTTCTGAATTAAGAACATATGATCATACTGATAGGAAACAAGACACACTTTCATTCAAACATTAAATAGTTATAACAACTACATGACTTGTGTGTGATCTAAGCATAATAGACACATACAGAGGTTGTAGATAAAATATAGGATTATGTAGTTGAACAATGTTTGATTATAAGTCTGTCAAGAATTGTTTTGTGATGATTTTATGTATTTTATATGTAAAGTCTCAGTCTCTGTGGTTTTAAGAGATTTCACCCCTGGGGTCGTTCAGAGGTCCTTAAGAAGAAGGAGGTCTGTTTTAAATCCTTTGTCTTGGGATCAAACAACCACTGCCGTTATCTTGGTGGGTCCCGAGCCGTGCCATCTCTGAACCAATCAGTCTTTTCCAAACTATCTAACGTTGACAATGTTCTTCCTTTAGTTGGGCACATCTCTTTTAAGCTTTCATGGTCATAAAGTTCTTAGCTGGGACTGGCTGGAGCCCACTCCATTTATGGTTCTGAATTGGTGATTTGAGGTCTGGAGTGTTGAGTTCTGTGTGGAATTATGTTTTTAACGAATCAAATGGAAGATTCATTTGTGTTTGGTTCGCCCTCAAATCCTACAGTTAGGCAAAATCACTTAACTGAAAATCACAGCATTTAAACACAACTTTGCTCATGTATTTGAATGTCATATTATGCCACTACGCATTACTTTACGGAGAGCTTACGAACTTGCTACGTTCTGCCTTAAGAACAAATGGTGCAACGGAATAAAGTAGTTACAAGCTAGCTAGTACTTACTATGCCTCCAGTGTGGTCTTTACATTCCAATTTAACCCTTTGACGCGCACGATGTGATCAGTCATGGCTGGTCCTTGGAGTGTACGATCCCACCGATGTGGTTAGAATGTTTAGTGCATTACGTGAACAACTTTTAAATTCAAACGTGTTTTCGTGCTTTGGCTGGTGCTGAGCCAGAGAAGGGCACGCTCAGCGTAGGGCTGGGCGATATGGCCTAAAAAAAAAATCCCAGATTTTTTCACAAAAATCCGATTTACGATTTAAATAAAAAAAAAATCCCCCCTACTTAAAATCAATCTGCAGATGACAAAGAAATTTTTCAAAACAAATTTTAACTTAATGTTGTTTTGATTTTCCCTTCTGGGATTTGATCTGGATTTCCCCTTTGGGGTTAAATTGCAATCAGAAACAACAAGCCAAAAAGACAAGATGGCAGGCCCTGCCTTGGCAAACAGTGAAAATGTAACGTAACATAACGTAACATAACATAAAATAGGTGGATTGGGATTGGGGGGATGTAAAAAAAAAAAAAAAAAAAAAAACTTGCATCACAATAAGTGTATTGTGATTGTCAAAACATTTGGTAACTAAACAGAATTTTAATAAGTTTAGTGACAACAATGTTTACGTGGTACAATGACTGGTATGATATTGTTTTTATTATTGTTTGACACAAATTTCACAATTTCAATTCGATTCTTGTGATTTGATTGAGATCTTGATTTAATATTGTTTCCTTTGGATAAATATTAGGTACAGTAGATACGTTAATGTGTTATGTTATTTTTTCTCAAAAAAAAAAAAAACCTCACCTAATTCTGTAAACATACAGAGTCCTGTCAACTGGTATTATTATTAAAGTTTAAAAATAACATCTTAAATTAAATATGCGTTTTTTTATAATAACAATGTTATAATATTTTAATGATATAGGTAAAAATATAACAAATATGTGTAATATAGTTATCATATTGAGCAAAATACTCCTCTCTATAGCAATTTTTTAAGTCCAACTAACATGCTATGGTTAAATGACTTTCCTGAGGTAAATGTAACTTTACGTGACAAATTGTTCTCCAGCTGTTTTATGGACTTCTTTCCGCGGTTGAAAAACACTGATTGATCGATCGATTTTATTACATTTCGGTCAGTTGAACTATATCTTTCAAATAACCTATATTTGTGTTTATTTACTAATAACTGATAGTAAAGAGTAACAGATGATCGGTTCACATGCCGCTTGAACTGAGATCTGTCAGGAATCTGTCACGTCACAATTACAAGCGCCAAAACTGTGTTTATTGTTTGAATTTTGTAATTAAATTGACAGAATCTGAGAGCTGAGAATTTGTTTCATATCAATAGTAACCTTCTCTGTCTTGTCTGTCGGTGTCAGTGTCCTCTTTGCTCCGTGATTTTTCTCTGCGTGAGAAAATGGATATGGCGTGAGAGCGTGTACAAAAGTGACAATTGCGTGAGTCTCATGTGAGAGTTGCCAGCCCTGCGGATTCAGTTTGTAAAAGTTTTTGGCTGCCGCTGTCTTGTTCATTTGACATGTTGTTTGTGTATATCTCTCTATGGCAAACGCTGAGCCTGTTCAGAACTACAGGAGAGCAGAGAGGGGCCTGTCAGCGGATATTAGCCTAAAAAGAAAACCGATTTTCATTCAAACAAATCGACGTAAACTACACATTCGAGTTAATCGTTAAAATCGATTTATCGCTCAGTTCTTATCATATATGTCATGGTTCTGCCCTGGCAGCTTTGTCTGTGTTGTATTTGTTTCATGTCTCTATGTTTGTGTTGTGCTTAAACATATGGTTTTGTTCGTGTTGGCCATGTGCTCCTTTGTTCCTGCCTCCTTGTTTCCCTGTACCACGCCCTCTTGTCTAGTTGAGTCCTCGTTTGTCTAAGGGGGCTTTCACACTGGCAGTTTAGTTCGGAACGGGGCACGGTTCGCATGAAAAATCGCTAATGTGAACGCTGTCATGGGACCCTGGTGCGCACTGGGGTACCGAACCCTAGACTACCTGGAGGAGGTGGTCTGAGTTCGGTTGCTCCCGAACCGTGCTGCGATTCGCGTGTATGTGAAAACAACACGGACTCGGGTGCGCACTTGTTCAGGAAGTAAAGTATCCTGCGCATGCGTTTTAGCCGATTATGATGTATTTAGTTAAATAAAACACACGTAAGGGATGAAGATTTACCCTGGATACGAGCAAGAGTGAGTCTGCAGTGTATTCGCGCATAGTGCGTGCAATCAGGGCAACAAATTAATGGAAATCCACTGTCTCCTCAAAAGAGTCCATTTGCAAGCAGGGGAAAGACAGCTTATGCGAAACACACACACAGTTAACCTGCGTTGTTTACTCAGCTATGAATAATAGCACCAAATTAATAAAAAACACAATATATTGACCCGCGTTGTGTTTTCTATCATGCACCGTGCACGTTTGCAATGACGTAAGATCCACGCAAACGCACCAGAGTTCGATAGAATCAAGTTGAGTGTGAAACCAGACCAACGCTGCGGGGGGTGCCGGGAACAATCACGCCCGGGCTCGGACCGCAGCAAACGTGTGTAAAAGCCCCCTGAGTGTTGTCACCAGTCCCTTGTCCGAGTGTTGTCACCTGTTTCTCATGTTCTCCGCTCCCTTGTTTGAGTCCTCGTTTACCTGAGTGTGTTCACCTGTTCCTTGTCCAAGTGTTGTCACCTGTTCCTCTTGTTCTTAGCTCCCTTTATATGTGTGCCCTTTCCCTCATGTGTTGCCAGTGTGTTAGATGTTGTGCTACTGTGTACTTCTGTGTTACATAGTTAGTTTCTTATTACCAAAGTCATTAGTGTTTTATGTGTAGAAGTTTTTTTAGTGCTTTAGTTCTGCCATCGGTCCTGTCTGTCTTTTCTCCTGTGTCTCTAGTTCCTGTCCTGCTAGCAGAGCGTCCCTGGCTGCTTACACTCTTTGCTTTGGAGCAAGCCTGGTGCTGAGCCTGAGATCCCTGAGTGCCTTGCTGTTGTGCTTGAAGATCCTGTCTGGCTATTGCTACTATTCTCAGTTCTCATTCTGCTCTGCCATTACTACTCCCCAGCCTACAGTCATCTTGTGCTAGTTACAACTGCTGCTCGGCTAATTACAACGGCTGTCATTGTGTCTCAACCCTGGCTATTTTCTGGACTGTTAACCTATCCCACCACATCTTGTCATCTGTCTACTGTTTGTCAATAAACCTGTTTTATAAACCTGCACCTTCTGGCCAGTCCATATGTGTATTCTCCACATGTTAGTCCTATCAGTCCTCCTTGATAGACCCGTGACAGAATATCATAACTATTCTGTGTTTTCAACCACATAATGTTTATTTTAGGTTTCGGAAATTTAAATGCACATGTTTAAATTAAATTAAACTAGCAAATCCATACATTTATAGTTTGTAAAATACACACTGATGTCTATGGAAGCAGCAATAATAATCCTTTCTAGTATATAATAATTATTTGACTAAGTGTTTTATTCATATCAGATACATATTGTATAGGAAACTATATAGTTTACTCTATTCTTCTTCCAGTTCATCGGTCACTTACTTTCATGTATTTTGGGAGATGTGGGTGAATTTACGTGATGTAAATCTGAAAGATCAGATTCTCTAAAGTGCGGCGCAAATCAACATGGTGTCGCCTATCGCGTATTATAAATCAGCTAACATGATTATTATATAGGTTTTTAAATGAAAAATCACATTCACGTACCGAAGCGAAAGGGTTGAGTAAGAAATGGAAGCTTTAGCATAAGTTCTGCAAGGAAGACGTCACTTATTACCTTCTCATCTATCCAATCCTGTTCTAATACTCGTGGTATAAAAGATCGGTACTTACACATGTCTGAGTTCGCAGATGCTGACGCTTCCATTCACCTCCATCCTCCCCACCACCACCTAGACGGTTCCTTCCCCTCCATCCTCCCCACCAGGATGGCCCCTTCCTATACCTCCCAGGGGGTCGACTGTTCCCCTGCTTTTGTCTTCAGGCAGGAAATGCAGAGTCCAGACCCTCGGATTGCGAGCTATGGACGGGGCCTACTCCAAAGAACTTTATATCATAATATTGCTTGCTGGGCTGTCAATAAATGTATAATTGTTACAGTATTTATTCTCCAGAGTCTTTCTGGTTGAACTTACGAATAGCTGGTGCAACCCTACACTGGTGAATAGACTTTACAGTTGAATAAAGTTATAGGAGATACTTAAAGTGCTTACACAGTTTGTGTATGTTCATTGAGCGTTCATCGTAGCACCAAAAAAGGAAGATACAGAATACTGAATAGAGTTTAACAAAGAGTTTACTGGTTTCTGACAAGCATGACATTCAACAATAACCGACAAAGGATAGAACAGAACAGGGAGTATAAATACACAAGGTGAATGAGGGAACTAAACAATCGCACAGCTGGAGAAAGATTAAAGTAATTAGTGCTAACAAGAACAGGTGTAGACCGAACGATCGTAATCGTTACATTATGCCCCCTCGAAAAGGTGCGACATTGCGCCGTGATGAAGTGGCGGAGGCTTCGATGAAGGGCGTAGATCTGGTGACAGACAGGCGCCTGGGGTAGGCAGGCACCAGTACCATAGTAGCGCTGACGGAGGGAGGATCCAGTGCAGAGTCCTGACTGCAGAGGCGGATGGAACCCTGGGGCGGATCGGCGGAACCATGGTGAGGGGAGCCGGAACAGTGTGACACCACAGCCCTTGAAGCTTGGTGCCGAGCCAAGGGTTCGCGGGACTGAGGCAGTGACGTGGATCTGGCTGAACAGGGTGACAATGGGACGACTGAGTGTGACAGGGAGGTCAAAGGAAGGGACCGATGACACCGTAGGGGTGCAGGGTGTAGGCTTCGCCGGAAACCCTGAAGTCAGTGGTGGAAGCTGGGCATCAGGAGGAGAAGGAGGAGGAGACGCAACGCTGGTGAGTCCATGTTGATAATTTTTGTTTGGTCGGTTATTCTGTCACGTGGCGCCAAAGAAGGAAGATGCGGAATACTAAATAGAGTTTAACAAAGAGTTTACTGGTGTATGGCAAGCATGACATTCAACAATAACCGACAAAGGATATAACAGAACAGGGAGTATAAATACACAAGGTGAATGAGGGACCTAACCAGCCAGAGGTGGAGGAATATTAAACTAATTAGGGCTAACAAGAACAGGTGCAGACAGAACGGACGTAATCGTTATAGCGTTATTGTCTGATTAGTGTAACGCTAATGTCAATGAGTTATATTCTTTATTTGGTAGGATACATTGTTCTCATTTTCTTTGACATAATGTATATCAAATCCACTTTTATATGAAGAAGTCACACTGCCAGACATTGCAACACACTGTGAAACAAAATCTAATTTCTTGTTGTGTTTGTTGATTACGCAAAGTGTGATGAAAATAAAAGTCAAGTCAAGTCGTCACCTTTATTTATATAGCGCTTTTTACAATACAGATTGTTTCAAAGCAGCTTTACAGTGATAATAGAAAAATAATGTTGTAATAGTATTGTTAAATATAAAATGAAATGTCCCCAACTAATCAAGCCAAAAGCCAATGGCAACAAAGGCGAAGAAAGGCGAAAAAGTTGAAGAAAGGCGACAGTAAGGAACAAAAACTCCATCAGGTGACAGAATGGAGAAAAAAAAAAACCTTGGGAGAACCCAGGCTCAGTCAGGGGGCCAGATCTCCTCTGGCCAGAGAACGAACAGTGTATGATTAGGATTCAGGCAGCATTATGGGTCAGAAGATTGGATCAGAACTTTCACAATATTTATCCAGTTCCATCTGGTTGGGGGTCGGAGTCATCACGCCGGTATGGAGACGGGTTTGTTGAGATGTCCATGAGGCCTTCACAGGGCTGATGAGGCTGGCACTTCAGGGATGCATTGTCGTCGTGTCCAGGCGCAGGTCCTTCATCAGATCTGGATATGGCCTGGATCCGGCGGACTGTGGTAAACCTCAGGATAAACAGAGAGACTAATATTAGCGTAGACACCATCCTTCTTATGATGTACCAAGTACATCAGGATTTATGGGAAGTGTTGATCTAAACTATGCAGCCTAACATTGAATTATAGATGTCTATAATGTGTTATGTGTATGCTAAGCCAAAGAGATGTGTTTTTAGTCTAGATTTGAACTGACAGACTGTGTCTGCTTCCCGGACAATATTAGGAAGATTGTTCCAATGTTTTGGTGCTAAATAGGAAAAGGATCTACCTCCAGCAGTCGATTTTGATAGGTTTTCTAGGTTTTATCAACTGTACAGAATTTTGAGATCGCAATAGACGTGAAGGACTATAATGCGTTAAGAGATCGCTCAAGTACTGGGGAGCTAAACCGTTTAGTGCTTTGTAAGTAATCAGCAATATTTAAAAATGTATACAATGTTTAATAGGGAGCCAATGCAGTGTTGACAGAACCGGGCTAATATGGTCATACTTCCTGGTTCTGGTAAGAACTCTAGCGGCTGCATTTTGGACCAGCTGTAGTTTATTTATTAAACATGAAGGTCAGCCACCCAGTCGAGCATTACAATAATCTAGCCTTGATGTCATGAACGCATGAACTAATTGTTCTGAATTTTTAATTGAGAGCATATGATGTAATTTAGATATATTTTTAAGATGAAAAAATGCGGTTTTACAGATACTAGACATGTGACTTTCAAATGAAAGATTGGTATCAAAGAGCACACCCAGGTTCCTAACTGACGACGAGGACTTGACAGAGCAGCCTTCAAGTGTTAGACAGTATTCTAGGTTATTATGTGAGGAAGTTTTTTGTCCAATAATTAGAATCTCTGTTTTTTCCGAATTAAGTAGTAGGAAATTACTTGTCATCCAGTTTTTTATATCAGCTATGCATTCCGTTAATTTTGTAGATTGGTAAGTTTCGTCAGGGCGTGAAGAAATATAAGAGCTGAGTATCATCAGCATAACAGTGAAATGTCTCTGATCTAACCCTCGTTCCCTGAAGAAGGGAACGGGAGATGTAATATCGACGTGATGGCGTAATTGGGATCGCTTCAGGGAGCCATATCATCTTCGAGTGTCTACAGAACGAGCCAATGAACGTTGGCGTGCGTGAATCGCGTTACGATTGTGACGGCCGTACAGCGATGGTTAGCTGAAGCGGAATGACATCCTGAAAAGGAGGGTCACGCTTGTGTTGCTCTTTTGTGAAAGAAAAATACTCTTTTATGAAAGACTCTGACAGTGCTGAGGCACCGAGGGAATGTCCGCAGTGTACAGCAGGGGAACACTATAGGGGAAACGCCCACCGAACCGACACAGAAACAAGCTTGCTCTGAAAACAGTAGTTGTGTGACGAGCCTAAGCTCGCGGCCACTCGCTGATCGCGCCGTCACACCAACACTGAAGAGAGAGTCTGAAGGAATCTCCAACACAGTAGCAGTTTTGTAGATTTCAGAAGACAAACATAAGCTTGGCTCCGAAGTGAAAGACAATGAGTGCGTGCGCCCGCTTCCTGTTTATATCTGCGGTGCGGGAGGGGGCGCGTGACGCAATTCACGCACGCCAACGTTCATTGGCTCGTTCTGTAGACACTCGAAGATGATAGGGCTTCCTGAAGTGATCCCAATTATGGCATAACGTCGACGTTACATCGAACGTGAGCGACTGAAAGGGAACTAATGCCATGCTTCCTAATGATATCTCCTAAGGGTAGCATGTACAGAGTGAACAGCAACTGTCCTAGTGCTGAGCTTTGCTGAATTACTGAAATAAGACTCAGGTGCCCCCCTTGCCACAGTATGATTTAAACCATGCTAGTGCAATTCCACTAATGCCAACATTATTTGGAATTTATTTGGTCTATTTAAAAGAATGCTGTGGTCGATAATGTCAAATGCAGCAATAATATCGAGTAACACTAATAGAGAGATACAACCACGATCGGATGATAAGAGCAAATCATTTGTGACTCTAATGAGAGCTGTCTCAGTACTATGATACGGTCAAAATCCTGATTTAAAATCCTTGCAGATACCATTTCTTTCTAAAAATGAACATAGTTGTGAAGATACTGCCTTTTCTAGTATCTTTGACAGAAAATGTAGATTCGAGATCGGCCTGTAATTGACTAATTCTGTAGGATCAAGTGGTTTAATCATAGCCAGCTTAAAAGTTTTTGGTACGTATCCTAATGACAAAGATGAATTAATGATATTAACAAGAAGATCTATGACCTCTGGAAGCATCTCTTTCAGTAGTTTAGTCGGTATAGGGTCTAACATACATGTTGTCGATTTAGATGATTTAACGAGTTTATAAAAATCACCCTCTCCTATAGCAATGAATGAATCAAATTTTTCGTCAGGGAGACTACAATGCACTGTCTGATGCGATACCGTAGTAGATGGTAGCATAGTTATAATTTTCTCCCTGATATTATCAATCTTGTAAGTAAAAAGTTCATAAAGTCATTACTGCTGTGCTGCTTGGAAACGTCTGGGCTAGAAGCTTTATTTTTCGTTAGTTTAGCCACTGTTTCAAATAAATACCTAGGGTTTTGTTTATTTTCTTCTAATAGGGTTGAAAAATAAGCAGATCTAGCAGTTTTTAAGGCCTCTCTGTATGCAATCGTGCTCTCTTTCCATGAAATGCAAAATACCTCTAGTCTTGTTTTCTTCCAGTTGCACTCCATTTTTCTGGCTGCTCTCTTAAGGGCCTCTCTTAAAAGACCATATGTGGCACCAGAAAACACTGTCTCTTATGTGTGTGCAACATATATCCTTATTTTCCTCAAGCTTCAGAGTGTCTCAAATTTCACATAAATGCAACACGGTCATAGCTCTATTTCTCTGCTTTGCCTCAATTGGAACAAACTTTTCTCATTCAGTTCTCTGATAGCATTTTCCCCCAACAGCAAAAAGGAGCAGGTTAGGTCTAAGCTGAGTCTTTTATGTAGGCCACAGAATCCTCTGAGGCTGAGAGTTTAAGGAGTGGGAACATTTAGCCCTGTGCATTGAAATGTCATGCTAATGGAGTGGAGAATACTCTTATGGTGCCAGGCTAGTACGGAAAGCTTGGCTTGACCTGTGAGGCACACAGGAGTAATTAGGACATTTGAGGCCTAAGGAAGGGGGCATCTCAGCGGCTTTGACTACATGCATAGATCCTGCAGCGTGTAGATAGGTCACCATAACCTTAAAGAAGAGAATGTTAACCGATACATGGATGGCAGGATTTATTTATTTTGATATTTATTGTTTGACAGCTGTTTGCAAATGTTGTGAAGTGAAAGAGTCAATGAGTCATTCCCTGTGTACTTAAATAAATGTTTGGCATTTCACAGAGCACAAGCAACTTTTGTAAGACAATGTTGGAAACCGTGTGCCCCTAAACCACATTTGCTTGTTCTCATTTCAACTTTGACAGCGACACTAGCCTCAAGAACAGCTAAATGAGTTCTTGCTACATGAGATTTCTCATTTGGAGATACAGCAATATGTGCCATTCAATATATATTTCAGTATATGAAAATAGTTTTTGGAGGTCACACAGCACCTCTAGCAAGCTGACAGACACACAGTATATGTGTCTCCTTTATAAAATGGCTGAGAACTTTGTATGACCCCCATTTTGCATATCTGTCATTGGCAATTTGCAGCTGTAGCAGTGTCCTGGGCAATGCAGGAAAGAGAGAAAAAAGCCAATCTACAAAGATGTCAAGGGCACGCTTTGAAATGAGACAGGCACATTCCGTACCCTTCTTTTTTCCACCTTATGTTTCAGCAATATCCAGGACTATATTACAGAAATCGACTACACAATGCCACCAAACCATAGCTTCAGTGACAAAATAGTTGAGTTCAGTCTTTGTGGCTTCATAGTGTATGTTCTTGTTTTAGAGAGGTCAAACTAGACAAAGTGTCACAAAGTAAAGTTGTCATTACTGACATCTTGTCTGGACTAAAATAAGTCTTGGTGCGATAGATAGTAGTCTTGGGCCAGTTTTCTGACCCTCAGGCAATGAGTTGTCCTTTCAACACAACTTAGCTGCAGTCCACTCCACAAACTACACCATCCGACCTGGCAGGTGAATATATCAGGAACGCTCCCGGACCTCAGGTATTGAGGTGTACACTAGTGACAGCTCTCAATAAAACTCTTGGCAGATTGCTGTGTTTCTTTAATCTCCGTAGGCAGATGATGGCATGAAGCCGACAGACATTAAAATCCCTTCATCAGCAGAACGTGCTGGCTGATATTTAGGCGACAGCCCTGCCCGCGCTGAACGTTTCTGCGTTCGCGCACCCAGTCGGTAATTATTACCGTGGCCTTCTCGGCTTTGATCTCCGCAGATGATCGTATGCAAAACCATCTGAGAGTGAGACCAGTCGCCAGTGTGCCAGGCGAAATGAACGATTTTGATTCTCTTTTTCAGGCCTCTCTCTCTTTCTCCCATTCATCCTGTCTTTCAGAATAAGTTAATTTCTCTGTATGCCACCTTCGATGAGGTGAGTGAGGAAAAAAAACGAAACTTTTGAAGATTTGCACAAGCCTCTCAGACATACAAAAAAAGGAGAGAAAGAGAAAGAACAAGAGCTCGTTGCTAAAGAGCCATTTCATCAAATCCCACCTGCAAGTGTAAAATGTCTTCATTAGGGCCGGCACTACTAAAGAAAATACCAGCCCTTGCACAATGCCTAAGGTCTGCTCGTGACCTTTCCTTGGTTTTAATCATTGCAACTCTTGACAGCTTAATAAGTTGAAGGTGCTGGATTGCAGCCTAACTTAATAAGGCCTCACAGCCCGAGCCTTGGCCACCTATGATTGCTCCCATAAGTCTTTGCACATCTGGTGCCATGTCCTTGGGAGAGAAATATTTTCCATAACTTTGCCTCTGCTCTGAAGCCCTACTGCCGGCCATGCCTTTATTAGCGGAGGAATGATACAGTGCGTTGTGTGACACCGTGGCAGGACCCGTACACTTTATGTCAGACATTTTTGGTGACCCGCCGCTGCCGGATAAAGACTTCAGCATTGCCCCCGACTTGAATATTCAACCTATTAGATATTCCGGTAATTTATAGGTGAACTTTGTAAATCATATTGTCATGTTTAATCTATCCCAGCGAGGTGTATTGTTACACAGGATATATGCTCTCCTTATTCTGGAGTTTATTACTTTATAGATGAATTACTCTCCTTTTATGATACACATAAGCTAGATAATGCTATAAGCAGTAAAGGCAAGGTTTTATGGAGGCTTTTATTTTTTTTTTTTTTTTACTTGCAGGCGTAGATCCGCTCTGTCTGAAATAAGGATGTGTTTTCATGCGACATTTCCTACTACCAGACTCTTAGTCATTCAAAATAGACCTTTACAAGTGGCATCAATGTGCATTGATGAAATGTGTATCCTTGCATCAAAGGATATTTTCTGCTCGTAATATTTCCAGAGCTGGTGAAGTGTTTGATGATAAATGATATATATATAAATCAATCCTAATCCATAATCAATTATATATGTATAATTAACCCTATATAAATAAATTATCTAGTGCCGTTGCATATTGCATGTTAGACAATGTTGTCCTTTTCATATCTCTGTTACACTTACTAAACAAGAATGTGTGATATATATATATATATATATATATATATATATATATATATATATATATATATATATATATATATATATATATATATATATATATATATATATATATTTTAAAAACAGACTGAAGTTAAACCTCTCTGGAATTGATACTACCCACCTTGTCCCACTCTGTTTGAGACATAATTGGAATGACAATGGGGCAGAAAAAATGCCAGTATCTCTGGCCATTTTTTTTTAATTACATTTTTTTTACTGTTGTTTTGTGCATTGCTGTAGGCTGACATCCGACCCTGTGTTTAGAGTTGAAGGCACAGGAGGGATTTCAGCAACCGCAGCCTCGATTTTCTGTCATCCTGGCCGGAGAGTCTTGCATCTTGGCAGACAAGAGAGAAAAACAGGGGAGGGGCATCTAGAGTGAGAGAAAGAAAAAGAGAAAAACATTAGGCCTGGGAGGGGGATCATCATTTTCCCCCTCATTTCCTCTGTGTAGAGGAGCTCTCACCTGAGAGAGAGAGACATACTTGTGAGAGAATACAGTTTATGATACAATTTATTACCATATGAGCAGAGAAAAACATCATTATTCTTTTACCTTTCATTGTCTAGGGCAGGGGTTGTCAACCCTTTCTGAACCAGGCACCCCCCACTCAGACTCTCAACCAACAAAGGGTCCCCTAAAAATAAAAATGGAAATAATTATTTACCGGTGCCAATAACATTAAAATAACATTAATAACTATGGCATCAATTACATAAATTGTCAAAGACTCAAAGGATTTAGTTTGGTTCCTTTTTTTAACCAAACATCCTTTTTTCAGCAAGGATGCATTAAATTGATCAAAAGCAACAGTGAAGACCTCAATAATGTTATAAAAGATTTCTATTTAAGAGAAAAATCCATTCATTAAAGAAACCTGGTATATTTTTTTTATAATGGTTTCCACGAAAAAAAATATTAAGCAGCACACCTGTTTTCAACATTGATAAAAATAAGGCTATGTTATTAGGCTATGTTATCAAGATCTGTATGTATATGTTTGACTTCCTGAAATACTGTATATGTACACTACTGTTCAAAAGTTTTGGGTCAGTATGATTTTTCTTAAAAATTTTTATTATTTAATATATACTTTTATTCAGCAAGGATGCAAGTGACATTAAAGACATTTGTAATGTTACAAAAGATTTCTATTTCAAATACATACTGTTCTTTTTAACTTTCCTTTGTTAAAGTTATTATTAAAAACAAAGAAGGAAGCCCAGCCCAGGTCTGATAAATTAAAACAAATGTTATATAACAATTACTTTCCATAATAAAGTAACTTAAGCAATTAGTTACTTTTAGGGAGCAACGCAATATTATAACACATTACTTTTAAAAGTAAAAAACTTTCCCTAACACTGCTTAAAATGTTATTTCCTTTTAAAAAAAAAAAGCTCCACGTACTGTATATGAAGTGATCAAATTATAAAAGAGAACGAGAACAAAGGTTCTGTGCTCTCCGATGTGACCCGGACATCTTCAAAGGCTGGACCCAGAGGCTCTTTCACTCGCTCTCTATATTTCTGTCTCTCGTTCTTCCTTCCCATCATAACCGCCATATTGGTCTGTCTGTCTGTTTGTCTGTCTTGTGTTGATTAGATGCTTGACCCATTATAGTTGTCTCTGTATGAGAGGTGTCTCTGTGTGTTTTACTCTCTCCTAGAGTAATGAACTTGCCTCTTTTTTTTGCACTACCTTTCCATTTGATCTCTATTAACATCACTGAGCACTTCAGCCAAGCTATTTTTTTTTTCTCAAAATATAGCTGGAGATGTTTTAATGAGGGCTTCCATTTGCTCTCCACTCTTCCATCTGCACCATTATAACTTGTTCTTTTTGCAGTTACAAACAGGAGGTTATGTGGGACTAATGGGGGGTTTCTTTTTGTCACAGTTCTTTTTTACATCAGCATTTTTAATGACACAGATACGATATTTAAATGTATTTTTTTTCCATTGGTCAGTATCTGCACTTGTGATATTATAATAAAAATCCCTCATGCTTTAGAAATAGTTTATTTGTGTAACATCAAGATATTGAAAATCACCTCACATTTCAGCCCTAGAAGTGTTTTTTTACACTTTTAATATGATGTTTAATTAATGGCACATTTCTGCATAATAATTTGATGTCCAGCGTTCCTGTTAGTGCAGCCATTAACAAATTCCAGAAAGTCTGCTTCCATTTTGAATTCCTTTAGGTTTCTTAGCAGGTAAAATTCCATTCCCATTTAAAAAAAAATAAAAAATAAATAAATCTCTGTTGAGGAACAAATTAAAATTGAAACTGAGGCTATTGAAACTACTGGTCCCTGCCTCTAGGGCTTTTTACATCACTGCTGACAGAGGACTCTGTGAATCTTGGGAAATGTTTCATCAGTCACAAGGCATTATGGGGTGAACTGAAAGCCACATTAAACTTTTCAGTTACTCCTTCAATGCCTCACTTTTATAGTTTGGCCCTCATTCACTGACATATCCACCACAGTGCCTATCTGTGCAAACATTACTTTCCATTTGCCTGGTTCTGACTGTGACAACAAATCATCACATACTTTGTGCCTCTGAATATTAGTTTAGGTTAATAGAATAAAGAATATAAACTGCTAAAGAATGTAGCTGACTTTAAATCTCCACCTATTTGCTACAGTACATATTATACACTTCTATAATGAGCTGTGTCGATGTGACGATTAATATCACAGAAGAGTGTTGTAGACATGGCTGCAAGCCGACGAAAGATGTCACCTAGCCGACGAGCCTAGGTGACGCTGAGGATCCGGCGGAACATGGCGGCATCGCTGGCTCTGGCGACTGAGGTGCAGATGGGGACAGAGAAGGACACGGTGGAGACAGAGGGAGTGAGGAGTCCATCAGAGCCAGGGGGACGAAGGGACGAGGCGTAGCCAGAGGAATGCAGTCCAGAGGTGAGGGTAGTTCGACGAGTGACCAAGGTGGATCATGGGGGACGAGGGAGCCTGGTGGAACTGGTGAATTGATGTGCCACGGTGAAGCTGAGGGAGGTAGGAGCCAAGGTGGAGCTGATGGATCGACGGGCAGAGGTAGAGTCCTGGTTGCGGAGGTTGGAGGCGGAGACCGGGGATCCACCGACCAGGTTGGAGCTGCAGGCTGGTAGAACCACAGCGACCCCACCCCCCCGAGGGTGGTTTGAGGAGCTGAGGGGCTGACAGGCAGTGGTGGAAGAAGGGTTGAGAGGTGGTAGATGGGAGGAGATGGGAGAGGGAGGCTGGGTGGGAATTCAGACTCCGATTCTGGCTCGGGGACAGACTCAGGATCGGAGACAGTCTCAGGCTCGTGGACAGAAGACTCAGACTCGGCAGGACTGACGTGAACAGTCTCTGGCTCGGCGGGCATGACGTGAACAGTCTCTGGCTCGGCGGGCATGACAAGAACAGGCTCGGGCTCGGCGGGACGAGACTCTGGATGGCTGGTCTCGGCGGGACGAGACTCTGCACAGGTGGTCTCGGCGGGACGAGACCCTGAAACAGGGACTGGAATAGGTATCGGCGTGGCGGCGGCTGAAGACCCTCATCTTACCTGAAAAGGCCTTGTGTCTGGCTGTGTTCCTGATCAAGGCCTGACCCTCTCCAGACACCGGAGGACGGGCTCCTTCCAGTTCAGTCCGGTGGTGTTAGGGAGGTCAAAGGTTTTGTTGAACATGGCCCCGATCTGGAACAAGGTCCTCAGGCTCTCGTCGTCGAGGGCGCTGGTGACGGCAAGGTAGAAAAAGTCCTTGGAAAAGGACAAAAAGTTTTAGCTCTCCTGAGCAATGCCAATAATTCTTGCCCTATCGTCCATTTTGGGCGGTCCGTTCTTCTGTCATAGTGTGGTGCAGGCAGAAGGAGATGAGGAGTCTAAAGTTCCAATGCAAACGTTTACTAACAATATCATACAAACAGGAACAGACAGGCAGAAGGTACACACACTTTTTTTTTTTTTTAACAGATCAAGGGCCCTATTTTAACGATCTGAAACGCAAGTGTCAAAACGCAAAGCGCAAGTAACTTTGTGGGCGGATCCCGGCGCTGTTGTTATTTTCCAGGCGGGATTAATGACTCCTGCGCCAGACGCAAGTTTAAAAGGGGTTGGTCTGAAATAGCTTCATTATTCATAGGTGTGGTTTGGGCGTTACGTGAAATAAACCAATCAGAGCGTCATCCAACATACCCTTTAAGAGCAGGTGCGCATGTTGCATGGCGGATTGTTATTATTATGGCGCATTTACCAGGCGCGCTTCAGAATCGGTTCACAGCCGAGGAGATCAATGTTCTCGTCAGGGCCGTAAAAGAAAGAGAAGTGACATTGGGGATGGGACAAACCCACCCAAATCAATAGAAAAAAATATGAGAAAGCTTAACTTAACTGGTAAGTTAAAGAGTAAGGTTTTTAATGTACTTACATTATGGTAAAGGTGATTTCGCAGTCTTCAGATTTTTTTTTTCCTGGTTCTTGACGGACAAACAAATTTGTCAGATGTCCTTATGTACCTATGTGTCTTGCCAGTATTGGGCAAACAGGTCTGATCCGTCATTACTACAATTTGCCTGAAAAATTTGGGTAAATGTATAAGATAGATTTATGCCTATTTTTTCACATCTTCATGGACACCACAATGATTTCCCTCGTGTGGTAATATTTTTCCTTGTTATAATGTATGATTTGCAAAAATAAAAACTGCTGCATCTGTGTTGATGAGAGAATCAAAGTGTATGCGAGGTGTGCACGCTATACATTATGGTCAAGCAAGCGCCTTTAAAATAGCATAATGAACAACGCGCAACGCGCCACTGACTTTAGACTAGGTTTTTTCTGGTCAGTGGCGCAATTGTTTTATAGAACAGCAAAATAGCATGAGGGAAAGTTTGCGCCGGAACACGCCTCCTCTTTGCGCTGAACCGCCCCGGGAAGCGCAAGTGTATTTCTTAGTTAACCGACGTGTGTCTGTGGAGGGAAAAGTCCGCTTTGCGCGGGTGCAAAATAGGAATGATACATGTGTCAGTGTACAAAGTCATTTGCGCCGGGTGCAAGATAGGGCCCCAAGACTGACTGAACAGAAGGGAGCTAAATACAAACACAGATGAAGATAGATTGACAGAACACAGGTGAAACAGATGATGATGATGGTTAACTAAACACATGTCATACAGATGAACTGATAATGATGATGACAAGACAAGTCCAATGAAACCAAACTAAACAGAATACAACTGTGACAACTGTACTGTAATGCAAAACTGTCACATTCAAGTGCCTGCAAAAAATTACATATCTTTCCTCCATACGAGTGTTTGTGATGGCTAATGTGGTTCGTTTATTGTCCACAGTGTCAGGATCTCTCCCTCATCCTGTGAGGAGCTTAGTAAACCGTCATCTTCCTCTCAGCATGTAAAGAAGATTCTAGATCCTGTGTAAATACATGTCTTCACTTCACTCAAGGCCCATCCATTCACATTCATTAGACTCCATGAAGTGCTCTGAGCTTGTAAAAATACTATATTTGCAGCCGTTCTCAGTGGGATGATAGGTAAGTGAGCACGTTTGTGGCCATCTGAAGTTGGGAACTGATTCATTTGGATTTGGCTGTGGAACTGATTGGTTTATGGGTTTGGAGGAGTGGGTTTGGATTGGCGCTTATGGTCCGGACCATAAACCATTACTGGGGCATGTATGACAAGGATTTCCATTAGGATTACGTGTTTGTGGGGCCTTCTTTGCCTATGCAGACATCAAAGCAGACATCCGGACGATCTAGTTAAAGGATGAAATACATCTTTTCCCCCCTTTTAGAAATGAGTTACAGTAAGCCCTTATGAAAAAACTCCCATCATGCACTGCTTCTTTATGAGTAAGGTGTGCACACAAATCATTTTTAATGCAATGTTTATGTAGAACTTTAAAAAGTATGACTCTTAGAGCCTCACAAATAACATGTTCTACAACTATTTGGCCTGTACCTCTCGTAGTTGTATAATAGCAGAAAGGTCAAGTTGATTGATGCTATTGATAGCATTTCACAGAATGACACTGTAAACATTCCCATCCGGCTCTCTCCGGTTTGTCATGAGCTTGCCCTTAGTTCAAGAAGATGGCTGACGCGGTCATTCAAGCTAAACAGCCCTTGATCACACCATCAGGAAGCTTGTTATGAAACCCGCAATGACCATTATATTTGGTATCAATCTGAATTTCTCTCAGCTCAGAGAGGAGAATACGTGGGCCGGGGTCAGCCAAGGGACAAGAGGAGAGAGAGAGAGAGAGAGAGAGGAGAGGCCAGAGCAGGAGATTACGAGGAAAATAAATGTAACATGGACAAGAGCTGTATTAATAGGATTATAGGCTCATGGATTTCAATACATCATCTACACAAATAGGGGAGAGACCAAATTTGAGAAGGCAAAAGTGGGAAAGGAGGGAAAAATCATGTTAATGGCTATTTGTCAGGACTGTGGGATATTTTGGTGGAATGTGACTGCTGTGAATAACAAAGCTTAATGTGCAGGGATAGGATGGGGGGTTGTTGTTAAAATAGTCACCAAAAAGTAAAAGGTATGAGGTAAATGTATTGCTCATCTGTAAGTTATGATGTTATCTTATTATTCCGTGGTCAAACATGACAGCAGGCAAATTATTCCATAATTAGTTTGGATACTTAATACCATTGAAAGACCCCGTGTTAAACAGAAAGATGCTGTTCATTTACAGCTATTTCTGGTCTTTTTATTTGATTGGCTGTGAGGCATTCCAGTATATGCTGATATACAGTCCAGACTTTTCATTGTTCATTGTAGCACTCTGCTTGTCTGTGTTTGCTGAGTTTAATTTAGTAGAGCAGGAAATGGAAAACCTTGTTGTTTTGCATCCCTTTAAAACTATTTAAAAAAATTAGAAAAACTAATTTCCAACTAACTGGCCAACTTTAGTTTGCTTTCATTTATAGAACTTTTAAGAGGATGAGATCTGCAGGCAATTAATAAACACCTAAGATTACATTTTTATATAACAAATTACATTACGTCTAAAGAATTGTTTATTTGAGTAATTATTAAAACATTTTGACATATATTCATTGTGAATATAAAATATTACTATTTAAAATATATATTTAAAGAGAGGGAGTGAGAGAAAAGGAGTGAGATTAAATAAAGAGAGGGAGTGAGATTCAATTTTGTTGTAATCAACACATAACATACAACATAAGTGCAGGGGATTGGGCTTAACTTTTATTGAACCTGTACAATTTAGTTAACTGAACACTTATGTCTTTTATTATATTGCTATTTCCATCATTACTTAGGTACGGCATTGTACCTAAGATCACCCCTTACCTATGGTAATACCACTGTAACAAATGGCTTTTTGTGGCCTATTGCTTTACTATTGTATACAGAACAGTTTGCACGTCAGTCATGTCAATGCCAGCATGATAATGGCAGCTTTTACTGCAAAAATATTATGCAGTGCTTGTGCTAATAGGGTACAATTGATATCGGTAATAATCACAGTATCACCCTTAGCAACGGCACTTGCAAACACTGAATTATGCAGTCTCTTTAAACAGCTCAAGTGATGTTCATATTCACCCCATTTATTGTCAGCATAAGGGGAATCGTTTTGTTTTTTTAGCTGTTTTATTGCATATTCAACACAGTGCCTTATAAACAATGCTTTTTGGTGCTGCCAGTGAGAAGCAGTCATCCTGAGATACAGACCATAAAGGCGCTGCCAGCCTTATTAGATGGAGCAGCCTTTTGGGTTGTCAAGAAACACAACAGTTAACCTCCTTAGCATGCATTAGCCGGACCTGTGTAAATCTTATTTCTATTACTCCGTGCATGCTTTATGATAGCAATATTGCCTTCAAAAGATGGAGATGGCTGTTTCATGTGGAGCTGTTTTTGCTTCATTAAGCATACATGGTTTTGCGGTTCAGGGGACAAGAGCCATTATGACATGACGGAGTGCATCCACAACATAATCAAAAGCGCACTTCTGCACTGTTTCAATTACTTCCCACTTTATTTTGCAAGGTAAATCCTTCTCTTTCTGGTGCTATGTGCTCTTTTATGCTTTAGGCCAGGTGCCTTTTGCTGCACTTTGCTGAGCGCATGGCGTGCCATAAATTACTTGGATGTAAGGGGTGGTATTGTAAACTCATCCCTTTTGTTGAGTCTGCCACAGAGGTGCTGGAAAACACACAGACATTTAAATCAATCTGTTGTAACACTGGTTTATTCCGTGGGAGAATGCCTCTTTAAGGAAGAAAGGAGGAGTGCAAGCTGTTAGCGCTGATCTGCTTGATTGTCTTTATTTCACTGGCCTCCTGGTGGCTTCAAACAGCTGCCTTTCAAAGATTCAAAACTATTTTGATGATTGTTTCCATTAAAGACCTAATGAAATCAACATTTGACTTGTCTGTTAGATTCAGCTGGATCTATTAGCTTTGAAGCTAATCCATAAGCTAGTACAAATGTTGATCGAATAAACCTTTAGCATTTCAAATGTGCACTGACACTCTCTGTAAAAGTATGTGATGGATGTGAAGTAACAAAGGCCCACTGGCACTTTTTTATGCTAACGTCCCACCCAGACGTCCTGTATCAATACATCAATACATGAAGAAAAAAACACTCACTTGCCAAATTTCATGGGGTCGTTAAAGGGATAGTTCAACCAATATGTCATAATTTAAAAAAGATATATTTGCATGCAAATATTTTGAACTGTTTTCATTCATTCATTCATTCATTCATTCATTCATTCATTCATTCATGTATTAATTTATTCATGCGTTCGTTCATTCGTCAGTCACTCACTTTTGTATTTTTGTAAAATTTGTATTCATTATAAAATACCCATTTTAGTTAATTTTAGTTAAATTACATGACTTTTCTAAGTATAGAATTCATACTTTTAAAAGTAGGCTATATCCAGGCATTATAAGATAAAGACAAAATGTTGTTTTAAAATAAGAAATATCTTGATTTTTAGTTGAGGCCCCCTCGGATGTTGGCTATAAGGTTCCCTGGTTTAGAACGACTGAATTAAAGTCAGTGGAATCTAAAACAACATTGGACCCCATAGACTTTCATTATACAAACAAAAAGATATCGAAAACATCTTATTTGGTGTTTCATAATCATACCCTCATGTCCAGGTTTGGAACGACATAAGAATGATGAAAAATGAAAATGTAGTTTTGGGGTAAACTATCCCTTTAAGCAGTAACTAGAGAATCAGTCACAGTCTGCCATTAGCTGCTTGTCCTCAGTAAGCCAAAGCCTGATATTTCACTGCAACCCACTCGAAACGTGAATCGGACATTAGATAGTAGAAATTATTTTCTTTCTTCACCCTTGTGCCTCCCTTGCTTCCCTAAAGCTTACACTTCATGCGTGAACTGTGTGATCTGGAGACCATCCAAACAGACTGTACTGTTGGATATGGTGTACAATGTCTGTGGCGAGACTGATATGTCGCTAAATCTCTAATAAGAAATCAATGCCGACTGAAAGACATGTAGGGCTGTATCTGACATAAGTGCTTGCAGGAAGTGATTTTTTTTCCCACACCAATATACCAGAGAGAGCCTCAACACGGCTCATGTTCACTGAAGTCTGGCTGCGATTCAGTGTTATGAGGGATAACCGTCTACTGCACTTTGAATGAATTTAGACACTGATACAGGAACACAAAGATTTCTAATTTCTATGGCACAAAATAAGTGTGTGTGTATGTATTATATCATCATTGCAAGTGACTTACAAGAGAAAAACAAAGGGACTTTACTGGCTATTTGCTAATGTTTACCTAGCAATAAAAAGATAAGTGAGGTTAGCAAGATCGTGCTCAGGTATTTATTCCAGAACCTGAAGGCACGTGATCAACAGTCTATATTTTATTGTCATTGTATTCACAATAGGAAAATAGCACTATTAGTCCCTTTGTTCCTTAACCTCTGAAAAAGCTTACTTGTTAGCCAGCACTGTTTGTTTTCTTTCATCTGTCTCTTTCTCTCTCTTTTTTATTCTTGTGTTAAGCCCAGCTTAGAAGTTGTGTGATGAATGAGTGGAAGTTGAGTCATTATTAAAGGTGGGAGATGATTAATAACGACCATGTGTGTTTTCCTCTGTAGTGTAAATAAAATATATCATTCACGGAATACATGGGACGGCTAGGACAATGATTTATGGTGTGTTAAAATGCACAGAGAGCCAAAGGCTGAAGCCCTTTTCACACAGCACTCAACCCACGGCCGTGACTTAGGCTTTCCTTTAACGTCTTTCTCCACCCTTATACGTGTCTCAATTTTGTGCCAAAGATAAATTAGCTTTCTCTGAAAAGCCACTTTACCCTCAAAATATTACTGCAGTAGCATTGGTATCCAAGTAATAATTAGGAGACAACTAAAAGCAATATAATGTCATGATTCAGCAACAGTAATACAGTAGTTCAGTCCGATGGTGGAAAAGTGGGGCCCCACAGAATCCCTTTTAGTAGACCATTAATGTCTTTTAAATTATATGTACACATCATATTTTATAAGAAAGCTGTAAGTAGTCAAATTAAACATGCTGTTCTAGGGTGTACATACAATCTTTCTCCTGGAGAACCAACGCCCCGCGGAGTTTAGCTCCATATTGTCCCCCAACACACCTGGTGGTTTTCAGTAATTCTGAAGACCTCAACTTAGCTGTCTTTGTTTATTTACAGCTTGGCTCTGCAGGACAGTGGCACTCCAGATGCAGAATTGGACACACTTGTTCTATATGTTTTAAGTTACCCTTCACTTAATTTTATTAAATGTGCACTTGGCCTGTTTCACATACATGGCTTAGATTAAGCCAGGATTAGGCCTTAGTTCAATTAGGGCATTTAGGTATATTTTATAAACTTGCCTTGAGACAAAACAATGGCACTGACATATTTTAAGATTTGTCAGTGCAAGTTGCTTTCAGTTAAAACAGCTCAAACATGTTTTTAGTCTGGGGCTTAACACTAGATATACTTTAAGACTATATATACTTTAAAGATTAGTACACTACCACCCGGTTTCACAGACAAGGCTTAAAGGCCGTGTTGCAGGGTTAATTTTTCAACGAATTTGTGCAATTTGCTTGTTGGTAATAAACATTTGAACTGTTATCCATTGTATTTTATGTTGTTGGGTATCACAAAACGGAATATAATACGAAAAAGTAGGTACTATCTTACAGTGGTTTGCAACAATTCTCCTTTCCCCCACAATGCATTGCATTACGTCACCTTGGGGAGAGAATTTACCAAAGCCCGTCTTGAGAGCGACTAGAGAGACGAGTAGTAGACGATAGTATTCAGATACCGCAGATTATAGATAAAAAGATAAATAGATAGATAGATAGATAGATAGATAGATAGATAGATAGATAGATAGATAGATAGATAGATAGATAGATAGATAGATAGATAGACAGACAGACAGATATATAGATATAGATAGATAGGCTTGTATATGCGGCAACTGCACATCCAATGGCGCGGGCGCCTCTGACGTGCGACCAACTCTACGTTGTCAATCTACCTATTATATATTTCTATCTATTTATCTAGCTGCTAGCTTTCTATGCTAACGTTATGCTATCTGCCTATCTCTCTCTATACCGCCCACATGCACCTGCCAAAGACAGCGACAGACACGCGGCGGCTACGTTTGCAACAACATTTTCACCGGAGGAAGAGATAAACGCTTAGAAACGCCCATATAGCTAGCATGATGCCTTCTATTTCTAGATGACAAAGACAAAGTTTACCAGTACTACGACACTATGACAAATGTTACCGGTACTTATCTGAGCTAACGTCATGATCACTGCCACTAGATAAAAAGAAAACGTTGATTTTTCACTCGGTGCTATTCAATGACAGTAAAAAAATATGTGTCGTTATTGTGCACTGCTGCTCGTAGACTAGCTCCAGTGCTCATTGCTGCGTTGCTAAATGATAGCAACTCACCAGGACACTTCACCAACTCTCCACTCATTCTCCTCGGACCATGCATTTAATTGGCTTTGACGGCCATCAGTTCTTGGCAATTCCTCATTTGCCCTCTCACGTCTGGCAGGTTCGAAATTATACATGTTGGCTCTTGCCACCTCTTCCTCATCCCAGTCAGTCGCCATAGTTCTAATACTAGGCTGAGGCTACCTTTCCTCCACTTCTCCCAACGTGACGTCATCACCGAATTGCGTAAAAAAAAAACTTTAATACCAAAAACGTAAAAAAATGGTCTTTAAGACCATTTTTGAGACATTTTAAAAATTATATACATATCTTGAATGATTTATGTACCCAGTAATCGACAGTGGTGGTTAACCTGCAACATGGCCTTTAAGCACACACACACACACACACACACACACACACACACACACACACACACATTTTTTATATATACACAATATATTTTTTATATACACACAATTTATATATATATATATATATATATATATATATATATATATAGATAGATAGATAGATAGATAGATAGATAGATAGATAGATAGATAGATAGATAGATAGATAGATAGATAGATAGATAGATAGATAGATAAATTGATATATACTAGCTGCAGATAATATAATATTAATGAAATAGAAGGCACCTTAGGTGTTCTTAAAGATAGTACATTTCCGTGACTTGTTCTTCTACACACTTAAGTACTTTAAAATGTGCACTTTGTAAATTAAAAGTTTTGCATTAAAGTAACACTATGTAGTTTTTCAACCTTTATAATATATTTCCAAGACCCTTGTGATGGTACATTGACTTACAATAGGTTAAATGACACGTCTGCCATAGCCTGACGTGGTCTGTATCGCTTTTACTGGCACTATGTAACTTCGGGTTTCGGGTAGTAACCGGAGCACAAAAAGAACTACAAAATTTGACTGCTTTACGGCATACATAGTTCCCTTTCGAGGGAATTCAACACTGCGTCGAGAATCGACACTTTGGGGACGCTCCCTTAGCGTGCGCCTCTGAAGTAAGAATGAAACTAATCCAATCCTGATTGGTGTTGCATCGTGACGTAACATGTGACGGCATAACCGGATGCATAAAAGTGACGCTGACACACAAACACATCAGCTTTAGCTCTTCAGCAAGCGCTCTCTGTGAAACTGTCTGTCTTATTTGGTGTTGTTTGTCTGTGCAAAGCTCTGTATTATGGCGAGTGAACAATACACTAAGTGTGTGCACCCCTGCCCAAGATAATATATATGCCACGGGTGGGGACACGCATCAGCTATGTGTGTGTGTATTGTTTAGGGGCGCAGCACGCACTGTCAGCTCTCGAGAGGGCTGCCTGTGCACACTGTGAAGCATTTCCTATTAGAGTGCTGCGCTCCCGCTTGGCTATATTATTTCCTGATGACGGCCAGGCTCGCTATCCCCGCGGTTCGGGTCCCTCGTCCATTGAGGCGGCGCGACGGCTTAGATCGTGGAGATCGCAGAAGGATCTCGCGGATGAGAACGAGACTGCTGAGGCACCTTTTCTCTCATCATCCGCAGATTCTATGACACTCGTTCACGACGCAGAAGCCCGCGATGCGGCTTCTTCTGCCCGTGACGAGTGCCCAGTGCTCGAGCTATCTGTTTATAAGGAAGTAGATGTGCTCAGCAACGGGAATGAGCAACATGAGTCACACTCGCCGGCTTATGTTTCTGCTTATGTAGAGCTCGTGGAGGTTGTGATGCGTGCTGTGGCCAGACTAAATAAATATATATAAAAAAAAAATATATATATATATATATATATATATATATATATATATATATATATATATATATATATATAAAATATATGAGCTGGCCACAAAATAAGCAGGATGATCCCCGTCAAAATAAAATAGACGAGAGATTCCTGTAGCACCGTTCACAACCTCAGAGCCGGGGCTTACTGTTTTTCCCAGATCTTTATAAAAATATAAATATATATGTGTAGATCCTGGGAAAAACCCCACTCTTTACGTATCTCACCACATTCATTATATATTTATTCGAATGTGGTGGGTGCGAGAGAGTCGGGTTATGGCAAGATGCCGCAGATGGAGGAAGCTTTAGCGAGCTATCTTTCTCCTGTTCCGGCATCTTCACTTTAAGCCCCGCCGCTGCCCAACAAACCGTGCAGGGACACCTCTGCACTGGTTGGCTGGGCTTATATGGTGCAGGAAATCGATGTTGCTCTTCCGCCGTTAAAAACGTTTCGGGACACATCGGTTTCCAGCGAACGCAGGCTGCACTGTCCGCCCCACATTTTTGCGGCCAGGCAGCATTCGCGTTCGCCAATCGAGAATCATTTTCGGTCCAGCCCTGCCGGAAACCCGCTTCAGGGGGTCGAGAACGAATCCCGATTAATACCCGAAGCCAGGCTCGAGAGCCTGGTTCCTTTGGTAAAATATTTAGAAAAGGTCAGGCTGGTGCGTGCCTGCACTCTATGACGATTTTGCAGGCGTACCAGGCCGATCTTCTTAAAGATCTAAGTGAGGCAAATATTTCCTGTTGGCCGCTCCGTTATCTCCTTCTGGCCTGTTTTCCAACGCTGTCACTACAGTCGTTGACAGGTTTCAGGAAGCGAAAAAAAAAAAAAAAGAGAGCGTTGCCTCTAGAGCCCCTCCTGCGGGAGTTTGGCAAACAGAGGAAGCACTCTCCACCGAAGTCCTTCAGCCAGAAGGGTGACCTGAGGGCCGTCCTTCAGGCGAAGAGGTCCTAATTGTAGGACCTCTGAGGGTTCAAAATGCTTACTATTCCCTTTATCGTGAGCCATATCAGATCCGAGGACTGGTTTGTCACGATGGATCTAAAAGACGCTTATTTCATGTCTCCATCCTTCCATGTCACAGGAGGTTCCTGAGGTTGCTTTCGGGGGCGAAGCATACCAATATCGGGTTCTTCCGTTCGGCCTAGCACTCTCTCCCTGCACGTTCACAAAGTGTATGGATGCGGCTCTGGCTCCACTGAGGCTTCAGGGCATCCGTATGCTGAATTACTTCGACGACTGGCTCATATTGGCCCAGTCTCGAGAAATGGCAGTTTGGCATCGAGATGTCGTCCTTGGCCACATTCAGAACCGGGGGTTGAGGCTCAACACTAAGAAAAATGTGTTGGACCCAGCTCAGAAGACTACTCTTCTGGGCGTGGTATAGAATTCGGTTACGATGCGGGCACGTATGTCTCCCGCTCGTATCGAATCCATCCTGGCCATGGTGTCTGGGATAAAGCTAGGCCAGACCATCACTGTAAAGCAATTTCAAAGACTGCTGGGCCTCATAACAGCGGCATCCAACATAATTCCTTTGGGCCTGTTTCACATGAGGCCCCTTCAGTGGTGGCTCAAAGCCAAGGGTTTTTTCCCCAAGGGGAATCCGTTCCGTATAATAAAGGTTACGCGCAGATGCCTTCGTTCCCTACTAATATGGAAGAAACCTTGGTTCTTGTCCCAAGGGCTAGTGGTAGGGGCGTCATGTCGCCGGGAAACTGTTTCGACAGACGCTTCCCTCGCTGGCTGGGGCGCGGTCTCGGACGGCCGCTTTGCCAGGGGTCTGTGGCAGGACCATCATCATTCTTGGCATATAAATTGCCTAGAGATGTTGGCTGTGCTCAGGGCTCTGAGGAGCTTCCTCACAGACATCAAAGGTTACCACGTCTCAGTGGTAGCTTATCTAAACCGACAAAGGACACTCAGATCGCGCCCTCTATCCAGATTGGCGTATCAGAGCATTTTATGGCCCCAAGGGAAAATATTATCTATAAGAGCAATATATGTCCCGGGGGTTCTGAATCAGGGAGCAGACATCCTGTCGAGGCAGGGGCTGAGGCCCGGGGAATGGAGACTCCATCCAGAGGTGGTGGAGTTCATATGGCAGAGGTTGGACCAGAGGAAGTGGATCTGTTTGCGTCTCGAGGGACGTCCATCCCACTGTCCACTTTGGTTCTCCCTCACTCATCCAGCCCCACTGGGGTTGGATGCCATGGTACAGGCCTGGCCGAGGCTTCGCCTGTACGCTTTTTCCCCCGATCGCTCTGCTCCCGGGAGTCCTGGAGAGGGTCCGTCAGGAGGGCATCAGTCTTCTTCTGATAGCCCTGTTTTGGCCAGCCCGAGTATGGTTTTCAGACTTAATTTCACTCCTGATAGCTCCGCCATGGCAGATTCCTCTGAGGAGGGGTCTGTTGTCTCAGGCGGAGGGCACTATATTCCATCCTCATCCAGAGCTGTGGAGATTGTGGGTCTGGCCTCTGAGGGGGCTCAGTACCTAGATGCTGGTCTATCATCTGGGGTGGTCGAAACCATACTTATCTCTGGGGCTTCGTCTACTAGGAGATTATATGGCCTCAAGTGGAATATTTGTCTACTTGGTGTAGAGAACTTGAGTTAGTTAGACCCAGTTAACTGCCCAATGGCTTCAGTTCTGGAGTTTCTTCAAAATCGCTTTTCTGCAAATCTCTCCCCATCCACACGTAGGGTGTACGTGGCTGCCATTGCGGCGTACCATGCACCACTAAATGTTGGGCCTTTAGGGAGGCACCAACTGGTCATACTATTTCTCCATGGTATTGGAGGATGAGACGGACAGTCAGGTCCAGGGTTCCTTCCTGGGACCTGGCGGTGGTTCTCGAAGGGCTATCCCTGGCTCCCTTCGATTACCTCCAGTCGGCTTCGCCTAGGACCTCACGTTCAAGATAGCCTTTCTCTTAGCTATTTCTTTAAAGAGACTGGGAGATCTCCAAGCCCTGGCATTATCGCCAGCTTGCTTGGGGTGTGCCCCCGGCGGAGTTAAGGCCATCCTGCATCCGAGACCCAGCTATGTGCCTTAAGTGCAATTTATCATGGCTAGGTCCATGGTCCTGCAAGTATTCATCCTCTACCTCATGTGTCGGCAGAAAAGGAGAGGTTCCTTGCTCTGCCAGTCAGAGTTCCGAGTATTACCTTGAGAGGTCCTCTTCTTGGAGGAGGTCGGACCTACTGTAGTGTATTTTGGATCATCTATTAGGGGCTCCCGGTTATACAAACCTTAAGTAGGCCTACAAGGTGCGGAATTTCCCTTCAACTTTGGCCGTTAGGGCTCATTCTACTAGAGGCATGGCGTCCTCTAGGGCCCTCCTTTCGGGAGTTCCCATCAAGGAGATCTGTGAGGCAGCCGGTTGGGCTACCCCACACACTTTTGTTATGTTCTCTAGTCTGCACCTCCCTAGTACGCTTGGCGCACACGTGCTCTCGTCCTAGCTGAGTGCCTGAATCAGTTCCACTCCGGGGTAGGCCTGTTTTTCGGTGCGTGGCCTAGTGGGCATTCGTTCCCCAAAGTGTTGATTCTCGACGCAGTGTTGAGTTCCCTCGAAAGGGAACGTCTCGGGTTATGACTATAGCCCTTGTAACCTGAGAAGGGAACGAGACACTGCGTCGTCCTGCCACGCGCCTCGAGGCCTTAGAGCGTCTTGCTTCATCGTGGAGCTGATGTGTGTGTGTGTCAGCGTCACTTTTATGCATCCGGTTATGCCGTCACATGTTACGTCACGACGCAACACCAATCAGGATTGGATTAGTTTCATTCTTACTTCAGAGGCGCACGCTAAGGGAGCGACCCCAAAGTGTCGATTCTCGACGCAGTGTCTCGTTCCCTTCTCAGGGAACAAGGGTTATAGTCATAACCCGAGACGTTTTTCTTCGTTTGTGATGTCTTTCATAAAATCATGCATCATACTCTACCTTGTCTGTGGCCATTGTTGATTCCAAAGCCGGTGCTGGATAAACAGCGAGCGTGCGCGTGCGACAGTAGGCTGCGGTAGGCTAAATTATTTACGACAGCGGTAATGGACAATTCCGCTTCCAACCTGTAGGGCGACCGCAGAGGAAAAGTTCTTTGGTGTTGCTTTAAAGTGTTGACTAACATACCAAATACCATGTAAAGTACTTGATCATAACTTTAATTTCAGTGTGTTATTTGATGTTGTATTTAAACTTAATACATTTTAAATTAACTAAATTGCAACTTCATCATTACAAATGTGCAATGACAAATATTTTTAAATACATAACACAATTTTCAATAGAAATTATATTTAAAGTATTTTAGCTTGTCATACATTTTTAGTACATTCAGATGTACACTTTACACATATTTCTAAAACAATATGAGTCATTTTTAAATGTAGTTAAGTTCTACTGTACTTAAGTGGGTCAAACTACTTTAAATAAATTATTAATATAAAAATTAATTAAATTACCATACATTTTCATTTAATTGCAATTAAGTGTCAGAAAATATTACATTCAGTAAGCACTTAAGTATATTATTTAAAGGTATTCTGTAATAAGTTACTATTATTAATAAGATATTTTTAAAAGTGATAAAGTGTATTTCTTTTTCACAAAATTGTACATGCCGCTAGGAGATTAGCCTGCTATATCTTTGAATCATAGATATATTATTTAGCCTCATTCTGCTTCTATGGGCCGTTATACGTTATACGTAAGCCATCGGCCATACTGGAATGGTCAAAGCCGGTCTGTGAACACTCGAAAACACTTGACTGTTCAACTGTTGTTATACACATGTATGAACATCTATATCTGCAAGAAATTTCAGCAGATGAAAGACAAGATGAAGGCGTTAGCTAACAACATTAAAAAGTTATAGTAATATTTAGTTAAAACATATAAAAACACAAATCTTCTCACTTGAGAAAAGTTATCCCATTTTATTTGGGAATTTAAATCTTACATTTACATTACATTTATTCATTTAGCTGACGCTTTTATCCAAAGCGACTTACAATTGCTATATTTCAGAGGTCACACGCCTCTGGAGCAATTAGGGGTTAAGTGTCTTGCTCAGGGACACATTGGTGTCTCACAGTGGATTCGAACCCGGGTCTCTCACACCAAAGGCATGTGTCTTATCCACTGCGCCATCACCACCCCATCTTAGCAGTCCAAAATCTTAGCAGTCCAAAAGGGATGAATTATTGCAGGAATGTTGCATAACAGAACTGTTGTATAAGTATCTATAATGTAAACATTATAAACAAAATCAGAGGTTTAATGTCACTGAGTTTATACAGTGCGCCCCTCTGTGGTTTATCATTGAATTGTAGGCTAACCAATGTGGGCAGTCCCAAGGGGTCAAAGCACACCTTCTAAGAAGGACAATTTGTCTCTTCTCTCTCTCTCTATAGTGCCTGAATAAGACACATTGTGTGTGCCAATTCACTTGGCAGCACGTCTCACTTTCATGGCCAAGATATTGATTAAATTCTGTGGCCTTCTAATTTTTCAACATCAGACCTCAACACAACCCAGGTGTTTAAAAATGGTACATATAGTACCAGGAAACTACTTGAAATGTCTTTGTTGGTTTATTTGTTTTGAATCAGGGGAATATGTTAGTGTGGTGGGGTGTTGAGTTGATATCAGAGCTCTGTTTAGAGTATGTGTCTACAACCTTGGCCTTAAGACTTCAGAATAAATTTTACAGATCAGCAAGGCCAGTTCTGTTTAAACCTTCAAGCTACATCTCAGGGTCTGACCCTCAGATTTTTTTTTCCTCTGCCAACAAAAGTCATCAATCACATATCCCGATGTCTTTATTTTACTGCTCACAATCAAAGAACTATCTTTGTTTCAGTAGTGCTTTTGCCAGAACTGAGAGAATACCAACGCTTGTTTCTACTGCCTAGATCTGAGGGAAACTCAATGTCACTGTCGTAGTTCAATATTTTTCCGAACATTTGCCCAATGCCAAAGTGTGTCAGACTGCTTTAAGCAATATATTTTACCCAGTGGTGGAAGAGTGTTTAGATGCAACGGAATTCTTAGTGTGTTGGTTTTAACATGGAGATTTCCTTGAAGACCCTGTGCCCCCTCAATTCACATGGAGATTACTTTATCGTCATTGAATTTGAATTTGAATTGAATTTGAATTTGAATTTGTTCTTTATTTGTCATTGTAATAAATAACAACGAAATAACATCAGAGAATCCTACAATATAAGTGCAATAAAAAGTCCATAAAGTGCAATCAGTTATATCTTACACCATTTGGCTCACCAACTTAGTACCAGTCGACAGGGACATAAAAATGATTGTCCATATAAACAATATACTACAGATTGGGAGATGTTGTATAAATACTACAGCAATGCATACAGCAGTTCCGAACTATTAGAGTTGCATAAAGAGAGAAGTGTGGTGCATGTGATGGGCTGGGTGTAAATTGGAGAAATGCTCGTTCAATAGTCTCACTGCACTGGGATAAAAACTGTGGGCCAATCTAGTGGTTCTCGTTCTGAAGGCCCGGTATCGTCTCCCTGAGGGCAGCAGGTCGAACAGGTGATACGCTGGGTGTGACTGATCTCGCAGGATGTTATGCACTCTCCGCAGACAGCGGGTGGTACTTTATTTGTCATTAGGTATTGTTGGAAAAGTAGGGCTCTATTCGAGAATGCAGTATTGCGTGCACAAATAAACTAAGCTAATGCTAAGTTAGCAATTGCATGGCTATGTGGAATGTTTTCAGGTTATGAGCCATCAGGTTCTTCAAGCACATCAATTGGATGTCAGTAGTTCACGGAGTTATGAAACAAAGCCTGGAAGCTCTTGGTTATGGTATGAAATGCTGCTTTTGTCATCATAGTCACAGTCTGAAGCTATTTTTGCAGTTTTAGAGCATTTACACTTTAAAATTATGTTATTTTATTCATATTAAATCATTATTTTTCTTTTTTTAAAAAAAGAAAAGAAAAGAACAATGACTACCTTGATATAAAAAAAATATATCAGGAACTTGTGTACAACATCAGTGCTAACTTAGACTTGCTGTTCCCTCTCATTTGTATATTTCCAATCCACTTTGTTTCACTTTCCTCTCTCCTTCTCATGGTTGCTTTTTTTGTTGTTCACTAGAGGCTTGCCCTGGTTTCAGGAGTGAGATTCTGGCGCAAACAGGAGAGTGGGCCATCCTGCCGAGCAGCATGGCCCCACCACAGTCACGTTGACACACTTAGCTTCCACAGCCTTTCTGTCATTCCTGCTCCCCCTGACAAGTTCACAAATCAGTATTTCACCTCAAGACTGCACCTCTGGAATCACAAACCTGTAGGAAACCTGACTGCAATCCTTCCACTTTCTCTTTAGCCATCTCCCACAAGTGCATTTGTCGGGTAGAAACCTGAACTAAATTTGAATGAAAACACTAGCCCCTCGCTGAGCTGAGCTTTTGGGAAACCTGTGGACTTCATATCCTTTGTTTACGTTGCATGAGGAGTGGACCGCCTTACCTGGGCTGTTAAGTTCAGTCTTACAAAATCTTTAAAACGCGTAAGTGAGCATAAGAAGCTTAGCCTAGAGTAGGCAATTCAAGCTATTACCCCTCCTATTGAAATGACAAATTAGAAATGTAAAACAGTCTGTCTCGGCATTAGCGCTAGAAAAGCTGCTTTGCAAGTGAGTTAATCATAAGGAGAAAATACCACATTACAGAGAGTAGGCTTTTATGCCCAGGATGCATTGCGTTGTATGTGCAAGCTGCAGTTAGTAATAGAGTTTACTGATAAGTACTGCCTTTTTGTGCATTCAATAACTGTGAGTACACTTGGAGAGCTTTGCATGTCATTCATCTGGTTGTGTTTATTGGTTATGTCTGTTAACAGAATGTATATGTAGTGGAACTTAACATGTGGAACATTTTAGAAGATAAATTAGATAAACAAATAAAGAAAACTTTAATAGAGAATAAGAAAGAGAACTGAGTTGCTCTTGGTGTATTCAAGAGCACTGTATATTTTAAGTCAATCTATTTGCATGATGTGCTGCTGAAATAAGCACATATTTATTAATTTGGTAAATATCTACAGTTACCGTCATGGTTCAAAAAGAGATTACACCTCTAATGTTTTACATTTACATAGAGTAGGAGTAATTCATATCAAAATTTATATGGCGATTTGCATAGATTAAGTCATTATACGTACAATTAATAACGCTTTATTGCAATAAAATTGCCTAATTTTGCTACTAAAAGTATTAGAATTGAGCCAAATATATTTAGCTTGCAATATGTTATTTGAATTGGGCTAATATTGCATCTTAGTCTTTTTTATTTACCTTTATTTTACCAAGCAACTAATAGCATGCTGTTATTTACATAACCTGGTATGATTCAATGTAAAAAATAAACTAGACAATTCTAATTGCAAATAGTGCACTACAATATTCACATACTTGAGACATATTTTTGTCATATAACCCTGATTAGGTCTTAAAATAACTTTGCCTCTGATATGCCATGCACTGTAGTTAGGTTTCTCTTCCTGTTTACACGTAGTTAAATCCCCTAGTGCCAGAAAAGGAGAAGAATCTTTGTTTAGACTGCCGAGCACAAAGGATCCAGAGCACCCGGGAGCTGTAGAGGTGGGCCAGCCATTGGCTGCTGCATGACAGCCTGGGAAAGTTAGAGGTGCCATCTGGTGAGAGGGGGCCAAAGGATAGCAAGGGTGACCTTTGACCCAGATTCCGCTTTTAGCAAACATCTCCATGCGGATTTATGGGCTGTTAAGGAACAATAACGGCTGCGCTGGGCTGCAGGCAAGCAAGCTTCACATCTTCAGGTGATGGGGGCGAATTATGTGACAAGCATGAATTCATGAGGGGGTTGAGAAAAGAAAATTAAAATGACCGTGCTAGTCAATTATGGAGATAATTTCACATTTGCTCTCGTTTAAGATAGCACTTTAGGGTTTATTTTGAAATATGCCGATACCTCAGCATGTTATTTGTGATTTAAGATTTACTGAACAACCAAAAGTGTGAAGTCACAAGTTTAGAACAGGGGCATGAGTTCAGTCTGGTTTCTTTTTAGATGGAACAAACTGACCTAAGACCTGAACTTTTAATGTCTTACGCAAGCAATATGGAATGCAAAAGATCACATATTCTGTGTTTATGGTGGAAAGGGCAAGTAAACAGGGGAAAAATTGCTGGACGTCAATAATGAAAAGGACCAAACTTCACCGACAGTCAGTGATCAGGCACTCTTCATTACTTAATGGCTGTAGGCCATTTATAAAGACTTTTTACACTTCTCTTTCTCCTCTCCTCCTTCATATTCTTTCTTTTCTCTCCTTTTTCATTTTAAGAGGGGGGATGGGGGAGTCTATAAGAGGATTTGGCCTTGAATAGACTTTTGTTTTGCCCTTTCTCTTGCCTCCTGACTGTGTCAATTACAGGGTGCCCCTTCGTGAAGGCTCTGGCTCTTCTAAGACAGGACCCTGACCAGCTAGTTAACATTCACAGGCAAACATGGGAAAGCGGCGCTATGAAGCAAACGCCAACGCCTTAGAGATCCGCCATCTAAGGCATGTCAAGGAAGGTCATACGAATCACGCTAACCAGATGAGCATTATTTGACACTTTACAGAATCATCTTTATTCTCACCCCGGTTTACTAAACGCCAAGAGAATGTTGAAATGTGGAAAAACTCTCCCGAAACATTAGCACCGGTTTTAGCACCCAGACCACGTATTACTTTGTCCTGCCATGATAAATACATGGCCTCCGGGCAGCGCTCAGAGAACATCTCTGGAACGTATAATGAACGGTCCGGCAGTTCCAATCCCTTACGCGGTGCAGTGACATCACACATGCAAATGGCTCTGACCAGGGTGGCATCCCGCAGTGGGAGTTGAAGAATGACAGCAATGTGTTGGTGTGCTCTGTAATTTTAGCTATGCGCATAATCTTGAGAAACAGAAGATAGACTCCGTCGTCACATAATAATCCTGTGTTTTCTCATACATCTCAATCCACTCAATGGTCAATGGTCTCTTTGTTCTTTTCTCTCTCTTTTTCCCTTTGACAGTCTTTAAAATCATCAGGGTCTGTCACATTCCTGATCCCCATAAGGGGAAGAGATTCTATTGAAGTGTAGATCACACATGTGGCATAGACGCATTCTGCACCCCAAGAAATGCCTGGGCAAGAATTCCAAGGACTTCTGCTGCATCATCAGAATAGTAGCTATGCCAGTGAGACGTCACTGCCGTAATGCTCTCGAGGCGAGTGAATAGAGAAAGCATTGCATGTGCACACGCGTTTGAATTCCGGCATTATTGGTGAAGAAATCTGTGATGAAATCTGCCTTGTTTTGCACTGGTATTTCTTAACAAGTAGATTCTGTGGTGTCTGTAAAATGCCTTTTTCTTCATGTATTGGCCATGTCCCCTGCATATGCACATTCCTTGGGAGACATCACCTCTTGTAATTCTCATCTGGGCTTTATCTCATGAAGCATACAAGCATTTACCACAGATTCAGAATTCTATTTAAGAGTGAAAAATATGAAAAAAAAAAAAAAGCTGTTCTCCATTTCTCATTGATTTAAAGTTTTTTTTTGGTGTGTGTGTGTGTATGTGTGTGTGTGTGTGTGTGTGTGTGTGTGTGTGTGTGTGTGCGTGTGCGTGTGCGTGTGTGTGTGCGTGTCAATGTATTGAGGTACCCCGTACCACTCCAGCAGTAATTAGGTCAAAATGGCCTGTCCTTGTCGTATCTGTCCAGCGGCTGTGAATGAAACCACTTCGCCCCCTCTCCGCTCTCACCGCTCCATCCCTCTGAGAGGAATAGTGGGGGGAAAAAAGCTCAGAAAAGCAATATTGTCCTGTAGGGCTCTGACACTCATGAAATTAATCTATTATCTTCCTGTGCAGCTGCCATGTACTGATACAAGGTGGCTGACAAGTCCTCTCCTGCCATTGTACTGCCGTGACATTTGGCCATTCAGTTCAGCATGCTGACATGGGCAAGAACCTCGAGTCGCTAAATTAACGTAACGAACGGAGAGATGAGAGCAAAAGAGCATTCGGAGGCCAAGCGGGACAGTAGGATACATTTCTGCTTGCTATTTAAAGGCCTGACCTCAGCACCTTGCTGCAAGAGCTGGCTCTATTACAGGAGAAGGTTAAAAACACCTCTAGCTGGTCCAGCAGCCTGTTCTCACGTAAATGCGTCTCTTTAGCACGCATTGTGTATTATCGTGCAATTTATACGCGAAAATGAGTTTTTACGTGCATATGATATGCAGTTTTCGCGTGCATTTGATACGCAGTTCATTTGCGTGTAATACACACGCACCCCACACCACTAATTCTACCCAAACGTATAATACACACACACCCACACCACTACTAAACCTACCCTAACCAACCCATGCGTATCCTATGCACGTAAAAACTAATTTTCGCGTATAAATTGCACGATAAACACACTGCGTGCTATAGAAACGCATTTAGTGTGATCGGGTTGGGTCCAGACTGTGGCCAGACTTTGATACTGGATGTTCTGGTCTGCCCAAGGTCTGGTTTATTATCTTAAATAAACCTCCATTTGGTGAATGTAAAAGTGCTTGTGCCAATACTGGGGGGTAGTGATGCTACTAACTTCATTCTTTAGTAACATAAATGAATTTCCGCTGTTTTCAAGCAAAGTTGAATAATCAAATGTGCTCTAGAGAAGCTTCTAATCTGTCCTGTCATTTTCAGTTTTAATATGATTTATTGACATGACAAGTTATTGTACATTTGTATTGTCAATGCTAATGCTGCTTAGCTGCATACAAATATAGCAAAAACATAAAAATTTTTGACTCATCACACTGATCATCAATTGATTTGTTTCCTAGTTTTACTATTTGTATTTAGTGTACAATTGAGTTTCTCTTTATTTTTATGTTCAGATAAATACTGCTTTGATTGTAATATATAATCTGATCGGGTATGCATTTTAAACATATATTCCCTCTTAAATAGCTTTAGTGTAATTACTTTTCTTTAGTAGCTTGTAGCTAAATACATTTTAGAAAAGGCAGCTTTGCTGTAATTTAACTTTAATTACAATAATTTTACTTTTAATTATAGCTTGCAGCTTAAGAAGCTTGTGCAGCTTGTGTGTGTATATAGGGGAGAGTTTGCAGTACGGGGCAGTTGCAACATGGCTTATTTCTTCAATAAGGAATGAGATAGAGAGATTATATTCATATTACACATGCTCAGTTAACCCCTCTTCCCAGCCACATGTGACCATTCCTTCTGCAAAAAATAAATTTCAAGTTCAAAAAGTAAAAATTGTAAAATCATATAATTTTAATAGCATGTTTTAAAGCTATTGTGTCAAGCTAATAGCAGCTGTATCATGGATGCCAACTTATAACAACATTGATTTAAAACCCTGTCATAACAAAATGATATTGCATGTATTAAAAAATAACTAATTTTAATAGTCAGGTATCTCCCCTTTAATATTTAAGTAAAAATCAGACTAGGCATACATTTGATCTGTTCTGTGTTTTCAGTATGCCACAAGATAGGAAATACAAAGCAGACAGGGGTGTCCTTCTGTTCTGATGTTAACATCAAACATAGTGAATCATAAAGACTTTGCCATTTGCCACATAACCTTGCAAGAATATATATTAGAATTTATTCCAACATTAACTTAAATACACCACAGTTCATACAAGTATTATTAAATTGTGTTGTTTTTTTATCAAAATCAACACAATTTAATAATATTTGTGTGAATTGTGAAAGCAAAATAAATAAAATAAATAAGCAATACAATTATTCATTAACATCATCTTCATATATATATATATATATATATATATATATATATATTTACACACACACACACACACACACACACACACACACACACAGAGAGAGAGAAAGTAATCGGATCACCACAAGGGTCAATGGTGGAGTATACAGTGAAGCAATACAGAGGGCGAGAGCAAGGAGGGACAAAATGGATACATTTGAGGGGGAGACTAGGGCGGGATATGGCAGGCTGTGATGAATGACCTGAACACTCACAAACACTCCAAACAAAGAGAGTGTGTGAGCGTGTCTGTGTGCGCGCACTCGCAAGCTATGGACAGCTCCTGTCAAAAGAGGCAATTTTATTTATTTATGGTTGCTGTGCTTAAGAGATGGTCAAGGTCAGGCTATGTGTCTGCTCTCCTGGTTTTGTTTTGTTTTGTGAGTTGGATCAATTTACGAAATATGTCTGTTAACAATTCTACTGACACTCGTCTCTCTAACCTGGCAGTGTTTCACCATAGTAACCCATATTCCACTGCTGTTGCTTTGGCTCTGGGATAGAGAGGTATTTTCGACAAGTTCAGATATTTCCACATCAGTTAAGAACTTGTTGTTTGTTTGCTGCACTCGAAAGGTTCCTCCACGTTTCCTTGTACGGTTCTTGTTAAAGTATATCCTTCCCCCATGTGGACTGTAGATGTAATCCCACGGAAGATTGAACTCCATCGATCTGAATAGAGCAGGCTGGAGAGGCAGTTATATGGGTTTGGGAGACTCATTGTAAACATCATGTCAAGAGTGTCCCTTGAACAGAAACGTCTCGCCTCAGCAAATCCTCAGTCTCCTCTCTGAACTTCACGGCACTCTGTGATTCTTATGTTTAAGGCCGCTTGCGTTTAATATAAGGCTACTCAGTCAGTATTTGAGATTGGGAACTGTATTTAATAACAGGTCTGACTCAGATTGCCTAGTTCATATTACAGGAGTGGATCGAATAATGTCTGTATAACCTATGTCAAACCTACTAATGATCATGACGTAAATATATTTAAAAAAAAGGAGACTTTTATAACTTTAACTTAATTGGTTTACTGAACCAACTCTCAAAGTGTGGATGTGAAGTTAGTTTGGTCACAAAATAATGTTTCCAATGTCATTCAGTTAAAAAGTATGAGCATAGTTAAAATATGACTAGCTGTGGAACAATCAATATTCATTTAGTTAATATGTGTGAGATTGAAACATTTGATTTATCAATTATTGATATATGATATTATGAGATAAATATCTAACCCATGCACCACACTAAGTTTCTTAGTTTATGTTAAAATGGTTTAATACAAATGGATTGAAATTTGAAATGCAATTCAAATACATCAATCTCAAATTTAGGCATAAATATTTGTTTGATGTATGACTCCTCTCGTGACCACAAATGTTGTAGAAAATACAAGAATTACGCCTTGCGTAATTTTCTCTTCTTTAAAGTAGAATAGAGAGAAAACTGGAAATTATGGGGAGAGGAAATGTCACAAACCAGATTTGAACTTGTCACTCTCGCACCACAACTCAATGTGTCTGAGCACATGCGCTAACCACTACGCTACATCTCTGATTAGCCTGTTATCATTTGGTTTCAAAAAACAGAAATCCCTTTCAATCAGTTTTATTGTTTTGGTGACTTAGATGAGTAACTGAAATCCCATACAATGGTGTAACCAAAATGGAATTGACACCATCAAACTTATTTATGATTAAGTCTGATTTGCAGCAGGCTTGAGTGGTGATGTATAGATCACATGACTTCATAACCTCTTCCTCCCATAGTGACTTTCATCGTTCATGCAGCCACTATTAAATTAAAACCAGGGACTGAAATCCTCGTTCTCTTAGTCTATCTGAAAAACACATTGATATATATATATAAAACTCTGTACCCAAAGAACAAACTCACATCTGAGACTGATCAAGCTATACGATTATTTCTTGCAGCCGTTATTTTGAAATCGAAAGCGAGGCTCCGGTGGGAAGAACCCCGGAAGTAAAGATAAACAACAATGCCTTGGACTACCAGCCTGAAGCTGCTGCCGCGATTTACACTATTGGATGTTAATATCCAATATAGGACATGTACATATAGTTCGTTCCTGCTTATTTTTTTACATTCTGAAAAAAAAAAAAAATTATAAATGAATTTCACTGTATATAGTCTAAAGTATGAAAGAAATGTATGTACATTTTTAGAATAACTAATTTCTACATTAAACACAACAATACGCCATCGCATTCGCGACTCTCCTATGATTAAAGGCGACACTTCCGGTTTTCTTCCCACCGGAGCCTCGCTTTCGATTTCAAAATAACGGCTGCGTGAAATAAGCGTATTGTCTTAGATGGGTCACTCAGTGTTTCCCCTCACATTAACGTTTCTCTGAAGTTTGTCTGAGATGAGCTGTGCAAAATGAACGTCTCTGGTTACGTATGTAACCTTAGTTCCCTGAAGGGAACGAGACGCTGCGTGTCAACGCTTTGGGAACGCCCCTGCGTGAGTGCGTCATGAAGCACGTATGAAATCAGTCCAATGGCGAGACGGAACGTCATAGGCGGGTGACGTCACCGACCAGGAAACTATATAAGCACCCCAAAACACAAGCGCGTCAGCTTCTGATAAGACTGAAGCAAGTGCTCACGGGCATGCTGGGAGTATGGCACAGACACGCAGCGTCTCGTTCCCTTCAGGGAACTAAGGTTACATACGTAACCAGAGACGTTCCCTATCAGGGAACTCGAGCTGCGTGACAACGCTTTGGGAACGCTAATACCAACGCCGCCATACGAGCAAGTGTCCGTCGTGTGAAGTCAGAGCGCACATTCGGACGAAAGCACCTGCGCCCCTGGAGTGGAGCTGAAGTCAAGATGATAAAACTTAACGAATGTATACGGTGATGACCATCCTGCCGCATCGCAAACATCCTGAATAGATACTCCTGACAAAATAGGCTTAGAGGCAGCCATACTCCTGGTTGAATGAGCCCGGAAAGCCAAAGGAGAAGGCTGACCGGCGGACTCGTATGCAAGTGAGATGGCCTCGACCACCCACTTGCTCAACCTCTGCTTAGATACTGGACAGCCCTTTTTAGGGGGTCCGAAGCAAACGAACAGTTTTTCACTCTTTCTCCACAGGGCAGCTCTGTGGACGTAAGCATCTAAAGCCCTAACAGGGCAGAGCATATTTAGTTTCTCTTGGTCCGACGTCAAAAATGGAGGACAGAAAGCCTGCAGTACAATAGGCCTGACCACATTAGTTGGAACCTTGGGAACATAGCCTGGCCTGGGAAGGAGGAAGGCCTTCACCATGCCGGGTGAAAATTCCAAGCACGAGGGAGAGACCGACAGAGCTTGAATATCTCCTATTCTTTTTAATGAAGATATAGCAAGAAGAAATACAGTTTTTAGAGTGAGGAATTTCTCAGAAACTTCTTCAATGGGCTCGAACGGTGCTAGAGAGAGACCTTCTAGGACAACCGCCAGGTCCCAGGTCGGCACCCTCGTGCGAACTGCTGGCCTCAGCCTCAGAGTGCCACGAAGGAAACGGGTTACAAGTGGGTGTCTCCCGAGAGAAGCTCCACTCAAAGGGACGTGGTAAGCAGATAAGGCCGCCACATACACCTTCAGTGTGGAGTGGGATAACCCTGTGGAGAAACGCTCCTGAAGGAATTCCAGCACTGCACCCACTGGGCAGTTAACTGGGTCCAGCTGGTGCTCTCCACACCAGGAGGTGAACATTTTCCACCTCAAGGCATATAATTTCCTAGTGGCCGGAGCTCTGGAGTGGAGGATGGTCTCCACGACCTCAGTCGAGAGACCAGATTCTATGAGCTGGGCCCCCTCAGAGGCCAAGCCCACAACCTCCATAGATCCGGGCGGGGGTGAAGTATCGACCCACTCGCCTGAGAGAGAAGGTCCCTGCTGATCGGAATCTCCAGAGGAGAGCCATCGAGGAGAGAAATTAGGTCCGCAAACCAAACTCGGGCCGGCCAGTACGGGGCTACCAACAGTAGACTGACCCCGTCCCGGCGAACCCTCTCCAGAACTCCTGGGAGCAGAGCAATCGGGGGGAAATGCGTACAGGCGTGACCTCGGCCACTCCTGTACCATCGCATCCAACCCCAGAGGGGCTGGAGGACTTAGGGAAAACCACAGATGGCAGTGTAATGTTTCCCTGGATGCAAATAGGTCTACCTCGGCACGACCGAAATGTTTCCATAGGAGCTCCACCACCTCGGGGTGGAGTCTCCATTCCATGGGCCTCGGCCCCTGTCTCGACAGGATGTCTGCCCCCTGATTTAAATACCCCGGGATATAAATCGCCTTCAATGAAAGAAGCTTCCCCTGGGACCATAGAAGGATCTGGCGAGCCAGCTTGTATAAAGGGCGCGAACGCAGACCCCCCTGATGGTTTATATAAGAGACCACCGATGTGTTGTCTGACCGGACAAGAACATAATGACCTCTCAGGTCTGGGAGGAAGTGTTTCAGAGCCTGAAACACCGCCAGCATTTCTAGACAATTTATATGCCATTGAAGATGATCTGCCACAGACCCCGAGCTGAGCGACCACTCATGATCGCCCCCCAGCCTGTGAGAGAGGCATCCGTCGTTAGTGTTACACGACGACACGGAGCCCCCAGCACAGGACCTAGGGAAAGGAACCAAGGTTCTTTCCACATAGCCAGAGCACGGAGACACCGTCGCGTGACCCTGATCTTGTGGAGCGGGTTTCCCCTCGGGGAGAACCCCTTGGTCCTGAGCCACCACTGCAGTGGTCTCATGTACAGCAGGCCGCAAGGTATAACGTTGGATGCTGCTGCCATCAGACCCAGAATTCTCTGATATTCTTTTACAGTAAGTGACTGGCCTAGCTTTGCCTGTTTAATGGCTAAGAGAATCGAAGCTATACGAGCAGGAGACAGACGTGCCTGCATCGTCGCCGAATCCCAAACCACACCCAGAAAAGTGGTCCTCTGTACTGGAGAAAGCAAACTCTTCTTGGCGTTGAGCCTCAACCCCAACCTTTTTATATGGGCGAGAACGACATCTCGATGCCGAATCGCCTGATGCTCCGATTGAGCCAGAATCAACCAATCGTCGATATAGTTTAAAACGCGGATGCCCTGGAGTCGCAGCTGAACCAGAGCTGCATCCATACATTTCGTGAAAGTTCGGGGAGACAGTGCGAGGCCGAACGGAAGAACCCGATATTGGTACGCTTTGCCCCCGAAAGCGAACCTCAGGAACTTCCTGTGTTGTGGAAGGATGGAAATATGGAAGTATGCGTCCTTTAGATCTATCGTGACAAACCAGTCCACGGACCTGATCTGTGACACGATCTGCTTGAGAGTCAGCATCTTGAATTTGAGCTTCCCTACAGAGCGATTTAATAGGCGCAGATCTAAAATTGAACGTAACCCCCCATCCTTCTTTGGAACGATGAAATATCGGCTGTAATAACCCAACTCGCTGCTGGGAGGAAGAACCCGTTCTATGGCCCCCTTCAGCAGAAGAGTTTTCACCTCTTGTTCCATAACCAGAGCCTGCTCGGGGCCCACCACAGTGGGCAGAACCCCTCTGAAACGAGGCGGGCGTGATCTGAACTGAATCGCGTACCCATATTCGATAGTCTGCAGGACCCATAGAGATACATTTGGAAGGCTTTTCCACTCTGCCAAAAATTCTACTAAGGGTACCAGTCTCTCGAGACTGGCCTCTGGAATATTTTGAGTGGCAGACACAGTGCCCTGTAACAGCGCACCGGCAGGGAACAACTGGTCTGACCATTCTAAGCCGCTCCTCGGAACGGGCGAGCGTCCCTCGGGAAAACGCTCGCTGGGACCGTCTACGCCCCGGCACGCAGGCGGGGTTAGCAGAACGGGCCCCTGAGGGCACCGAGAGAGAACGGGCGCCGTGAACTGCGGCGAACACCTTCCCCTCTCGGTGGGGACCACCCTCATCATCCTGACGTTTGTGGCGTCAGGATTTCTTTTTGGACGAGGCCTTCCTGGCGACAATAACTGTCCTCAGATCAGCCTTGCCCCTGGATGACCTCGTCTGAGACGCGACACTTCGTTTTTGTTGCGCCCTGTGTGAGGAGCTACTCGACGGCCGGGGCTGCTCCTTTCGCCCAGCAGCCCCGGAGACATGGACACGGAGGGGGAGAAATTTCTGGAGCGCCGCCGCCTGCTTCTTTTCTTCCTGAAACCTCTCGACGACCGAATTCACAGAGTCGCCGAAGAGGCCAGAAGTCGAAAGCGGGGCGTCCAGAAGAAACGATTTTTCTTTGTCTTTCATGTCTGACAAATTCAACCATAGGTGCCTCTCCGTAGCCACCATAGCTGCCATAGAACGGCCCACTGATCTGGCCGTCTCTTTGGTGGCACGGAGAGAAAGATCAGCTGCCTGACGTAGTTCGCGAATCACGTCTGCACCAATTTCATCCCCCTCACTAATGTCTCTTAATAGGTCTGCTTGATAGGCTTGAAAAATAGACATAGTGTGCAAGCATGCTGCTGCTTGACCTGCCGCCGAGTAAGCTTTGCCCACCAAAGCCGAGGTATTTCTTAATGGCTTGGTGGGCAACGCCGGTGTCTTGAAGGACGATGCTGTGTCTGGAGATAAATGACTAGCTAGTATTTCCTCAGCCTTAGGCATCGCCCCATAACCATAGCTCTTAGCCCCAGAAATATTTGAATAAACAGACGTTTGCTGGGAAAATATTCTGGAAGAAACAGGTTTATTCCATGATCTCGACACCTCGGTGTGGAGATCAGGAAAGAAAGGAAGACACAGCGTGGAGGTGCAGCCCGAGAAGGAGGAAATCTCTCATCTAACTTGCTTTTCGAACGAGACTCTTGTTTATCGACCTGGCCACTCAAGGCTTAGTTTCTCTACAGCGCGAGTGAGCACCTCCATAAGCTCCTCACTAGCAGGAGACTGAAGTGACGAGTCCCCAGTCTCTGCTGTAACCACACTTTCAACGTCCAATTCCTCAGAACTGGATAGTTGAAGTGATGGTGCCTCAGCCCGGGCGGAAGAAACCGCAGCGCGTGCTTCCAAACCCGGATCTGAGGCGCTGGATCTACCAGGTAAGGGCTGAGATAAGGCAGAGCCCGTCTCAATCCCCGCTGATAGATCCATTTGCGATCCCCACGATTGAAGCCTTCGCCGTGCCTCGGCAGCAGCGGGACCTGAACCGTGGGGATCGCGAACCGAACCACTCTCCTCGAAGAGGGCTCGGCGGGAGCGGAGCGTTTTCATCGACAAACGCTCGCAATGCTCACAACCAGCTCCCTCGAGAGCTGACTGGGCATGCTGCACTCCCATACAAACAACACACAGATCGTGAGTGTCCCCACCCGTGATATAACGTGGGCAGGGATGAACACGCTTTCTGAACTGCTGTTCGCTCGCCATATATATATATATATATATATATATATATATATATATATATATATGTATATCGTCTCTTTATAGTTTTTTTATATGTGAAAAACTCCTGCCTAGCAACTTCTAAGGACAGACAAAAACACTTGAGACACAGACTGATATATTTCACACACAGAGCGCTTGCTGAAGACTCAGAAGCTGACGCGCTTGTGTTTTGGGGTGCTTATATAGTTTCCTGGTCGGTGACGTCACCCGCCTATGACGTTCCGTCTCGCCATTGGACTGATTTCATACGTGCTTCATGACGCACTCACGCAGGGGCGTTCCCATAGCGTTGACACGCAGCTCGAGTTCCCTGATAGGGAACAGTGAAAGGCTACACAGTATATATGATTGTGTTGTTTTAACTATGGGCAGATTTAGCCTTGTGGACTATCAGGAAATAATTCACATGTTAGTTTTCTCCTATCTCAAAATAGGGTTTAAAAGCATTCTGTGTTGGAAATAACATTGAATGGCATTTATGTCTTGCTAAGGCCAATTTTATAGTTAACATTTTATGTATCTGAAATAAACAAATTTAATATTTAAACAAGTAAAAAAAAAATGACAAAAAGTAATAACACCTTTAGCATGATTAAAAAAAAAATACTGCTTGACAGACAATAAAAATAGTACAATACACAAAGTTATATTAACCCTTTTCTTTAAACATTTGCCATATTTCATCTCAAGCTACACTAACATTATGAACAGTCTTATTGTGGTAAAATTGTTTGCTGTGCTGGAAATGTCACAGATAAAGATTCTAATATATACATACACTTATATATATATAGAATTTTTGCTATATAAATATTTACAGTTTAGGATTTAAATAAGATTTACATTTTGATCAGATTATAATACTTTTAAACATATTTTACTCAGATTTCATGATGATTTGCATATTTTAAGATGGTATGTCTGGTTCGGAGACAAGGCACTTACCATGGTATATTAATGCATTAGATGGTTATACCTGTCATGAAACAAAAGGATTCGGTTTATTTGCAGAAGTACGGCAAAAATAGACTGGGTGCCAAAACTATTGCAGCACTGCTGCTCCTGCTATGCGCTGCCACGCCGCCTCTGCGTGCGGTGTGAATGCTCTAATCTGTTAACATGGGCGGCGAAAAAAATACGCTCTGCTAACACGTGCAATGTGAAACCGGCGTGAGGATGGATGCCGGAAACAGATGGCTGAAGGTAAATAGTGCTGGATGATGATCAGTGAAGATTGGTGACAGGTGACAGCGATCTCTGTGATTGGGAAGTGCATGCAGGTGAGGGCCAGGGAGGATGATGGGAAATGTAGTGAGGAGGTGGTGACTAGCTGGTGACCGTAACAATACCACGGTACTTTGATACAGTGGCACCGAAAATTACTTGAGCTTTAATACCTTAATGTCTTTGCATTATACATAAACCCAAGTGGCATTTACTGTAAATAAATATTATCATGATACTTTTCATTGGTGTTATCTTACTCTGTCCTAAATTATATGTCAGCATTTACCATGCAGTTCACCACCAACAGCACTGCAGATATGATATAATACAAGATTTGATTTGTGTTCATACTCTTTCTTGACCATGTTCACACATTGGTTCATTTAAACACCATTGAAGAGTCTCTCTCTGCTCTGCTTTGCCTCCTGCTAGGGTTCACAGGCTTGTACGTCTTTAATTATGGATCAGATTCTTTTGCCCCTGTTTTAGAGCGACTCCAGACCGGCTTCGCTCAAGTCATCCACTTGAAAGTTTGAAAACCTCCAGTGACAGGAATATTAATGTGGCGGCAGTGTCGTATCTGTTTCAGCTCATGCATATTCAATGTCCCCCCAGCTCTCTAAGATTTATGTCAGACTGTGCAGGCGTGTGCTTCTCCACCATTTTAGATAATAGCATGCTAAATTGATGTTATCAGGAAGAGTATTTCTCTCTTTCTCTCTATCTCTCTCTCTTTCAGTGTTCCTACCTTTATCTTTCGTTCCTCTGTCCTTTCCTTTCTCTTTCTCCATCTCCTCCACCCCACAATCTCCTTGTTGGACAGAAGTTATTAAGGAAGCCTAGGTCAGCTCCTGGCGGGCTTTCTTGAAAACACCCCACAAGCTCACTAGTGACACCCCAGGAGACAACAGAGGGGGCCAAAATGTATATTTTGGGAGCAGATTGGGGGCAATCCTTTGGATTATCTTTTAATTAAGGACACTTGAGTTGTGCCCACTCTGTTGAAGCAAACGCCCAGCTGCTAATGTAGTTTAAACATACATACTTTGTTTAATTATGGCTAATCGCAGGGGCCCACAGTCCAGCCCTCTTTGATCTACCACTGGCAGGGTAATCTTTCTGGCAGATAGCATCTTGCGTTCGTCCCCGGCCTCGTTTTAGATGTTGCAATGGGAGGTCCGAGATTAAGTATGGGTTAATTGAGCCAGGGTAGCTGTGTAGCGCAGTGCCTCTGTGTGTGTGCATGTTTTGTGTGTAAAACAATTAAAGATAACTAACTAATGTTAGATTTGCATGGTTGAATAGTGTGTGATGTAGTACAGGATTGTAAATACAAGTTATAAATTAACTAAAATCGAACCAATTATGCTCACTATGCTTCTGGGGTGAATTTGTACTTTAAAAATTGTGTAAAAATCTCTTTACAGGACAAAAACTTTTAAGGTAAGAAAGTTAAAATGTATGTTAATTAATAATAATTATATTTATATAGACATACCCTTTCGTTCAAAAGTTTGTGGTCGGTTTTTATGTTTTTGAAAGAAGACTCTTATGCTCGCCAAGGCTGAATTTACTTGATCAAAAATACAGTAAAAACAGTAATATTGTGAAATATTATTTCAATTTACAAGACCTGTAGTCTAATTAAAAAATTTAAAAACTGTGCTGTGATCCTGTGGTGGCAAAGCTGAATTTTTAGCACCCATTACTCCAATATTCAGTGTCACATGAAATAATTTCTAATACGCTGATTTGGTGATCAAGAAATATATTTTTTTTATAATTTTCATTATTAAGAGCAGCTTAATATACAGTATATTAAAATACAAATGGAGTTGAGAATTAATAAATCTTTTCCTACTCTCCCCAGTAGTGTTTTAGGTATTGTGGTGGTAGGAGCAACTACAGACATAGTGGGTGTGGCTTCAAGCCTCGGAGAGGCGTTTATTAACAAAAAAAGAAAATTTACATAAAATGTCCAAAAAGGGTAAAAAAAAAAAGCAGGGAAGGTAGTGCTCATATGGGTTGTTCCAGGTAAAGGGGGCGGGGTCCAGGCAGCCACACACGCTCCCCTCTTCGGTTCGGGGCGTGAGGGGCGGCGGCTTCTCCAGCGGCTCCTCTTCCCAAGGTTCACTGCACTTGAGGGGCAAGGCATCCAGGCATACAGGTCCAGCAACTCACAAATTGGCAGCGCAGGAATCCCTCCCCGCTCCCCTCCTCGACTCCAGAGTGCATGAATGGGGAAAAGAAGCTAGTCTCTTGAGGAGAGGCATGCTCGGCATTTAACAGTGGCGGTGACAAGGCTCCGTTCGATTCAGGTGTGCCTTAGCATGTGCCACCTGTCATGGTTGTTACAGCGCCCCTCATATTCCTCACACCCACTCCAGTTGGGAACCTGATGAAGGGTGGCATTTTAAGTGATGGGATGATAACGATAATAAGGGGGAGCCAGCCGTTCCGTCACAGTATTCATTTCAATAGCTTCAAAGAATATTTTTTATTACATATTTGATCATCCCAAGCATTCTGACAAAGCAACATGGACTCAACCAATGACATGACTAGGAGAGTTAAGGTGATGGTACATGGGGAAACTTTTTTGAGCAATGTTGCCAGGCAATGTTGCTGAGCGATGTTGCTTGGGCTCTTTCCCATTGATAAAGGGCAATACACTTCTATCTGGATACTTCTATCTGGATAGATTGGCCATGGGCCCTGTTTCTCACCTGGTTGCCCGTTGACGGCAACATTGGCCAGCAACATTGCTCAAAAAGTTACCCCATATATCATATGCTCCCCTTGGCCCTCATTTTTCAGAAGTTTAACATTTCATATCACTGTTATGCAGATGATTCTCAGCTTTACCTTCCAGTAAGGCTTGACAACACTGCTTCATTTGATGTGTTATTCGAATGTGTAGATGATATTAAGAGGTGAATGGCAAATAATTTTCTGCAGCTAAATGAGGATAAAACAGAGGTTTTAATTCTGTGTTGTCCGTCAGATTCCACTCCTGCTCTGAAAGCCCAGTTAGGTCCTCTCTCAACAAATGTATGCAAACAAATCAAAAACCTTGGAGTGATCTTTGACTCACTATTTTTTGATAAACAAATTAGTGCTGTTATTAGAGGAAGCTTTTTCCATTTAAGATCTTAAGATGCAAAGTTGAAGAATCTTCTTCCAAGTAAAGATTTAGAAGTTGCAATTCATGCATTTGTAACATCACGATTAGACTATTGCAACTCTCTTTATTGTGGTCTTCCTCAATATACACTATCTCGATTACAAATTGTTCAAAATGCAGCTGCAAGACTTTTGACTGGGTCAAGAAAGAGGGATCATATTTATCCTGTTTTGGCATCCCTTCACTGGCTTCCCATTAAGTTTAGAGTTGATTTTAAGATCCTTATGTTTGTTTATAAGAAATTGTCTGGCTGTGCACCAAGGTATATTTGTGATCTTATTGTGCCATACTGTCCTGCTAGGGCACTTAGATCTTCAAATCACTTGCTTTTAAATGTGTCACGATGTCACTAAAAATTAAAGGGTGATCGGGCCTTTTCTGTGGCTGGGCCAAAGCTTTGGAATGCTCTCCCTTATCATGTGAGGTCTGCTCCTTCATTGGACATTTTTAAATCTACTCTGAAAACACATTTTTATTCTTTAGCTTTTGGAAACTTGTAATTGTTGTTTTTATAGTGTAGTCATACTATGCACTATGTAAAGCACTTTGGATCAATTTCTATTGTGTTAAATGTGCTTTATAAATAAAGGTTGTTGTTGTTGTTGTTGTTTTTGTTGTTGTTGAAAAACGTTGCTTAAGATGATCTATGGGCTGGAGGAAAGTCCAAATATCATCTCAGCTCAGTCCATAGGAAACGGTGTCCAACAGGGGAGAACAAACACGTTAAAAGAAAAACAAAACAAGAGAAAAGTTTCAGCTCTTTAGCTACAATCTAACCCTCTCTCTGGTGTCTTTCATCTGTTGTAAGAATGCAGTGTAGAGAGGTTTCCCACTGATACAGTATGAGTGATACCGCCAAATCACTAACTAAGCATGGGAAAAGGCCGGAGGAAATTATCCTCTTGTCTCTTTCTCTCTGTCTCTCTCTGTCTCCCTTTTCCTTTTCTCTCCCAGACACATATTGTTTTTGTTTCATTTTAAGGTCTTAATTAAATTCTCATAGTTTCTCATGCTTCTTACATTTTTAGTTATATGCTCTGTTTGTTCCTTCTATCCTCCCGCTTTTCTCTTTTTTTCTTTTTGTTATTTCAAATGGTTAACTTGTGTTGTGTGAACAGAACAACTAGTTGTCTGTCACGTCACAGTGAGTCACTCTGCATTGAACACACTTGTGTTTGTGTGTGTGGTTCAGGTATACCCTACATGGGGAAAAAATGTGGCAATATCCAAAATCCTTTCCTTGTGGGGACATTTTTGGTCTCCATGAGAAAAACTGGTTATAAAGCTTTCTAAAAATGCTGAACACTCCCTTTCAAGTGGATGCTGTGGTAACGCCGGTGTCTAAAGTTCCTGACTGGCTAAACATGATGATGTAGCGACGTAGCACAGTACGTACCATAAATAGATGCCAGACCAGTGTGTCGTCAGCTTATTTGCATGTTTGAAGCCACTTGTTTGAGCGCGTCTTTGCTGATCTGAATGTGTGAACTGTCTGTCTTTAGTCAGGAGTTAGATTTCAACATATAAGGCTCAAAGTTTAGGAAATTTGTGATGCCATGCCTGCGTTATATTATGGGTGACGACTCACACAAGATGTCTGTGTTTTGCATGGGTGGGGTGTAATGAGATGAGAGCCAAGCCTCTGCACCCCGTGGATCGGGTCCCGTAGCCACCAAGGCGGCTCTGTGATTTTGGTCATGGGGCTCACATTTCGAGTTGGCTTGAGACATGCGATTGAGCCATTTATTCTTGAAGTTTGCACTGTGATTTCCTCAGACCAGAATGAGGAACTTATGATGTATGTGTCTGACACTGAGGAGTTGGATGCAGATAGACAGGCGGGTGCTTTGGAAGGGTAGTCCTGTTAATCTTTTGCGCTCGAGGACCTGCTTGAGGTTTTAGGTTTGAAGTGTTGAGTTTAGAATAGCCTGATGAGAAAAACCATGTCACTATGTCTAAGCTTGATGACTGCTACCCAACATCTGGCTGAGAGCAACCTCCCAGCCACCATCTCCTGTTCTTTCATGACCTCCAACACTGAGTTGTAGAGGTCTTGAAAGAATCCCTACTCTCACAGGGTGCATACGCAGGCCGCCTCCACATACTCCACGGTGGTCGATATCACAATAGCATGGGTACGGGGTGATGCAGAGGATGGAAGAGACGCTGGCAGGCTATCTCTCCCCCTCAACTGCATCATTGTGGTGGAAACATGTCTTACCCACCAAGGCTTGTAGGGCAAAATCTACCTGGCTGATGCGTCCCTGCACACCATGCCGATCTTAAAGGCCTGAAAGGTTGACCTGCTTAAAGATTTGGATTATGGTGAGGGATTAGCCCCTTAGGCAGTAAAATAACTTTTTAGGGCCGCAGATCTTGCCATCTGTGTGAGCATCAGATGGGCCGTGCTATTGGCCGTTCAAATGCTGCAATGGTCGTAACAGAGGCTCAGCCTCATGAGGATAAAGCAAAGAGACCAGGATTTCCTTCGGGATGATCCAATTTCACCTTCTTGCCTGTTCAACAACGCAGTCAACACCGTTGTCGACAGGTACCAGGAGGCCAAGAAACAATATGTGGCATTCAGAGAACTGATCCCTTGCTGGATCCAGGAGCCATCACTGTCCACCAGCTGCTCCAGGCCAGGATACAGTGATAGGAGAGAGGAGCAAAAAGCCAGAATGGTGGCCCGTGTTGCCCCTTGTAAAGACAGGGGGACCAAGAAGCGTGCTCAGGCACAGTCGTCCAATGGGAGACAGGATCTGAGATCTGTTATCTCCTTCAGGGCTGCTCAGAAGAAGTCCTGACAATCATAGAACCTGGCCCCATTTGTGAAACCAAATGGGGATCTGTGGGGCTATACTTTAGATCTAAAGAATGCCTAGATTCAGATTGAGATTCTGCTTTGTAAACTGCCAGTTTCTCAGGTTTGCTTTCGGGGGCGAAGCATACCAATATCGAGTTTTTCCTTTCGGCCAAGCTTTATTCCCATGCACATTCACCAGGTGCATGGATACTGTTCTTGATCCTTTCCTACTCCAGGGCATCTTTGTACTAAAAAACATAGTTGATTTGCTGATATTAGCTCCATCGTAGGAATTGGCTGCACAACATTGAGCCCATATGAAGAAGTTAGGGATGAGATTGAACTCTAAGATGAAAGTACTTTCCTCATTTCAGAGAATCTCTATTCATGGGCTGGTGTGCGATTTGACCATGATGCAGGTAGGTCTGTCTCCTGCATGTGTAGAATCGATCCTAACCACTACAAAAGATATCAGGCTAGGTCAGGAGCTTTCAGTCTTAGGTTCAGAGACTGTTAGTTCTCATGGACACAGCAGTCGATGACATTATATTAGACCTACTGCACATGAAACCAATCCAGTTTTGTCTCAAAAGCAGAGGATAGTGGTAATAAGAGTATTGTGTCTTCCAAAGCTCTTAGCTGGGGGGCATCCTTACAAGATGTTTGTGCTGCAGCAGGATAGTACTCTCCGCACAGATTCATCAGTTTTTATAGTCTGGACACAGATTCAACCCCAGGGTCTCAAGTCCTTCAGGGTTGATCCGGACTCAGCCTGCGCTCAACAACTTAGCCAATCAGGAACTGACGTGTGTAGATATGTGCTTCAGACACCGGTTCATGCAAAGCGTTCACACAGCATCTCCTCCTCCCCTCAGGGAACTGGGTTACGTATGTAACCTGAGAAGATTTATGTGATTGGTAGGTTTATAGGTAGTATACGTATGTACTAATATATTTAATAACGCTGTGCAAATCATTATAATAATTGTCAATCTTTTTGTGAATAATTTAATATTTCCTTGGCCGATTACGACAGAATGGCTAATTTATTAATAGACAGACACAAAGTCGAGTCAAAACGTCTATCCTCAGGGTGGATCTGCTTTCAGAAGAACAAGCCCTTGTTAAATAAGTTAAATGAGGAGGTCTTCACGGCAGTACATGCACGTTTACCAGCAAACACCAAAGAAAGAGGATTACACAAACTCTGTTCGCTCAAGCTCACTAGCGTCGCAATCTCTGTGGCCCCTGCCGCGCCTCCTTGTGAGATGAAATATTTAACTCCCTGTGTTTATTAGCGGCATGATAGACAAAGGGCTTTTTCCCTTTGACTTGTGCATACTGACATCTGCACATAACAAACAAACAGAAAAGTCTCTTGATCCATAATGGATGACATTCTTCAGTTTTGCAAAAGAGCATTATTAAAGAAATGGGGCCAATGGGGCGAGCTCTCATTTGTCAACATCAACATTTTGTCAATAAACACAAGAATAAGAAGTCACGTTTATGCTACTCTGGATCTATATTGGCTCAAAAAGAAAAAATATATCAGTCATCAAAATGACAATTAGCATAACAAAATATACTAGCAAAATCACATTGTGCAGCATTATTAGACATCCGACTGGAGCATGTTTAAACTTAGGTTGTAGAAAATAATCTAGCCATGTACCATATTGCCAAATATTAACAACATTAATTATGAGAATATGCTTAAATCCTAATCTGTCAATTGCAAAACAAAATATTTTTTTCTTCAAAGTCTAATTCCTGTGTTGTATTAATTGGCAATAGAGGAATTTAGCAGAGAAACTCCAGACATAACATTCATCTTCATGAAAAACCCCCTTCCAAGATCTTTTGGCAGTGCACTTTGACTTTCCCCAAATTTGGAGATGTCTCCTAAAAGACAGGGCCCTTCCTCCCAGTCTGCTCCAAACGTTTCTTTAAGGGATCACTGTTTTGAAATGACCCTACATTCATAATGTCTTTTCCAAGGGTTGTTAGAGCGTAAAACTTTCTCAAGTGTTTTAGTTGAAGATGACCACAAGGACCTTAAAGATGACAGGATCAGAAAGATGACAGGTTCAGACAGTCCAGAGGAAGCAATGTCCTCATTTTAAATAGCAACTGTTGGGGTAAAACACCGGGCAAAGTCAAAAACGCTTGTTAAGTTGACAAATACTTTTAGGGGCCAAGCACCGAAGGTGCGGGCACCTATTGTATCTGTCCCGGTTCTTATTCTTCTTCTTCCGACTGGGCGTCTATGGCAGCCCATAGAACCGCTTGCGGGAAAGTAGTGAAATTTGGCACACTGATAGAGGACAGTCTGAAAAGTCACCAGTACAAATTTGGCATCTCAAAATCAATCCGTCTAGCGCCACCACCGTCCAAAAATTGCATTAATATTTAGTCTAAGAACTTTTGAACCATAATGGGTAGAAACAAAATAATTTTTCCTCAGATTCCTCACCTCATACCGATTCGATTGCATTTTACATCATACAAATATGTCCGCCATTTTGAATTGTCAAAAAACCTACTTTTTCGAACTCCTAGGCGGTTTGTCCGATTTGCATCAAAATTGAACCAGATCAACTTCAGGCAGTGCTGACAAAAAGTTATGGAATTCAAGTTGTTTCGTCAAACCGTTCTCGAAAATCGCGCAAACTAATTTTACGTTGCGCATGCGAAAACAGATGTAAGGCTGTATCTCCGCACCGCTTTATTGTATTCAGACCAAACTTGGTACATGTCATCACAAGCATGACTTGAGGCTACATGCTGTGTTTCGGCGCAGTGCCACCTACTGGTCCGGAGATATGAAAAATTGCTATTTTTACTTATAACTTCTGAACGGTTTGTCCAAAAAGCATAAAAGTGGTCTCGATAGATTCAGGACGTCATGCCGAGTCGACTGATATCCAATTTTTCCATATCGACCATTTTAGGTATCGGCCATTTTGTACCAAAATGCTGTATTTTCTGAACGCATGAACGTATCGTTACGAAACTCGGTATGGGTCATCAGTACGATGCTCTGAAGGAGCCTGAGAGTTTCAAACCAGCACCACCTAGTGGTCAAATTAAATATTCAAATGTGTATAAATCTGGGTGTGGTTGACTGATTTTCACGGGAGTCATCTCCTTGCATTCCTGAATCCTTGCCGAGTCCAACGATACCACCCATGCTAGGTTTTGTGTAGCGTTGTGATTCAGCGCTTAAAAAACATATGCCAATATCTTCGAAACCGTTAGACCGATCGAGACGAAACGACCATCAGAGGTTTGAAAACGTAGGTCGTTGGCTAAATGCTAATGCCCAAATGTCAAAATATTAATAGTAAGTGGTAAAAATATGCAAACAAAGTTATGTGTGGGTCATTTTTTTACACGTTTATACATATAAATGTCTATAACGAAATGAGATATTTTCACCAAATTTGACACACATGTATGGGCTCACTCTGAGGACACATGAAAAAAATGCTGAGATTGTGCCACTTTTTGGCGCTATAATAGAACAAAACGTGAAATTGCCATTGACTTCAATTCAGTTTTGTGATTTAAAATGCTATACTTAACAAATGCATTGGTGTAACATTACGAAACTCAGTATGTGCTGTCAGCAGCATGCCCTGAAGGTACTTAAAATATTGAGACAGCGCCACCTTTTGGTCAAAAGTTATAATTAAATTTACAACAATGCTAATAACTTTTGAATGAATTTGCCTATTGTAATGACACTGGTCTTTATAGATTCATTGGGTTATGCCGAAAACAAAGATACCAATTTTCCCGAAGTCAGCCAAACTTCCTGTCCGCCATCTTGATTTTCATTCAATACCTACTTTTTCGAACTCCTCCTAAACCGTTTGTCCAATTTTCACCAAAATCGAATTGTATCATCTCCTGACTGCGCCAACTAAAACTTATGGATTTCGTTTTGATAGACAAAACTGTTTTCGTGTACCACAGCATCAAATTTGAGGCATGCTGCCAAAATGACTATTCGGGTTTTATCTCTTATCTCAATGTCTTCACATCTTCACATCTTCACACCAAACTTTGTGTGTGTCATTGTCACCTCACTCTGACCACATCACATCGATTTTGTAACTGCACCACCTATTTGTCGAAAGTGATAAACCATTAAATCATCTTATAAGTTACTGTATATATGATTTTTTAGCCATTTGCCCAACATTCTCTTCAAGTATTAGTTCACCTCAAAATGAAATTGTTCTACAACGCGCCGGGAACTACGTCATCACGTTGAAAAGTCACTGTTGATGGAGTCTGACCATTCAACGTGATGACGTAGTTCCCGGCGCGTTGCAGATAAGCTCTATATTATGGCGAGTGAACAATACACTAAGTGTGTGCACCCCTGCCCAAGATTATATATATGCCACGGGTGGGGACACGCATCAGCTGTGTGTGTGTGTATTGTTTAGGGGCGCAGCACGCACTGTCAGCTCTCGAGAGGGCTGCCTGTGCACACTGTGAAGCACTTCCTATTAGAGTGCTGCGCTCCCGCTTGGCTATATTATTTCCTGATGATGGCCAGGCTCGCGATCCCCGCGATTCGGGTCCCGCGTCCGTTGAGGCGGCGCGACGACTTAGATCGTGGAAATCGCAGAAGGATCTCGCGGATGAGAACGAGACTGCTGAGGTACCTTTTCTCTCATAATCCGCAGATTCTATGACACTCGTTCACGATGCAGAATCCCGCGATGCGGCTTCTTCTGGCCGTGACGAGTGCCCAATGCTCGAGCTATCTGTTTATAAGGAAGTAGATGTGCTCAGCATCGGGAACGAGCAACATGAGTCACACTCGCCGGCTTATGTTTCTGCTTATGTAGAGCTCGTGGAGGTTGTGATGCGTGCTGTGGCCAGACTAAATAAATAAATATATATACATATATATATATATATATATATATATACATATATCAGGATGATCCCCGTCAAAATGAACTAGACGAGAGATTCCTGTAGCACCGTTCACAACCTCAGAGCTGGGGCTTACTGTTTTTCCCAGATCTTTATAAAAAAAAAAAATATATATATATATATATATATATATATATATATATATATATATGTGTAGATCCTGGGAAAAACCCCACTCTTTACGTATCTCACCACATTCATTATATGTTTATTCGAATGTGGTGGGTGTGAGAGAGTCGGGTTATGGCAAGATGCCGCAGATGGAGGAAGCTTTAGAGAGCTATCTTTCTCCTGATCCGGCAGCTTCACTTTAAGCCCCGGCGCTGCCCAACAAACCGTCCAGGGACACCTCTGCACTGGTTGGCTGGGCTTATATGGTGCAGGAAATCGATGTTAGTCTTCCGCCGTTAAAAACGTTTCGGGACACATCGGTTTCCAGCGAACGCAGGCTGCACTGTCCGCCCCACATTTTTGCGGCCAGGCAGCATTCGCGTTCGCCAATCGAGAATCATTTTCGGTCCAGCCCTGCCGGAAACCCGCTTCAGGGGGTCAAGAACGAATCCCGATTAATACCCGAAGCCAGGCTCGAGAGCTTGGCTCCTTTGGTAAAATATTTAGAAAAGAAAAGGTCAGGCTGGTGCGTGCCTGCACTCTATGACGATTGTGCAGGCGTACCAGGCCGATCTTCTTAAAGATCTAAGTGAGGCAAATATTTCCTGTTGGCCGCTCCGCTATCTCCTTCTGGCCTGTTTTCCAACGCTGTCACTACAGTCGTTGACAGGTTTCAGGAAATGAAAAAAAAAAAAAAAAAAAAAGAGAGCGTTGCCTCTAGAGCCCCTCCTGCGGGAGTTTTGCAACAGAGGAAGCACTCTCAACCGAAGTCCTCCAGCCAGAAGGGTGACCTGAGGGACGTCCTTCAGGCGAAGAGGTCCTAATGGTAGTGTAGGACCTCTTTTTCCTGCCGGTCCTCCGCTTCAGGAAGTCGAGAATAGTGCTCGAAAAACACCCGAGGCCAGTCTCGAGGGGCTGGTTCCCTTAGTAGATTTTGTAGAAGAATGGCAACGCCTTCCGAATATATCTATATGGGTCCTGTATATTATAAAATTTTATAAAATATGGGTACAGATTGCAGTGGTTCCAGAACAGGCTCGGGTTATGGAACAAGAGGTACAGACTCTACTGGAATTAAGGGGCCATAGAATGTGTTCCCCTACCAGACAGGGAGTCCGGGTTTTACAGCCGGTACTTTATAGTTCCAAATAAGGATGGAGGACTGAGGCCAATTTTAGATCTAGGGCTTTTGAATCGTTCTTTGAGGAGATTCAGGTTCAAAATGCTTACTATTCCCTTTATCGTGGACCAAATCAGATCCGAGGACTGGTTTGTCACGATGGATCTAAAAGACGCTTATTTCATTTCTCCATCCTTCCATGTCAAAGGAGGTTCCTGAGGTTGCTTTCGGGGGCGAAGCATACCAATATCGGGTTCTTCCGTTCGGCCTAGCACTCTCTCCCCGCACGTTCACAAAGTGTATGGATGCGGCTCTGGCTCCACTGAGGCTTCAGGGCATCCGTATACTGAATTACATCAACGACTGGCTCATATTGGCCCAGTCTCGAGAAATGGCAGTTCGGCATCGAGATGTCGTCCTTGGCCACATTCAGAACCGGGGGTTGAGGCTCAACACTAAGAAAAATGTGTTGGACCCAGCTCAGAAGACTACTCTTCTGGGCGTGGTATAGAATTCGGTTACGATGCGGGCACGTATGTCTCCCGCTCGTATCAAATCCATCCTGGCCATGGTGTCCGGGATAAAGCTAGGCCAGGCCATCACTGTAAAGCAATTTCAAAGACTGCTGGGCCTCATAACAGCGGCATCCAACATAATTCCTTTGGGCCTGCTTCACATGAGGCCCCTTCAGTGGTGGCTCAAAGCCAAGGGTTCCGTATAATTAAGGTTACGCGCAGATGCCTTCGTTCCCTATTAATATGGCAGAAACCTTGGTTCTTGTCCCAAGGGCTAGTGTTAGGGGCGTCATGTCGCCGGGAAACTGTTTCGACAGAAGCTTCCCTCGCTGGCTGGGGCGCGGTCTCGGACGGCCACTTTGCCAGGGGTCTGTGGCAGGACCATAATCATTCTTGGCATATAAATTGCCTAGAGATGTTGGCTGTGTTCAGGGCTCTGAGGAGCTTCCTCACAGACATCAAAGGTTACCACGTCTCAGTGGTAGCTTATCTAAACCGACAAAGGACACTCAGATCGCGCCCTCTATCCAGATTGGCGCATCAGATCATTTTATGGTCCCAAGGGAAAATATTATCTATAAGAGCAATATATGTCCCGGGGGTTCTGAATCAGGGAGCAGACATCCTGTCGGGGCAGGGGCTGAGGCCCGGGGAATGGAGACTCCATCCAAAGGTGGTGGAGTTGATATGGCAGAGGTTTGGACCAGTGGAAGTGGATCTGTTTGCGTCTCGAGGGACGTCCGTCCCACTGTCCACTTTGGTTCTCCCTCACTCATCCAGCCCCGCTGGGGTTGGATGCCATGGTACAGGCCTGGCCGAGGCTTCGCCTGCACGCTTTTTCCCCGATCGCTCAGCTCCCGGGAGTCCTGGAGAGGGTCCGTCAGGAGGGCATCAGTCTTCTTCTGATAGCCCTGTTTTGGCCAGCCCGAGTATGGTTTTCAGACTTAATTTCACTCCTGATAGCTCCACCATGGCAGATTCCTCTGAGGAGGGATCTGTTGTCTCAGGCGGAGGGCACTATATTCCATCCTCATCCAGAGCTGTGGAAATTGTGGGTCTGGCTTCTGAGGGGGCTCAGTACCTAGATGTTGGTCTATCATCTGGGGTGGTCGAAACCATACTTATCTCTAGGGCTCCGTCTACAAGGAGATTATATGGCCTCAAGTGGAATGTTTTTCTACTTGGTGTAGAGAACTTGAGTTAGGCCCAGTTAACTGCTCAATGGCTTCAGTTCTGGAGTTTCTTCAAGATCGTTTTTCTGCAAATCTCTCCCCATCCACACGTAGGGTGTACGTGGCTGCCATTGCGGCGTTCCATGCACCACTAAATGTTGGGCCTTTGGGGAGGCACCAACTGGTCATACTATTTCTCCATGGTATTGGAGGATGAGACCGACAGTCAGGTCCAGGGTTCCTTCCTGGGTCCTGGTGGTGGTTCTCGAAGGGCTATCCCTGGCTCCCTTCGAATACCTCCAGTTGGCTTCACCTAGGACCTCACGTTCAAGATAGCCTTTCTCTTAGCTATTTCTTTAAAGAGACTGGGAGATCTCCAAGCCCTGGCATTATCGCCAGCTTGCTTGGGGTGTCCCCCCGGCGGAGTTAAGGCCATCCTGCATCCAAGACCCAGCTATGTGCCTTAAGTGCAATTTTTCATGGCTAGGTCCCAGTCAGAGTTCCGAGTATTTACCTTGAGAGGTCCTCTTCTTGGAGGAGGTCGGACCTACTGTATTGTGTTTTGGATCACCTATTAGGGGCTTCCGGCTATACAAATCATAAGTAGGCCTGCAAGGTGCGCAATTTGCCTTCAACTTTGGCCGCAAGGGCTCATTCTACTAGAGGCATGGCGTCCTCTAGGGCCCTCCTCTCGGGAGTGCCCCCTCCAGGAGATCTGTGAGGCAGCCGGTTGGGCTACCCCACACACTTTTATCAGGTTTTTAGTCTGCACCTCCCTAGTACGCATGGCACACATGTGCTCTCGTCCTAGCTAGTGCCTGAGATCAGTTTCACTCTAGGGCAGGCCTGTTTTCGGTGCGTGGCCTAGTGGGCATTCGTTCCCCAAAGTGTTGATTCTCGATGCAGTGTTGAGTTCCCTCAAAAGGGAACGTCTCGGGTTATGACTAAAACCCTTGTTCCCTGAGAAGGGAACGAGACACTGCGTCGTCCTGCCACGCCCCTCGAGGCCTGAGAGCGTCTTGCTTCATTGCTAGGCTAATGTGTGTGTGTGCCGGCGTCACTTTTATGTGCCGTCACATGTTACGTCATGACACAACACCAATCAGGATTGGATTAGTTTCATTCTTACTTCAGAGGCGCACACTAAGGGGGCGTCCCCAAAGTGTCGATTCTCGACGCAGTGTCTCGTTCCCTTCTCAGGGAACAAGGGTTATAGTCATAACCCGAGACGTTTTCCTCAAACTTAATTTCTCTTCCACTGAGGAAAGAAAGACATGGATATCTTGGATGGCATTGGGGTGAGTAAATTTTCAATTTTCATTTTGAGGTGAACTAATCCTTTAATGTCTTCAATTGCTCCTTGCTGCAGTTGGTCTGACACTCCCAGCCATGTTGGCATCTGTTGTTGTCTTCTTGCGCTTGGCCCCGGTAATGGCTGCTTGCAGGTATATTTTGGGTATTATAATTAGGACTTCAGCAATTGTTTCTGCAATATTATATATTATAGTTCCACAAGCATCTAAAAACTTAAAGAACCGCTGTCCTGATACGGTTTATGCCTTTCATTGTAGAAAATAAAAATAATAGCAGGCCCAAAATTGGTGAAACATCAGGTAAGATACATCTTGCCCAAAGCTGTTATTCTCTTCTTAATCAAAGTTACGATTTCCCACCTGATGTCTTTAACATCTGGGTTTTTATGGCTCCTTTGAGACACCAAGGTCTCGCTGGAGTTGTGACCTGATAACATCTGCAAATAAACGATGGCTTTGCCCACATGCTTCAGAGCCGACAGGCCTCTGTTCCGCCCCTCTGTCCTCTCAAACGCTTTCAACACCTCCTCAACACCCCCTTAATAAATATTCTTTCAAAGTTCTGCTGTGAAAATCCACACACTCTCTTGCTGTGTTTTATTAAATACTGTAGCATGCCTCCTGCATTCGCTCTTATAATATTTTGAAGCTTTTTGACGTGTAATGTTCTTCTTGCAAAAGGGTGAAAATTATATTTTTATTTCCAATTGCAGCTTTGGACAAGGCGAAGGGAAGACATCTGCCTCAGCTAGAGGCATCAAAGAAATCCAAAGGAGAGTTTTAATACTACATGTGTGGTGGAGGTGTGGTGAACTCTCCACTTTCATTTTGCCTTCCTCTATAAAAGCTTGAAAAACACTTTTAATAGAGCCAGATTTATGAGATGCCGTAGGATACAGCTGCTCCGCTCAAAGAAGTGGACAACTGGTGATTTTGTTGATTTTGAAAATAAAGGATACTTAATTGTCATTTTAAAAGAAGTTCACTAGCTTAAGACAATGAAAGACAATACTTGTGTCAAATAGTTGACTCATCTATGTCGAGCTATGGTTTAATATATGTCATGTACAGTTTTGTTTACACTGTTTGCACACAGTAAAAAATAAAAAGTGAGTACAGTAGCATCTATGTCAAATCGTGGGGCATGGGTGGCAACTTGTATATACTTCAAATTCCATCATTTTCATTGCAGAATTATATATCTCAGAGGCTGAATAAATATTTGTCTATAATGTCTAAATTCAGTGAGTTATCAAAATAAGCTTAGTAGAGGGGCGGGGGTCTTCATTTTACAATTTTGAGTTTCAAAATAAGGGACAGTGTGTAAAAACGCCTATTTTTAAACTATTTTAATCAAACAATAATAATAATAATAATAAAACATTAAAATGGTTTAGTTAGAACATGAATGATCTTGTCTTTGTACTATTTTCGGTATGAATGCAGGTCAAAAGGGATTTGCAAACAGTTTTTGTAATTGAGGTCACTCTCAATTACCACATTCTGCTTTAATGTGTAAATAAAAGAGAGATTTGAAAGATACATCTCTGATTCAGATTCAGCTCTGGAAAGATACAAGGATGGATCCACTGTCTATATAATATGCCTTAGTCACTCTGTCTGGATGTCGCTCTCACTCTTCGTGTCTCTCTTAGTCTCTCCTCTCGGGGAACTCCAGTGTCTGCTTTTTTCACTGCATTCCTGTTGATATATGCTGCTTGTCATGAAAATTCTCACGGAACCAAATATGAGAAAATAAGAGAGGGTGGGTTAAAAAAAAAATCACATCACATCCAGCTAAGAGATTTTCTTGTACATTCTAGAGTAAGGGAAAATAAACAAATAGCTGAAGATGTGGGGGGAGAATAGAAAAGTGTTTCCATCACCACTACAGCTGTTTTCCCAGGGAGGAGCTGGACTTAATGCAGCCTTATACAAGTGACTTAGAATTGACAAATCCTGTGCTTACAGAGGTTGTATTAATGATCCTCATTATCTGGGCCACTTTATGACTAGTCATTAAACAATGAGATTAGCATATGTAACAGAAATCTGTTTGCTTTACACCTGAGAGACAATTGAAAGGTTCTCGCTACCCTTGACAATCCAGGCCTGTAATGGTCTCTGATTACTCAGAAAACAAGACACGTAGAGGTGCTGAGCAAGCAAAGGCCTCTGACTTTGAACTGATTAACTGTTTGATATTATTTCAACTAAGCACAAGATTTTGTCTTCATGGATGTGGACAGTTTATTAAAGTCTTAAAGGAATAGTTCACCAAAAATGTGCTCACCTTCATATCATTCCAAACCTATTTTGATATTTTGAAATCTGCTTTTGTACATAAAATTAAATTAAAAAGGATCAAAACAACAGCGGACTGCATTAACTTACTATTTTTACCAAATATCAAAATATTTTGTATTTGCAGAAAGTTAATTTTGGGTGTCCCTGTAGGCCTTCAGGATGTATGTGAGTGTGTATTGTATGATTTGGATGTGCCATCCATTCAGACTTGTACAGCAGGTATTTGCAGATCGGCCCTTGACTTTTTCTGAAGAATTCAGAGAATAATTTGTCAGTGTTTGAGAAACAGAAAAAGCCTGGCATGAACTGTACTTGAACCCAAAGCCTGTGAAGACTACGTCAAGAGGTGCTTCGATTTTTTCCTCCCTCACTCTCTCTCTTCAACCATGATCAAAAGTTCAGAACCCTGTATGTTTTGTATTCACGAAGGAGAGAACCTTTGAAACCTTTTGGATTAGAGAGTGTTGTCAGCCCACGTTAAACGAGAGAGGAGGAAGGACAGCTCACAGTTCACAGAGGTGAGTGAGTGAGTGAGTGAGTGAGTATGCATGCATGCATGCAGTAGTATGCATTTATCCACCTTGTAATCCAGACTGGGAACATGTCATAATGAAGGTGTTAGAAAGTAGACACTGAAGAGGTTAAAACCAAATTAGTATGGGTCGTAAGTCTTTCACTTCCTTGGTTGCAACACCTAATCTTATTTTAGGGCTGCTGGATAGAATAGCCATACTTTAAGGGTGGTGCTATTTTCTGTGGGATCATCCAGCTGAATTAGAGTGTGATTGAGCTAAACATGTGTCCCAGCGGTCTCCAGCTTGGACGGCTGCCCACCTCTGCTTCACTTGTCCCACACTAAAAGTTTTTTTGACAACCCTCAAGTGGTTACTGAGAGCTTTTCAGCCATTAAGACATGGGGAATGAACACAAACTATAACTGATAATTATCACGCTGTATAATCTAGAATTAGCATTGTAATTGTGTCATCCCTCTTGTGCTAACCTGGACAACAGCGTACACAACATGTTGATAAGCAAATGTATGTGCAGATATAAATATATTCAAAATGTGTATGTGTGTGTGTGTGTGTGTGTGTGTGTGTGTGTGTGTGTGTGTGTGTGTGTGTGTGTGTGTGTGTGTGTGTGTGTGTGTGTGTGTGTGTGTAAATTGACAAATAATACAAGGAAATGATAACATTTATAATTGTGCCCAAATACTTTTAGGGCCACTGATAACAGCACAAAAAATAGTGAGCTTCATGGAATGGGTTTCTATGGCCGAGCAGCTGCATATACGCCTCACATCACCAAGCAATGCCAAGCGTCGGATGGAGTAGTGTAAAGCACACCGCCTTCGGACTCTGGAGCAGTGGAAATGTGTTCTGTGGAGTGACGATTCATGCTTCTCTGTTTGGCAGACTGATGGGCTACTCTGAATTTGATGAATGCCAGGAGAAAGTTACCTGCTTGACTGCAGTGTGCCAACTGTAAAGCTTGGTGGAGGAGGTATAATGGCATGGGCCATTGGTTTGTGATTAGGCCTCACCCCTTACTGTACTTCCAGTAAAGGGAAATCTTAATGCTTCAGCATACCAAGATATTTTGGAAAATGCTATGCTTTGGACTTTGTGGGAAGAGTTTGGGCAAGTCCCTTTTCTATTCCAGCATGATTGTCCCAGTGAACAAAGCAAGGTCCATAAAAAACATGGTTGGATGAGTTTTGTGTGGAAGAACTTGACTGGCCCATACAGAACCCTGACCTTAACCCCATCGAACACCTTTGGGACGAAATGGAACAGAGATTGTGAGCCAGGCCAACATCAGTGCCTGACCTAACAAATGCTCTACTGGATGAATGTGCAAAAATTCTCACAGAAACACTCCAACATCTTGTGGAAAGCCTTCCCAGAAGAGTGGAAACTGTTATAGCTGCAAAGGGGGGACACAGTCCATATTAATGTCTAAGTATTTAGAATGCAATGTATTTACATGGCTTGAAAAACAGAGATAATCTATATAACGCTGTTGTTATTTGGAACCAGGAGCACTCTGGGGTACCAAACCCAAGATTACCTGTAGGAGGTGGTCTGAGTTTGTTAGCATGAATGTCAAAGCAACTCAGACTCGGGTACACACTTGTTGAGGAAGTAACATAACCTGTGCATGCATTAGCCCATGACGATGTCTTAGTTCAACAAAACACATGTAAGGGATAACATTGGGGATGATTTACCTTGGATACGAGCGAGAGTGAGCAAGCAATGTAATCGCACATAGTTAATGCTTAATGTCTCCTTAAAAGAGCTTCCTTCACGTGATCCGCATACAGTAAACCGAAGTGTTGTTCACTCTGCTGCGTATAATAGCACCACATTAATAAAAAAACACAATATATTAACCTGCATCCTGTTTTCCATCATGTGCAGTGCATGTTTGTGATAACATAAGATGACCGCAAATGCACCAGACTTCGATAGAATCAAGGTGAGTGTGAAACTAGACCAACACTGAGGGGAGCACCGGGAATAAACATCATCAGATCGCAGCAAACATGCCCAGCATGAAAGCCCACTCTATCTACATGTTATTCAGCTGCAGCGATATCTGGATGCCTTTTTCCATATAAGGGATTTCCTAGGAACGTCTTAAGATTTATGATTTTATAAGTCTCACTTACGGACTTTCTACATGAGGGCACCCTCCCGCATCCAGTATGAATGAAACAGACATGACATGAGAGTCTTCTGCACTCACACATAATATTCACATTGCTTAATTTTAGGTAAATATTTAATAAATATTTATCCTCTCTATATAAATTTGAAGTAAACATAAGTTACAAAATCAATATTTCTCCAAATGTGCAAACTAAATACCCTGAGAAACATTGTTTAGTCAAGTGCTTTATGAAAACTGTATAGGAGTTAGTTGTTTTTCTCGATTGATGCGGCTGAGGCTCATATTCCATATTGAAGGTATCAATTCCTTTTATTATTTTCATAACTCCTGCCACAAATTCAGAAATTAATTTCACCACAAGATTTTTGTAAAACAGAAATCAAAAATTGAAGCTTTAGTCTTAGACCTTTTTAACGATGTATAGTTTGTCAATTTAATTACATTATTTTACATTAAAACTAACAGTAACTTTGAACTAAAGTAAACAAAGAATGCTTCAGTTCAGGACGCAGGCATCCTCCCATGTGTTAACAGGTTAAAGTCTCTGTTGGTGTAATGGTCAGGTGTCCTAATGCTTTTGTCCATATAGTGTATATATATATATATATATATATATATATATATATATATATATATATAAAATAAGTTTATAAAGCAATGTACATACTGTAAGACAAAAGGCATTTGGACACTTTCTAAAACTTTTTAATGGTTCCTGTGGATACTCCATTAAGACACCAATGTGAACTAGGAAGGGAAAAATATATTATCTGTTTGCAGATGACACGTTTTAAATCTGACACAGCATTATTTTTTGAATGAGTGTTCAAAAGTGTCCAGGTGTGTTTTGGAGGCCACTATATATGCATATCAGCCTTTTTGGTTTCACTTTATTTTGATGGTCCCTTTCACATATTGTTGACTATAAGTAACATTAGACCTACATGTCTACTAACTCTCATTAGAGTATTAGTAGGGTATTAGTAGACTGGTTATTATTAGAATAAGTTGACATGTAGTTGCAAAGTTACTTATAGTCAGAAGAATGTCTGTTGGTGGACCATCACAATAAAGAGTTAGCAGATAGTAAGACAGTCTTCTAATACTCTATTATTTTTATAATTACTTATAAGTCATGCATTTGCTTTTGCAATGTGCATGCTCATAATCCATTATACACTGATTTATAAATGAACAAATATAAAATAGTTCCAGAGACACTTGTTTAGTGTATCAATTAGATATCAATTATGTATTTAATGGCTAATGTTTGCATTAGAGGTCACGAATGGTAATTATGATATGTAGTTGCAAAGTTACTTATAGTCAGTAAAATGTCTTTTTAGTGAACCATCACAATAAAGTTAGCAGATAGAAAGACAGTCTACTAATACTCTAATATGAGTAAGCTGACATGTCGTTGCAAAATTACTTATAGTCAAGAGAACAGAATAGTCAAGAGTTCAATAGAAAAAGAGACTATCAAAATAATTTTTACCGCCTTTTGTCCTGTCTTCACAACATGAATGTCTCTTGTCATGGAAGTTAAACATTCCTCTATTGTAGCTAGAGTTATACATATACATACAACACTGTGTTCCTCAAAAATCGAGAGATTTCTCTCTCTGTTGCCCCCCTTCATCTCCATCACTTCACCCACTCCTTCTCCAGTGAGCTGGAATCATTTAATGTCCCACCCAAGCACTCTCTGACCCTGGAGAGGACAGCTCAGAGTCGCCCATCTCCCCAGCACTCCACTCCACTCAAGCGCCTCTCTACTCAATGAGCCCAGCTCCCAGCTGGGAGGCCCATTGATACCCTGCTTTGGGTCGATTGTTCCCTTTTGGAGAGGGGAGGAGAGGGGAGGAGTGAGTGAGGCCGCCCTAACCCCACCCCTGGGCATTGAGCTTGTCCTAGCAGGTGTAAACATTCAGCACTTCTCTCCCCATGAGTGGGCAGTTAAGAACCTCAGGTAGTCATGGAGAGTGCCTCAGAGGAATTAAGAAATTAGAGAGAGGAGAGAAAAAAGTAGATGAATGGAGGGATGTGGGGTGACAGAAGGTCGGGGGAGGAGCAAGAGGAGAGAATGAGGATATGGAGAGCGGGCCCAGGTGTTCAGGCTTATTATATGACCCAATATGTTGTGAGTGAGATAACCTTTCGCATTCAGCGGACCCCACGTAAACTTACCGAGGCTTTTTTCATGGTCGGGGAGTCATCGTAATAAAAGCAGGGAGCTCATGTTTCATTGCTGGCACATGCATGTGCACTGGGCCAGGTTTTGTGACATTGCACAGCTACTCCTTAACCTCCCTTAGTCCTGATATGGGAAACTTGACAATTTTGAAAAATGTAATTGCTACAATGAATATGCAAAACACATACTTTTTATCACACACACATATATATATATATATATACAAACCCGATTCCAAAAAAATTGGGACACTGTACAAATTGTGAGTAAAAAAGGAATGGAATAATTTACAAATCTCATAAACTTATATTTTATTCAAATTTTGAAAGTGAGACATTTTGAAATGTCATGCCAAAAATTGGCTCATTTTGGATTTCATGAGAGCTACACATTCCAAAAAAGTTGGGACAGCTAGCAATAAGAGGCCGGAAAAGTTACATTTACATATAAGGAACAGCTGGAGGACCAATATGCAACTTATTAGGTCAATTGGCAACATGATTGGGTATAAAAAGAGCCTCTCAGAGTGGCAGTGTCTTTCAGAAGTCAAGATGGGCAGAGGATCACCAATTCCCCCGATGCTGCAGCGAAAAATAGTGGAGCAAATATCAGGAAGGAGTTTCTCAGAGAAAAATTGCAAAGAGTTTGAAGTTATCATCATCTACAGTGCATAATATCATCCAAAGATTCGGAGAATCTGGAACAATCTCTGTGCATAAGGGTCAAGGCCGGAAAACCATACTGGATGCCTGTAATCTTCGGGCCCTTAGACGGCACTGCATCACATACAGGAACGCTACTGTAATGGAAATCACAACATGGGCTCAGGACTACTTCCAGAAAACATTGTCGGTGAACACAATCCACCGTGCCATTCGCCGTTGCCGTCTAAAACTCTATAGGTAAAAAAAGAAGCCATAACTAAACAGGATCCAGAAGCGCAGGCATTTTCTCTGGACCAAGGCTAATTTAAAATGGACTGTGGCAAAGTGGAAAACTGTTCTGTGGTCAGACGAATCAAAATCTGAAGTTCTTTTTGGAAAACTGGGACGCCATGTCATCCGGACTAAAGAGGACAAGGACAACCCAAGTTGTTATCAGCGCTCAGTTCAGAAGCCTGCATCTCTGATGGTATGGGGTTGCATGAGTGTGTGTGGCATGGGCAGCTTACACATCTGGAAAGGCACCATCAATGCTGAAAGGTATATCCAAGTTCTAGAACAACATATGCTCCCATCCAGACGTCGTCTCTTTCAGGGAAGACCTTGCAATTCCCAACATGACAATGCCAGACCACATACTGCAGCAATTACAATATCATGGCTGCGTAGCAGAAGGATCCGGGTACTGAAATGGCCTGCCTGCAGTCCAGATCTTTCACCCATAGAAAACATTTGGCGCATCATAAAGAGGAAGATGTGACAAAGAAGACCTAAGACAGTTGAGCAACTAAAAGCCTGTATTAGACAAGAATGGGACAACATTCCTATTCCTAAACTTGAGCAACTTGTCTTCTCAGTCCCCAGACGTTTGCAGACTGTTATAAAAAGAAGAGGGGATGCCACACAGTGGTAAACATGGCCTTGTCCCAACTTTTTTGAGATGTGTTGATGCCATGATATTTAAAATCAACTTATTTTTCCCTTAAAATGAAAACATTTCTCAGTTTAAACACTTGATATGTCACCTATGTTGTATTCTGAATAAAATATTGATATTTGAAACTTCCACATCATTGCATTCTGTTTTTATTCACAATTTGTACTGCTTCCCAATTTTTCTGGAATCGGGTTTGTATATATATATATTGAATGTACACTACCATTCAAAAGTTTGAGGTTGGTAAGATTTTTAAATGTTTTCGATAGAAGTCTCTTACTCACCAAGGCTGAAAGTGTCAGGGTTCTGCCCTGGCAGCCTTGTCTGTTTTGTTGTGGTTTCATGTTTCTGTGTTTGTCTTGTGTTTGAGTACATGGCTCTGTCTTGGTCTGTGTTTGCCATGTGCTCCTCATGTCCTGCCTCCTTGTTTCCCGTTACCACGCCCCCTTGTTTAGTCCACGTCTTGTCCTCGTTTCATTAATTGTGCTCACCTGATCCTCATGTGCTCTGGTCCCTTCATATTGTGCCTCTTTCCCTCATGTCTTTGCTGGTTCGTTGTGTGTTGTGAGTATGCACATTGCAGTGTTTTCTAGTTTGTGATCTTGAAATTATCCAAGCGCTTACGTTGGTTGTTATCATTGTTACTGTTTTGTTTTGCTTAAGCTTTAGCCCTTGTGCTTGGTAATCTAGTTGGAGTTCTCTTTTGTTTTGTCTCTCTTTAGTTTTCTTTAGTTCTTATTTTCCCTGTCAAGTGGAAGTTTTCTCTTTAGTTACTCCAGTTTTTTGTCTTAGTAGCTTTCATTAGTTTGCTTTCTATATATTTTATTTCTCTACCTTTTTTGTTTCTCTTTTCATTGATCTTATCAGTTTTGCTTATCTTAATTGTTGCCTAATCTTGTCTGTCTTGTCTTGTGTTTCTCGTCTTGTATATGTGTTTCTGTCCTGTATCCTGAGTTCCCTGGCCACTGACTCTCAACTGCCTGGCTGCCTGATTGGTGCAGCTATCCCCTGTGTCGAGCCTCTGGTTCTGTGAGCCTCTACCTGGTAGCAAGACTGGAGCTACATCTGAGATCTACATCAAGCTGCATGTTCCTAGTGTTCCTGCCTGGTCTTTCCTTCAGAGCTGCCTCTATTGTACTCACGTCATCGCCATCTAGCTGACGGTCTCAGTGGTCATCCATCCTGCCTGTCGTGTCGTCTGCCTTGCCCTACTGTTTTTACTGTGATTCACGCTTCACTCCCTGCTGTTTCAAGTCTTCTGTCCTGTTAATAAAAACCTTGTCTGCTCATTTGCGTCTGGGTCCCAGATCTTGCAGAACCCATAACAGAAAGACATTTATTTGGACAAAAACACAGTAAAAACTGTACAATTTTGAAATATTATTAGAATTTAAAATAGGCCTACTGTCTATTTTAAGATATTTATAAATGTAATTTATTCCTGTGATGTCAAAGCTGATTTTTTTTTTTCAACATCATCCAGTCTTCAGTGTCACACGGTCCTTCAGAAATCATTCTAATATGCTTATTTGGTGCTCAAGAAACACTCATTATCAATTTTGAAAATAATTGTGCTGCTTAATGTTTTTATGTATTCTCTTTTATATATAAATTCTTTGATAAAAGTAAAATAGAAGGACAATTAATTTTTAATGAAGAGAAATACTTTATTTCAGGTAGAAATATGGGATTATTTCTTACCTATAGTGTCAGAGGTCTGGATCATCATTTTCACATGCTACCATTTCTGATTTAATTTTAAAGCTGGTTAAAATCCCAAACAGACCAATCAATAGGTTCTATGAGTTGAGAAGTTGACCTGACATCATACTGTTATCATATGGCAAGAAAATGTGTACGTTATGCTGGAAGTTTAGAATGAGAAGGTTTTAAAGGGAAGCCCAGCGCTCCAGGACTATCATGTTAATGAGTAAGTGTGTGTAGAAGTGATGTTTCTGTTGACAGTACTGCTGTGGAGAGTGAATGTTTATGGGTAAACAAAAATGTGTGAAGAGCCTAGAAAAAAAAAAGACAGCAGTTTAGCATGCACTGGATTAACGATGTGAAAAAAACAAAAAACATGAACATCTATCTGAAATGCATTTATCTTCTCTAGCACGCTACAAAAATGAACCCCCATTAAATGCTTTCATTTGCAGGCAACTTAACACCTGTGTTTTATTCATATATTTATTTTTGCCTTTCAACAAGGACAGGATGAAGCCTTGAAGTGTGAGTGTTGTTATTAAGTTTGTCTCTCTCCCTCCCTCTCTCACTCCTCACGAAGTGTTATTTACTAGCGAGATATCATCCTCTCTTTAATCCTCTTAGCATTGGATTTCAGTTGTACTTACAGCGTCCTGCACCTGCTAAACTGCTGCCTGCTAAAGCTGCATAAACTCACATAAAGGTGCATCATAGGCTATACTGACTCTCTACAATTGAGCATGCAGAGAGAGAGGAAAGAGGCTTGGCTTTCTAAGATACTTATTTAGCAGGGACTTGGACTGTCCAATTCAGTCTGAGGTCTTGATGGTAGTATAGCTCAGGATTGGACAGGCGAGTTTCTACATAAATCTGTTACAAAATTAAACTATTGAAACTTTGTAGTCTGGAGGTAGCCAACATCAAAAGCTCTTTTAACTGTATGCAGTGCTTAGGCATTAGGTATCAACTCCTGTGTGGATTTAACATTTCCCTGAGCAAGTATCTGTTTGGATGCAAAACATATTTTGGCTTTTAGCATTTGCATAAATGTTCCAATCACTTACATGTTTTAAAACTTCCAAGTTGAAGTAAGTTTTAGTCATTTATAATGTTACAAACGATTTCCATTTCAAATAAATGCTGTTCTTTTTAACTTTCTATTCATCAAAGAATCCTACAAAAAAGGTATAATTTTCCACAACAATATTGATCACTATTGATAATAATAAGAACTATTATTAACTATACAGTAGTTAATTATAACTGACCACCAATAATAACTGTTAATAACTGAGAATATTAGAATGATTTTGGATCTTGTGACACTAAAGACTGGAGTAATGATGCTGAAAAATCCGCTCTACAGTCACAAAAATATATTGCCTTTTAAATACATCTTCAAATAGAAAAAAGTTTGGTAACACTTTCTATAAAGACCATGCTTATAATGAATGATCACTATTCTATAAGTATATGTATAAAAACTATACTGCATTATAAGAACAGTTATAGTCCATAATGTATAAGTCATAATCCATTATACACTGATATGAAAGCTTTAGCGTAAGTTCTGCCAGGAAGACTCAATTGTTACGTCACTTATTACGTTCTCATCTAATCAAACGTGTTCTAATACTTGCAGTATAAAAGATCGGTACTTACACATGTCTGAGTTTGCAGATACTGATGCCAACATTCACCTCCATCCTCCCCACCACCACCAGGATGGTCCCTGTCCATACCTCCCAAGGGGTCGGCTGCGCCCCTGCCTTCGTCTTCAGGCAGGAATGCAGATTCCGTTACCCTCGGATTGCAAGCAATGGACGGGGCCTACAATACTTGCTTGCTGGGCTGTTAATAAATTAATGCTTTGTTACGCCATTTTTCCTCCCGAGTCTTTCTGGTAGAATCATAAATTATCAAATATAAAATAGTTCCAGAGACACTTGTTTAGTGTACCAATTAGTTATCAATTATGTATTTAATGACTAATGTTTGCATTAGAGGTCATGGTAATTATTTTTGTTAAATCAATATCTCCTCAGCCACATTCATGGTATTGCTTATAGCAGTTTAGATACTTTAAAAAATATTGTTGCAGTTTTTTGCTAGTATGTAACATTGTAATTTTTTCAACTGTTTGTATTAATGATGTCTGTATTTTTCATTATTTTATCAGAGGAATTATTGTTCACTAGTTACATTTACAAGTAAACAACTTAAAATGTAAAATGAGCACATCTTCATGCTTTCTTAACATTTGCTTTTGGAAAATTGCATCTTATATTTTTACTTTACTTAAAGTTTACTTATTTATAGAAGTTAGAAACTGTATAATAACTCCATAAGTATTTATAAGAACACAACACGGCTATTAATAAAAATATTTTCACTATATAAATAAATAAATAAAAAACTAATAAATCCGAGTTACTAAAAAGTACATTGTAACTATAATATAATAGCATTATAGCGATGCATGTTTCATCTTTGTAAATACATTCATAAAACGAAACGACTGACTAATTAATACTTATAAATCAGTGTGTAATGGATTATGAGCATGTGCATTGTAAAATCAAATGTATGGCTTCTACGTAATTATAAAAAATAATATAAATGTAACTATATTGTTCTTATAATGCAGTATAGGTCTTAATGAGTCTTTATAAATGTATTTATAAAATAGTAATACTTTCTCATAAATAAGTATAAATGGAGCTATAATTCATTATAAGCATGGTCTTCATAGAAATACCAAAAAAGTTATTTTAAATTGTAATAATACAATATTACTGTCTTTTGTTTGTTTGTTTGTTTGTTTGTTTGTTTGTTTGTTTGTTTGTTTGTTTGTTTGTTTAACAAATGCAGCCTTGGTGAGCAAAAGACACTTCTTTCAAAAACATTAACACAATCTTAATTACTCCAAACTTTTGACCGGAATTTGCTAATGTGCCATTGAACTTGTTGAACATGAGTTCAAACAAAACAATTATTTTGAAGTCCAAACATCTTTCCTGTTAGAGACCTCAGACAGTGTTTGGCTAACATTGAGTTCAGACATCAGTCTCGCTGGGTGACAGTGGCACTGTGAGGTTCTTAATGTTCACCCTCTCCTCGAGAGCTCTATCAGACCCCTAGAAGCCCTCCCTTCCCTCTGTTACTCCTCCGGTTTGTGTGTCTGTGTGTGTGTGTGTGCTGTGCACATGTATGTGTGTGAGGTATGGGGTATCTCCAGCTGGAGGCGAACAATATGGAATTTGAAATATTAGCTGCCGTTGTGATTGAACATGGCTCCCTTATCACCAGGTTGCCAGGTAGGTGCACCATAACGATGACTTATCGCCCGGGTGAGTAACAGCAAGTATATAACAAGATTCCCCGACGTGACAAACGCCACCCCCAGGACACACTGTACCCGACCTCTCACAGACAGGGCAACAGATGTGCCCCGATACCTTTAGTTTCAGCATATACACACACATGCCATTAAAGCTAAATATGACCTTTTCTAAGTTGAGGGGATAGGGTATAGTCATCTTTATAGGCATTTACCACCCTGTCATCTATCTATCTATCTATCTATCTATCTATCTATCTATCTATCTATCTATCTATCTATCTATCTATCTATCTATCTATCTATCTATCTATCCATCCATCCATCCATCCATCCATCCATCCATCCATCCATCCATCCATCCATCCATCCATCCATCCATCCATCCATCCATCCATCCATCCATACATACATACATACATACATACATACATTGATATGAGATATAGATGTGAGATATATTAGGCAAATTCAGATGGTCTTCTTAATATAAATATATAACAGTATTAAGCTAACATTTAGAGCTAATTGTTACAGTGTCTGTGACGTATGATCTTAAGCGGGTCGCACACCGGACGCGCAGCTCAGCGCCGCGCCACGCCACGTCTAGGACAACTCTCACCTGAAAATCCGATAACATCAGCAATTTTCTGATTTCTGTTAATAAATATAAAACTAAATGTATATTGCAGCACAGGGTGAAGTCCGTATATACATTAACTACGATTTGAGACACATAAATGTAAATTTAATATAAAAGTATGTAAAGGGCGCCCTGTGGCGCGGCAGGATTTTGAACAAGGTCTTGAGCCGTTGCTGGGCGCCGCTGACAGGCGCCGCCGGTGTGTGTACTCTCATAGAGAGTAATGAGTTCGAATTTAAAAGACGTGACGCGGCGCTGAGCTGCGCGTCCGGTGTGCGACCCCCTTTAGATGATCTAGCCTCCCTCCCACCTAAGGAAAACTAGGGATACTTTTACAGTAATACTTAAAAATGTCCCTTTTTGTTGTGGTGATATTTTATTTTGAGTAACAAGAAGCTTTTTCATTTTTAGAAACAAGTAAATGCTTTGCTTCCGGGTTTTTTTTTATTTATTTTTTTTAACCGTGCATTTTCGTGACGAAAGAAATTGCTGTTCTGAAACTGCATGATAATGGAGCTAAATTATTCATAATGATTGATAGTGCTACTGTGAAGGGAATTACAATGCCCTATGATTGTTCCATAATACTACAATGTTTTGTGTGTGAATGTTTGCTTTCTCTTGTCTTTCTTGTTCCATTTGCAAACAAACAAACAAAAAAATATATATGTTCGTAAGAACTCAGGTTCCCTTTCGTTGTCACTCCGAGTTACGTCGGATGACGACGAATGGGGTTTCGCTTAGAAAGCCTATCAACTTCGAGTATTACAAAACGAGCCAATGGCAAAGAAATGCCATGGGTCTGCGGAATTTGCATGACGTAACTCCGCCCCACCTCGTGGGTATAAAAGGAGGAAGTCCGCAACAGCAGTTTATGTTTTCGCTTCGGAGCCAAGTTTATTCTTCTCTCCACAAGCCATCTCTGAATTGTCAGCTTCACAAACGAGTGCCTCGAGTGTTGGTGTGACGGCGATCTACGGCGAGAGCGTGCTTCCTGCTGATCTGCTGCAGTGATTTGCCAGTCGGCGCGTTTCTCCCCGGGCGCTTCAACACTTGAGTTTTCTCACTAAAAGAGCTTACACGCGGCACGTCTTTTTAAAGATGCCTCGCCCGTGTACTTCTGGTTGCGGCAGATTGGTATCGGACTCTGATGGGCACGAGCGCTGCTTGGTATGTTTGGGCATTGATCATGCTAGAGCAGCGCTCGTGGATGACTCATGTTCTCTCTGTGGGAACATGACCATCGCGTCATTACGGTCGAGACTCAGTGAACTCGCAAGAGTGAGAGTCCCCTCATCCACCCCCCGCCCTGCGGCTGGTGGCCAGGGTGACCTGAGGGTGACGGTCTGGAACAAGGCGCCGACTATGTGTCCGCGACCCCAGCCCCCCTCTTCAATGACGGTGCCCGCTAGCGAACTGCCGATCCCCGCGGGTCTACCCTCTGGTGGCCCGCGTGTTTCGGTTGAAGCTACAGAGGATGATGCCATGTCTGTTGCTGCATCACTAGGTGGGTTTGATTCTTCTGGAAGTGAGGACTCGTCACAGCTGCCACCTTCCGGTGTGCATACGGCTGTGCTCGAGTCTGATCCGGAGATGACGGCCATGCTTTCCCGGGCAGCCGCGAGCATCGGGCTTGAGTGGAGGCCTCCACCCTGTCCTGAGCGCTCGCGGCTGGACGATTGGTTTTTGGGTAAGGCCGCCGACCCTCGTCCTCGGCAAACCCCAATACCTTTCTTCCCGGATGTGCATGATGAGATCTCGAAGTCCTGGAAGACCCCGTTGTCTTCCCGTGACCGCTCGGTGACCTCATCCGCCTTTCCTCCCCTCGATGATGCAGCCGCCCGTGGGTACACTGGGCTCCCCCCGGTTGAACGCTCTGTTGCCATGCAACTATGTCCTCAGAGTGCTTCTTCTCGTGGCGAGCCTAAGCACCCATCCAAAGCCTGTAGATTTTCGTCGACCTTGGTGGCGAAGTCTTACAGAGCGGCGGGACAGGCGGCTGCGTCACTGCATGCTATGGCCACTCTGCAGGTCTACCAGGCCCAGATGCTCAGAGACATGCACGAGGGTAGGACAGACCCAGGGCTCTTCAATGAGCTGCGCGCCGCGACCGACCTTGCTCTCCGGGCGACGAAGGTTACCGCGCGCTCCCTGGGTCTGGTGATGTCCACAGCCGTGGTCCAGGAGAGACATCTCTGGCTGAACCTGGCCGACATGCGGGACGCGGAGCGGACCCGTCTGCTTAACGCCCCCTTGTCCCAGGCCGGCCTCTTCGGCGGTGCGGTTGAAGATTTTGCCCAACAGTTTTCAACCGCCCAGAAACAGACCGAGGCCATCAAACACATCCTGCCCCGCCGGCCAGCTGCTGCCTCCACCCAGCCGACCGGGCAGACGCCTCGTCCTGTTTCCCGCCGAGGGCGCCCTCCTGCGGCTCCCCCCCCTCCCGCCCGGCCCACGCAGCAGCCTCCACCCCGGGCCGGTCGCGGAGGAAGCCGTAAGAAGGCGCCACAGCCCTCTCCCGCCCCACCCCCCGCTAAACGCCGGGCCAAGCGGCGCTCCTGAGACGGGCTGCTCAGGGAAGATGGTCGTTTTTCAGGAGATGGTAGCAGGACCACTCCTTCCCCCGGTGGAGGGCCGGGGGAGAATCTTTTGTTCTCCGCTCCCCGCTGCTCACCCACGGGTGGGCAGCACCCTAAAGTGGTTAAAGACAGAAACGATCCTCTCTTCCCTGAGCTCACAGAGTTCTCGGGCGACACAGAGCGCCGCCCACAAGCCGTGCTCTCCTCGCCCCCCTCTGTCCCAGAGGCGGTTGACAGGGCGTGCCGTCCACGGACCGCGCTCCCCCTGTCCCCCTCTGTCGCCAGACCCCTGGCAGAGCAGGCCCCCGCGGGACGACCAGTCTGGTCCTCCCCTGGCCCCCTCTGTCAGGGCGCGGTTGTTAACTGTGCCCCCACACCGGGCCGCTATGCCGTCCACGTCTGGGCCAGTTACTCCGCTTCGCTGCCCCTCCGGGGGGACGCCTGTTGCCCGCTTGATCCCGCTGGTTCAGTTCCTGGGAGCCTGGTTAGAGCTTCCCCGTCTGTCCCGCTGGATCGCGCGCACCATCAGGCTCGGCTATGCGATTCAGTTCGCACGGTCTCCTCCCCGCTTCAGGGGAGTCCGCTCCACTTTGGTCGGTGGCAATGCCCCCATCATGAGAGCAGAGATTGCCACCCTGCTGGCGAAGGGTGCAATCGAGACTGTCCCTCCAGCCGAGATGAGGTCCGGGTTCTACAACCCCTACTTCATTGTCCCCAAGAAAACCGGTGGGTTACGGCCAATCCTGGACTTGCGCGTGCTGAACCGCTCCCTTCACAGGCTGCCGTTCAAGATGCTCTCCGCCAAACGCGTTCTCGAATGCGTGCGGCCCCAGGATTGGTTTGCAGCGATCGACCTGAAGGACGCCTACTTTCATGTCTCCATTCTTCCTCGACACAGACCGTTCCTACGGTTTGCTTTCGAGGGGCAGGCATACCAGTACGCGGTTCTCCCTTTCGGGCTAGCCCTGTCTCCTCGCACCTTCACGAAGGTTGTCGAGGCTGCCCTTGTTCCCCTTCGGGAACACGGGGTTCGCATCCTGAGTTATATCGACGACTGGCTGATCCTAGCTCACTCTCGAGACCAGGTTTGCGAACACAGGGACCTAGTGCTCCGGCACCTAGCTCGTCTGGGCCTTCGGGTCAACTGGGAGAAGAGCAAACTTTGCCCCGTGCAGAGGATCTCTTTTCTCGGTATGGACATCGACTCGGTCGCCATGTCCGCGCAGCTTACGAGCGAGCGCGCGCAGTCACTGCTGACTTGCCTGAGACATCTCAGGAGCAAGAGTGCGGTTCCACTGAAACATTTTCAGAGGCTCCTGGGGCATATGGCATCTGCAGCCGCGGTCACGCCGCTCGGATTGCTTCATATGAGACCGCTTCAGCTTTGGCTTCGCGACCGAGTCCCGAGGTGGGCATGGCATCAAGGCACGCTCCGGGTACCAGTTACTCCGACCTGCCGTCAGTTCCTCACCCCGTGGTCGAACCTCAGTTTTCTCAGGGCGGGTGTCCCCCTGGTACGAGTTTCCCGGCATGTTGTGGTCTCCACGGATGCCTCCACCACGGGCTGGGGCGCCATGTGCAATGGACATGCTGCTGCGGGCTCCTGGACAGGACCCCAGCGGCTATGGCATGTCAATTGCCTCGAGTTGTTGGCAGTACGCCTTGCCCTGCACCGCTTCCGGGCGTTGCTCAGGGGTCAACACGTACTAGTCCGCTCAGACAATACCGCTACTGTAGCGTACATCAACCATCAAGGTGGTCTACGCTCCCGCCGTATGTCACAACTCGCCCGCCACCTCCTTTTATGGAGTCAGAAGCATCTGAGGTCGCTTCGAGCCATCTTCATTCCCGGAGCCCTGAACTGTGCAGCCGACGAGCTCTCACGGCTTCAGCCCCTCCCTGGAGAATGGCGACTCCATCCCCAGTCGGTTCAGCTGATTTGGGACCAGTTCGGGGACGCACAGATAGATCTGTTTGCCTCTCACGACTCGACCCATTGCGCCCTGTATTTTTCCCTGACCGAGGGCACGCTCGGCACGGATGCACTGGCGCACAGCTGGCCGCCGGGCCGCAAATATGCGTTTCCCCCAGTGAGCCTTCTTGCGCAGACCTTGCGCAAGGTCAGGGAGGACGAGGAGCAGGTCATTTTGGTCGCGCCGTATTGGCCCGGCCGGACCTGGTTCCCCGAACTTGCACTCCTCGCGACAGCACCTCCCTGGCCCATTCCTCTGAGGAAGGACCTTCTTTCTCAGGGACGGGGCACCCTCTGGCACCCTCGCCCCGATCTCTGGAGCCTCCACGTGTGGCTCCTGGACGGCTCGAGGTAGGTTTGAGTACCCTTCCACCAGCGGTGGCGGCTACCATCACTTCCGCTAGAGCGTCGTCCACGAGACACGTCTACGCGTTGAAGTGGAACCTCTTCGTCGACTGGTGCTCTTCTCACCGAGAAGACCCCCGGAGATGCTCGATCAGCGTTGTGCTTTCCTTCCTTCAGCAAGGGTTGGAGCGAAGGCTGTCTCCCTCCACCCTTAAGGTCTATGTTGCCGCCATTGCCGCACACCATGACCTAGTCGAAGGTAAGTCGGTAGGGAAGCACGACCTGGTCATCAGGTTCCTGAGAGGAGCGAGGAGACTAAATCCTCCTCGTCCTCCTCTCGTTCCCTCTTGGGACCTCTCAGTGGTTCTAACTGCCCTGAAGAGTGCTCCCTTTGAGCCCCTGCAATCAGTTGAGCTTAAGTTCCTGTCAATGAAGACAGCGCTCCTGGTTGCACTGGCCTCCATCAAGAGGGTAGGGGACCTGCACGCATTCTCCGTCGACGAAGCGTGCCTGGAATTCGGTCCGGCTTTCTCTCACGTGATCCTGAGACCCCGGCCCGGATATGTGCCCAAGGTTCCTACCACTCCCTTTCGGGACCAGGTGGTGAACCTGCAAGCGCTGCCCCCGGAGGAGGCAGACCCAGCCTTGGCACTGCTCTGTCCAGTACGCGCTCTTCGCGCCTATGTAGACAGGACGCAGTGTTTCAGGACCTCAGACCAGCTCTTTGTCTGTTATGGTGGGAAGCTGAAGGGAAAGGCTCTCTCCAAGCAAAGGTTGTCTCACTGGATAGTGGACGCCATTGCCTTGGCTTACCAGCAGCAAGGTCGACCGTGCCCCCTTGGTGTGACGGCTCACTCCACCCGGAGTGTGGCATCCTCTTGGGCTCTAGCGCATGGCGCCTCGCTAACAGACATCTGCAGAGCTGCAGGCTGGGCGACACCTAACACATTCGCTAGATTCTATAATCTCCGAGTGGAGCCAGTGTCCTCTCATGTACTCGCTTCAACTAGCTAGTACCGGACCCGCTCAGGTGTCTTCGCTTGCTCGCCATTCCACTCCACGGACTGGATACGTGCGATATTCTCCTCAGGTGAGCTTCCCCGAAAGCCCTGAGTTCCTCCAGCACTCCTGACGTCGGCGCCAGTGTCTATTGCCTGCGCGTCGGCTAGGTGCCTCCCGTGTGCATGGTCCCTCCCCTGAGCGACCCCCACATGTGTATTTCCACTGTAAGCCTCTCTGAGCATGTGTCTTTCCCTTGGCAAGCCACCTTGCCACCCTGGGGTTGAAATATTCCACCTGCGGCTGGACACCCCAGTGTTCTCCATATGTTTCCTTCGGGTCATATGTGTATTCTCTAAGTCCCCCCCATCTGGGTTGGCATTATTTGCATACTTCCCCTAGCTTGGGATATGCTTCCCAGTGTACCTTGGTATTCCTGTGTTAAATGGAGTCCTTCGTCCAGTCTATGACAGGGATCTCCTTTTACGCAGGGCACTGGAAGACAGCTGAGAAGGTGGCGTGATTAGACTGGTAACCCCATTCGTCGTCATCCGACGTAACTCGGAGTGACAACGAAAGGGAACGTCTACGGTTACGTATGTAACCCTCGTTCCCTGAGTAGGGAACGGAGACGTTACGTCTGCCTGCCACTTTCCGCTGTACCGCGGGGATCGCCTGAGCTCAGTCTTGGCTCCTCAGCGAAGAAACATAAACTGCTGTTGCGGACTTCCTCCTTTTATACCCACGAGGTGGGGCGGAGTTACGTCATGCAAATTCCGCAGACCCATGGCATTTCTTTGCCATTGGCTCGTTTTGTAATACTCGAAGTTGATAGGCTTTCTAAGCGAAACCCCATTCGTCGTCATCCGACGTAACGTCTCCGTTCCCTACTCAGGGAACGAGGGTTACATACGTAACCGTAGACGTTTCCTGTAGCACTGGGGTGAAATGCCCCTGATGAGGGACAACTCATGGATGGTGTCGGACAAGGTCAGAGGTACAGTCACAGGGTTCAAGCCTGACTTGTCGCTGTCCTAAGTGCTCGACATTTGCTATTTGACTTCCCATGTATACGAGTGTGTGTGCGTGTGTGCGTGTGTGTGTGTGTGTGTGTGTGTGTGTGTGTGTGTGTGTGTGTGGGAGCATGTGGAGTCAGGGGAGTCACTCTGAAGTATTTGGAGGCTTATCATGTTGCATGTCAGAAAAACTGACCAACCTTGCTTCAAGCCAAGGACTGCTAACCTCTGACCTAAGTGTTTAAACCAAAAACAGATGCCTCTGAACTGACTCATATCCGGCCCTTAAATAAGCTGGTGAGGAATTTTTTACCACCTTCGGACTGTTATTTGTATAACTTCATATGCGTAGCTTATGTAAAACTGTATTTAGTTGTAATTTTATTTTAAAGTGCCTCCTTAAGTTCTTTCTCCTTGTCTTGTCTTAAATTTCCTTGATCCTTCTCTGATTGTATTGAAGTGTTTCATGCTGATTAATTTGATCCCCATGCATCTACAGCCATCATGTCCTGTTGCATTGTTTGGTGTAGCAAGTTTTCAGTTCTGCTTATGTTTTTGAGTAATTATATTGTCTTGTAATGCCTTAATGATTAAATTTAGGATCTAATCCTCAGTTCGCCAGATATTTCTTAAAGTCGTGCACTCTGGTAAAATGCAAAGGTTCTGATTCAAATGATTTATTGTTTACTGTTGTTAAACTCACATTTTTGTGTTCTGATATCAGTAAAGGTTTGGTTGTCGTCCTGAGTTGAAGCAGAATGGTTTGTCAACAGCACGGCTCTTTTGGCAAGGTCACAATGATTCTGTTTACTTTTTAGAAGAATATTTACCCTCTGGGCTTTTTGAAAGCATCCTGTGAAAGTTCAGCCAAGAAAAGCAGAAGGAAAGAAAATATACTCTCTCACATCTCAGATCACGATCGGCATTATAAAGTTAGGCTCCAGGATGCCAGAGCCCATTATAAGAGGAGGAATTAGATCTGAATAGTTTAAAGCAAACAGGCCATGCTCCGTGATTGTCAGTATAATTCACAAGACCAATTTAACCACTCCGTTTAGTTCTTAATTTTTTATCACCTGCAAAATGCATAATATTGTCTTCAAATTACTTGAAAAACGAATCAAATTACTTGAAAGGGACTTTTGCTTCTAGTTCATTTTCATGTATTTACTGCCAGATCATGACCTGTCCATAATGGTAGACACACAGGCACATTGCAGTAATTGCTTTCTAATGTTATGAAAATGGCCATTTGAAATAATGATTATAACCACCAATTGTTAAATACTGAATGCTAGTTGAAATGGAAGCCTTTTGTGTTCTTTTTTAGTTCTTAGTGATATTCAGAGACAGTTTAGGAAATAATAACATTTGGTACAGATTCCTGAATGCAAACTTGCGTGGGGCGGATTAAACCATCAATAAGCACTATCAGTAGTGTTAGGCTCCAGACTAATGATTTATACTCCCTAACATGGGACTGATCTCTATCAGATTGATGAATGCACCAACCAATCATGTTCCTGCAAACCCACAGCATGTACATACACCAATAAGTGATGATAAACGGCTCCCTTCAGAGTTATTTATGCATTGAAGGGGGCCTAGCATTGGCCTGCTGTGGGGTGGAGTTTCCACAGTCGTTCTCCAAGTCGGTAGGTGGTCTCTTTTTTTTCCCCTCACTCGCCTGGTCTCATCCTTGCCTGATCTAGAGGTTCTGCTTAACCTCCCTTGCAGATGGCTGAGGGATGCGTCCCAGCTAGGGAGAAGCCTGTGGCCAATGGTTCATCCCACACAATCTTACAACAGAAGCCCCCCCCCCATACACACACACACACACACACACACACACACACGCACGCACACACACACACACACACACACACACACACACACACACACACACACACACACACACACACACACACACACACACACTCACACACACACACACACACACACACACACACACACACACACACACACACACACACACACACACACACACACACACACACACACACACATGCAGTTTATGTTCCTCAGATGCCTGTGGTGGACAGGGAGGGATGCACATGGGGCCATAAATGGGCTTGTCATGAAGGAACATGGTTCTTTTACATCCTCTCTTTAACACGTTTAATGTGTGGGTGTAATATTGTGTCCACTGTGTTTACTTCATGGCAGAGTTGTTGTAATTACAAGTGCCATCTATTTGTCAGTCTATATCTTCATTTTTGTTAGTTAGACAAATACTGTATGTGCATTTTAATGCATTTTCATCTCAAGTCTACTGTCCATGAACCATGTTTTATTGGACTGTGGTGGTTTAAATTCATTGAGGATTATTTTCCCAGCTGACAGATTTTTAACAAATTAAGAACTTAAATCCTGTGTAGGTTTAAATCTTCATTTCTTTTATTATTTCCCTTTTTTATTTTTTAGCATGGAATGACAGCTTACAAGGTATTAAATCACAAAAAAAGTATTTATTTATTTGTTTGTTTGTTGGGTCCCACTTTATATACTAATATTGAATTTAATAATTTGATCCAATGCACTTGTTATTTTTTTAGTTTTTTTTTCATGTAAAAAAATACCCGCATGTAATTACAGCTGTAATTAATTTGTGTAATTAGTAAAGACACCTTATAGAAAGTGTGACAATTTGCTACATAACAAAGTATTCAATATGTGTGTAATTAGTATAAACGTAGTAAGTATCGTTTGTATTGTTAGTGTAATTTGTATATTGTATAATTTTAAGTTAAAAAAGTCAACAAATGTTATTCAGTGATATATATATATACATACTTATGTGTTTTTAGGGCAACTTTAAATAATGTTGTGTACTAAGTGAGATTATTACTATTATTTATTTTATTTATTTTATATATTTTTAAAATCTTGCCGTCTTAATGTTTGGCGACTTTCAGTTGTCTTATGAAAAAAGATTCTCATAATTTTTAGTCTTCCTGAGCTGATCAGGGTCAGTTTTTATTGTGCAGGATAGCTATGTGCTGCTGACCTCAGAGCAATGCTTTATGAGCTTTCTCCTCTCATCCTCTTGTTTGTTTTCCTCTGTGTCTCCTCCTTTTCTCTACTGTACGTTTAGTCTGAAAATGTACAAGTTTTATGGATGAAGAGAGGATACAAGGAGTAGTGTGTTGCTGAAAGACAGTTCATTTATGTGTATATGTGTGTCGGGTCACTTACATTGGACAATTCAGCAATGCTGAGAGGGCTTGCCTGTAAATGTCATGTTTCTTCAGACAGCGAGGACAGATGAGGTGCAGACTGTGGTACGACTTAAAACCACACACTCTTAAATGCACAGGTGTCCTAATGTGCTTCCAGTCAGAGCAAGGGGCTGGGAAGTGCATCTCCATGTGTACATGGACTCTTTAATTGCAGAAGTTTCCAACCCCAAACTGTTAAACAGATATTGGACCACTGCGCTCGAGCCATCTAAACTAAAGTGACAGTTATTGGCCCCTCTCGCCCTGGAAAAAACATTGAGCTATTTCCTGTTGTGTCCCATTTCGCAGTAGGAGTGTATTCCCATGCATTTGATATGGCCACATTAACCATGCACTTGTGAACTCAGTCCATAACTCATGACTCAGGTTGAAATTTACAGCTCTTCACTACATTATAACATTCTCTGCATGTGTTTCCCTATTGACCAAATTCCCATAATACCTTTCTTCATAAAGTGTGCCACATGAAATGTGTGTGTACTGCCTGTCAGGCATTTTGGCTTGAACAGTGCTCTTGGTTATGATAGAATAGGTGATGATGGGTAATACAGGGTATAGATGAAGTTTTGTTTTTAGCATATTGATTCTTGAACTGATTTACATTTGTTACAAAGTGCACTTCTTTTCTTGAAGTCATCCCTAGTGAAAAATAAATATACATTTATTTTATGCAAGTAGGCCTATACTTTATTAGGTACACTTTAAATATATTGCATTGATATTATACAGAGATCATACTTTCCTTACCAATAGTGATATCAAAACACATTTTAGGCATCATCTTAAGAAATGTGCAGTAAGTCCCAAGCGATATGTCAGTAAATATGTTAATGGGTGTGTTGTATACAGTTGTATAATATCAAGGAAATGCAATTACCCTGCCTACTTTTCTATTGTAGATGTTTTTTAGTTACACATATTTAGAAAATGCATTGAAATTAATGCATTAATGTGTTGTTATATATTTTGTTTTAAGAAATGCCTTATACTGTATTGGCAGATGTACAGTAATAGTTAGGCATTTATGTGTGTGAGCTCAAGGACACATAAAACTGTAGTTCTACTGTGGTTCTACTCCTAGAACCTTAAAATGAAACCAGCCATCTTGGTTGAGTTCAAGGACATGCAAGGGCAGACAGCTTGCACCTTCGAGGCCTTGAGAAGGATCTTGAAAACTTTGGGAAAGTTACAACTTGCGTCAATCAAGAAGATTAGAACCTAACTTTGGTCGGAAACAACAGGAGTATAAAAGACTGATGAGCTGATTGCCTCTTTGGATACTGATACGTCATTAAACTCCTGACACCTAGAAGACCAGAGCTGAGGACAAGAAACCCCAAGCCGAAGACAAGAAGCCCAGAGCTGACTACACCTTTGACTCAAAGCATGATTATAGTTTTATTTGCCTTTATATTTTTGTTTATTATAAAAAGAAAAGTAACCAGTTCAAATAAATTTAATTGATTACAAAAACTGCCTAACAAGGCTTGATTTATAGTGTTTTTAAAGACTTTGAAAAAGAACGTACCACAGAGAACTCTTCTGACTGAATTGTAAGTCATTTAAAATGCTTGTAATTTAGGCCAGACTACACTTGCTTTACCTAACCTGAGAATAATAATATATATAAAAAAAAGGTTAAAGGTGTTAAGATCAAAGAACAAACTGCAAACCAACAAAACTTAGTATGAAAGAAATGTATTTTAAATGCATTTTGGTATAGGTGTTTTTTTGTTTGTTTGTTTGTTTTTGTTTTTTTCACTACAGGGAACAGATGCTGTAAGGGCAGAATTTCCAAAGACAACTTTTGCCTAATGTAACAATGAGCAATTTGCAAATAAAATTAATTTAGTTAAATATTTAAGTACTACTTCAGTCATTTATTTTTGTTGAATCCTCTTTTGACATGTTATGATTAAATGTACAATACAATACTTGGGTATTGAAAAAAAAATCACAATCATGAAGTAAGTTTTATAATTATGACCTTTACCTTTTCAATAATTGAACCACACTTTGAATATCAGGTATTGCTTAATTCAATACAATTTTTTTTTTTTAAATCTATAACCCTTTTCACAATTTTTCATGTGTGCAAAGCAGCTTTACATACATATAGAAAGTAGTTACAAAAGTAAAGATATGTAATTATGACAAATAAAGAAAACGTCTCGGTTACGTATGTAACCCTCGTTCCCTGAGTAGGGAACGGAGACGTTACGTCGGATGACGACGAAATGGGGTTTCGCTTAGAAAGCCTATCAACTTCGAGTATTACAAAACGAGCCAATGGCAAAGAAATGCCATGGGTCTGCGGAATTTGCATGACGTAACTCCGCCCCACCTCGTGGGTATAAAAGGAGGAAGTCTGCAACAGCAGTTTATGTTTCTTCGCTGAGGAGCCAAGACTGAGCTCAGGCGATCCCCGCGGAACAGCGGAAAGTGGCAGGAAGACGTAACGTCTCCGTTCCCTACTCAGGGAACGAGGGTTACATACGTAACCGAGACGTTCCCTTTCGTTGTCACTCCGAGTTACGTCGGATGACGACGAAATGGGGTTACCAGTCTAATCACGCCACCTTCTCAGCTGTCTTCCAGTGCCCTGCGTAAATCTGAGATCCCTGTCGTGAGACTAGCACGGACGAAGGACTCCTATTTAGCACAGGAATACCAAGGTACACTGGGGAGCATATCCCACAATTTTAGAGGAATATGCAATTATTGCCAACCCAGAGGGGGGGACTTAGAGAATACACATATGACCCGAAGGATGCATATGGAGAACACTGGGGTGTCCAGCCGCAGGTGGAATATTTCAACCCCAGGGGTGGCAAAGTGGCTTGCCAAGGGAAAGACACATGCTCAGAGAGGCTTACAGTGGAAATACACATGTGGGGGTCGCTCAGGGGAGGGACCATGCACACGGGAGGCACCTAGCCGGCGCGCAGGCAATAGACACTGGCGGCGACGTCAGAAGTGCTGGAGGAACTCAGGGCTTTCGGAGAAGCTCACCTGAGGGGAATATCGCACGTATCCAGTCCGTGGAGTGGAATGGCGAGCAAGCGAAGACACCTAAGGGGGTCCAGTACTAGCTAGTTGAAGCGAGTACATGAGAGGACACAGGCTCCACTCGGAGATTGTAGAATCTGGCGAATGTGTTCGGTGTCGCCCAGCCTGCAGCTCTGCAGATGTCTGTTAGCGAGGCGCCATGCGCTAGAGCCCAAGAGGACGCCACACTCCGGGTGGAGTGGGCAGTCACACCAAGGGGGCATGGACGACCTTGCTGCTGGTATGCCAAAGCAATGGCGTCCACTATCCAGTGAGACAACCTTTGCTTGGAGAGAGCCTTTCCCTTCAGCTTCCCACCATAACAGACAAAGAGCTGGTCTGAGGTCCTGAAACACCGCGTCCTGTCTACATAGGCGCGAAGAGCGCGTACTGGACAGAGCAGTGCCAAGGCTGGGTCTGCCTCCTCCGGGGGCAGCGCTTGCAGGTTCACCACCTGGTCCCGAAAGGGAGTGGTAGGAACCTTGGGCACATATCCAGGCCGGGGTCTCAGGATCACGTGAGAGTAAGCCGGCCCGAATTCCAGGCACGCTTCGTCAACGGAGAATGCGTGCAGGTCCCCTACCCTCTTGATGGAGGCCAGAGCAACCAGGAGCGCTGTCTTCATTGACAGGAACTTAAGCTTCACTGACTGCAAAGGCTCAAAGGGAGCACTCCGCAGGGCAGTTAGCACCACTGCGAGATCCCAAGAGGGAACGAGAGGAGGGCGAGGAGGATTCAGTCTCCTCGCTCCTCTCAGGAACCTGACGATCAGGTCGTGCTTCCCCAAAGACTTACCTTCAACAAGGTCATGCTGTGCGGCAATGGCGGCGACATAGACCTTTAGGGTGGAGGGAGACAGCCTTCGCTCCAACCCATCTTGTAGGAAGGAAAGCACGACACCAATCGAACATCTCCGGGGGTCTTCTCGGTGAGAAGAGCACCAGCTGACGAAGAGGTTCCACTTCAACGCATAGAGATGTCTCGTGGACGAAGCTCTAGCGGAAGTGATGGTAGCCACCACCGGTGGTGGTAGGGTACTCAAACCTGCCTCGTCCCGTCCAGGAGCCACACGTGGAGTTTCCAAAGATCGGGCCGAGGGTGCCAAAGGGTGCCCCGTCCCTGAGAAAGTAGGTCCTTCCTCAGAGGGATCGGCCAGGGAGGTGCTGTCGCGAGGAGAACCAGTTCGGAGAACCAGGTCCTGGTGGGCCAGTACGGCGCAACCAGCATGACCTGCTCCTCGTCCTCCCTGACCTTGCGCAAGGTCCGCGCAAGAAGGCTCACTGGGGGAAACGCATACTTGCGGCCCTGCGGCCAGCTGTGCGCCAGAGCATCCGTGCCGAGCGTGCCCTCGGTCAGGGAATAATACTGGGCGCAATGGGTCGAGTCGTGGGAGGCAAACAGATCTATCTGTGCGTCCCCGAACTGGTCCCAAATCAGCTGAACCGACCGGGGATGGAGCCGCCATTCTCCCGGGAGGAGTTGAAACCGTGAGAGCTCGTCGGCTACACAGTTCAGAGCTCCGGGGATAAAAATGGCACGAAGCGACCTCAGATGCTTCTGGCTCCATAAGAGGAGGTGGCGGGCGAGTTGCGACATACGGCGGGAGCGCAGACCACCTTGACGGTTGATGTACGCTACAGTGGCGGTATTGTCTGATCGGACTAGTACGTGCTGGCCCTTGAGCACGGCCCGGAAGCGGCGCAGAGCAAGACGTACAGCCAGCAACTCGAGGCAATTGATGTGCCATAGGCGCTGGGGTCCTATCCAGGAGCCCGCGGCAGCACGTCCATTGCACATGGCGCCCCAGCCCGTGGAAGAGGCATCTGTCGATACAACAACATGCCGCGAAGCTCGTTCCAGGGGCACTCCGGCCCGTAGAAAGCTGAGGTCCGCCCACGGGGTGAAGGTCTGACGGCAGGTCGGAGTAACTGGTACTCGGAGGGTGCCGTGTTGCCATGCCCACCTCGGGACTCGGTCGCGAAGCCAAAGCTGAAGCGGTCTCATATGAAGCAATCCGAGCGGCGTTGCCGCGGCTGCAGATGCCATATGCCCCAGGAGCCTCTGAAAAAGTTTCAGTGGAACCGCACTCTTGCCCTCGAACTGTCTCAGGCAAGTCAGCAGTGACTGCGCGCGCTCGCTCGTAAGCTGCGCGGACATGGCGACCGAGTCGATTTCCATACCGAGAAAAGAGATCCTCTGCACGGGGCAAAGTTTGCTCTTCTCCCAGTTGACCCGAAGGCCCAGACGGGCTAGGTGCCGGAGCACTAGGTCCCTGTGTTCGCAAACCTGATCCCGAGAGTGAGCTAGAATCAGCCAGTCGTCGAGATAGTTCAGGATGCGAACCCCGTGTTCCCGAAGAGGAACAAGGGCTGCCTCGACGACCTTCGTGAAGACGCGAGGAGACAGGGCTAACCCGAATGGGAGAACCGCGTACTGATATGCCTGCCCCTCGAAAGCAAACCGTAGAAACGGCCTGTGTCGAGGGAGAATGGAGACATGAAAGTAGGCGTCCTTCAGGTCGATCGCTGCAAACCAATCCTGGGGCCGTACACATTCGAAAATGCGCTTGGCAGTGAGCATCTTGAACGGCAGCCTGTGAAGGGAGCGGTTCAGCACGCGCAGGTCCAGGATTGGCCGTAACCCACCGGATTTCTTCGGGACAATGAAGTACGGGCTGTAGAAGCCGGACCTCATTTCGGCTGGAGGGACAGTCTCGATCGCACCCTTCGCCAGCAGGGTAGCAACCTCCGCTCTCATGATGGGGGCATTGCCACCGACCATAGTGGAGCGAACTCCCCTGAATCGGGGAGGAGACCGCGCGAACTGAATCGCGTAGCCGAGCCTGATCGTTCGGGCGACCCAGCGGGACAGGTGGGGAAGCTCTAACCAGGCTCCCAAGAACTGTACCAGCGGGGTCATGCGAACCACAGACTTCCCGTCGGTGGGGCAGCGAGGCGGAATGACTGTCCCGGACGTGGACGGCATAGCGGCCCAGTGTCGGGGCATAGTCATTGACCGCGTCCTGACAGAGGAGACCAGGGAAGGACGAACGTTCCACGGGGGTCTGCTCTGCCAGGGGGCTGGCGACAGAGGGGGATGAGAGCTGCACGGTCCGGGGACGGCGCGTGCTGTCATCCGGCTCTGGGACAGAGGGGGACGAGGGGTGCACGGCTCGGAGGCGGCGCACCGTGTCGTCCGAGAACTCTGTGTGCTCAGGGATGAACATGTCACTTCTTTCTTTAACCACATTAGGGTGCTGCCCACCCGTGGGTGAGCAGCGGGGAGTGGAGAACAAAAGATTCTCCCCCGGCCCTCCACCGGGGGAAGGAGTGGTCCTGCTACCATCTCCTGAGAAGTGAGAGTCATCCCTGAGCAGCCCGTCTCAGGAGCGCCGCTTAGCCCGGCGTTTAGCGGGGGGCGGGGCAGGAGAGGGCTGGGGCGCCTTCTTGCGGCTTCCTCCGCGACCGGGCCCGGGTGGAGGCTGCTGCTTGGGCCGGGCGGGAGGGGGGGGAACCGCAGGAGGGCGCCCTCGGCGGCGAACAGGCTGAGGATTCTGCCCGGTCGGCTGGGTGGAGGCAGCAGCGGGCCGTCGGGGCAGAATGTGCTTAATCGCCTCAGTCTGTTTCTGAGCAGTCGAGAACTGTTGGGCGAAATCCTCGACTGCACCGCCGAAAAGGCCGGCCTGTGATATGGGGGTGTCGAGCAGACGGGACCGCTCGGCATCCCGCATATCAGCGAGGTTCAGCCAGAGGTGTCTCTCCTGGACCACGGCTGTGGACATCACCAAACCCAGGGAGCGTGCGGTCACCTTCGTCGCCCGGAGAGCGAGGTCGGTGGCGGCACGCAGCTCATTGAAGAGCCCTGGGTCCGCCCTCCCCTCGTGCATGTCCTTGAGCATCTGGGCCTGGTAGACCTGCAGAATGGCCATGGCATGCAGAGAGGTGGCTGCCTGTCCCGCCGCTCTGTAGGACTTCGCCACTAATGTAGACGAGTACCTACAGGCCTTGGATGGGTGCTTAGGCTCACCACGAGAAGAAGCGCTCTGAGGACACAGCTGCATCGCAACAGAGCGTTCAACCGGGGGGAGCCCAGTGTACCCACGGGCAGCCGCCTCCTCGAGGGGAGGAAAGGCGGATGAAACCAACGAGCGGTCACGGGAAGACATGGGAGTCTTCCAGGACTTCGAGATCTCATCATGCACATCCGGGAAGAAAGGTATTGGGGTTTGCCGCGGACGGGGGTCCGCGGCCTTACCCAAGTACCAATCATCCAACCGCGAGCGCTCAGGACAGGGTGGAGGGGACCACTCTAGTCCGATGCTCGCGGCGGCCCGGGCAAGCATGGCCGTCATCTCCGGATCAGACTCGGACGCAACCGTATGCACACCGGAAGGTGGCAGCTGTGCCGAGTCTTCACTTCCAAAAGAATCAGACCCACCTTGTGATGCTGCGATAGACATGGCGTCCTCCTCTGGAGCGCCAAAGGAAATCCGCGGGGCATCAGGAGATGGACCCGCGGAAATCCCCTGAACACTCGCGGGTTGCAACACTGGAGAGGGTGCGGCTGGGCACGGACGTGTAGTCGGCGCTTTGTTCCAAACCGTCACCCTCAGATCACCCTGGCCACCAGCCGAAGTAGGGCCTCTCGAGGAGACACTAGATCGGGTGTGGATGAGGGGACCCTCACTCTTGCGAGATCATGGAGCCTCGATCGTAGTGTTGCGATGGTCATGTTCCCGCAGTGAGAACATGACTCATCCACGAGCGCTGCTCTAGCGTGATCAAAGCCCAAACACACTATGCAGCGCTCGTGCCCATCAGAGTCGGCAACCAGTCTACCGCAACCAGAAGTGCACGGGCGGTGCATCTTTAAAAAGACGTGCCCGTGCAAGCTCTTTTTGTGAGAGAAAAGAAACTCTGAGAGTGTTGAAGCGCCCGGGGAGAAACACACTCGCTGGCAAACCACAGCACAGATAAGCAGGAAGTGCGCTCTCGCCGGGAGATCGCCGTCACACCAACACCAGAGAATCTCGCTCGTCTGTAAAAGCTGACAGTTCAGAGATGGCTTGTGGAACGAAGGATTAACTTGGCTCCGAAGCGAAAACATAAACTGCTGTTGCAGACTTCCTCCTTTTATACCCACGAGGTGGGGCGGAGTTACGTCATGCAAATTCCGCAGACCCATGGCATTTCTTTGCCATTGGCTCGTTTTGTAATACTCGAAGTTGATAGGCTTTCTAAGCGAAACCCCATTTCGTCGTCATCCGACGTAACTCGGAGTGACAACGAAAGGGAACAACATATAGTCAGTTTGAAATGTTGAAACTACAGTTTTGTAGTACATTGAGAGTTGAGCAGAGACAATCGGCAGAAAAATGTTACGGATGGTTTTATTCCATCCGCACGCACAGAAACACAAGCAACAAGAATAAAACTAATGTTATGCCGGTTTATGCAATTGCTTCCTGCAGCGTTAATGACAGATCATGTCAGGTAAAAGGGAAGAAAAACATTCTGCAGATAATAGGCTATTTAATGTTGGGTCTGCTGGCTTTATTTCTTCAACAGCTTCAAGTTTAACGAACTTTTGTGTTCTATACAGACTGTTTTGCATTTATTTTCACGCACCGCTTACTGCGCCTGTATTGAGACTTTTTTCAGCGATTCACAGTCTTTAAATACATATAATCTGTGCTGTCATTAATGGAAAAATCTGTTTGCTTATAGTAATACTTGTAACTGTAAAGGTAGAACACAAAGTATCCCCAGTTTTGCAAGATGCATATTTGCATGGTGGCGCAACTGGTAAACCGAGTGTGCTTGAGTCGAATCCAGTCCATAGTGGTTCCTACATTCAATTTGCATATGTCTGTTCCCATTGTCTCACTGATGTTACCCGGATAAGTGAGTTACTGATATACTGGGGGTGTCTGTAAAAGGCAAATTCTTAAAGGGGTCATATGATGGTTCTAAAAAGAACATTATTTTGTGTATTTGGTTTAATGCAATGGGTTTACGCGGTTTTAGGTTTAAAAAAGTCAATATTTTACACATTACGTTATTATTGTTGCTCCGCTATGCCCTGCCTTTCTGAAACCCGTAGATTTTTACAAAGCTCATCGTTCTGAAAAGCGTGGTGTGCTCTGATTGGCCAGTGATCCAGTGCATTGTGATTGGCCCGAATACCTTACGCGTGTGATGGAAATGTCATGCCCCTTACCATATTTGGAACATCAGCTCCCAAAACAATAATGTCAGGTGATAATGTTGGCACTACCTTATCAATTCGAGCATGATCCGATTCTTAAAATATGAAAACATACTTACAGGCTGTGTCTGTGAGTCAGAAGTGCCAGACTGTAATTTTACTTGCAAAGATGGAATTGCCCCACTTTTTAGAATCAGCCTTTGTGCACAGCCGGCCTTGTACTCTTGCAGGTTCTGGAAACAGTCCTCCGTAAAATGCACAGCACACAGTTGAAAATTTTGGTTGTACTGTTCTGGAACAGTGTTGTAAATAAAGCTTAACCACAGTTTTATAATTGGGTCCTCTTTTGGAAGGCCATTCAAAGTAGTTTGGCTTTCGCAACGAAAAGCACAGTGTCTCCACGACATGGAGTTCTGCCTCACTCACTTTCTTTGAGTATACATTTGGCTGATGTTATGAAACTTTTCCCGCACAGACTGACGTAGATTTGTGGGGGCATGTTTGAACGAAGCATTTTAGGAAGGTGTGGCTGAGCCTTAACTTTTACAAAGACTATCTCTTTGGGTTTGAGACATTGAGCTTTGTTTCTTGACAAATTGACATCACCAACTCCTTGCCTGGCATGCATAATACAGCCTTTTTAGTCATTTTCGCAAATTCGCTTTGTGAATGGGGATAATTTTGACAACATTGTTGTCTGTTTTTAGTACATCGTTGTCATATGTACATACCCCAAGACTCTCTCTATATATCACCTCTACAGTTCAGCATTGTCTGGTGTTAGTAAAGGAACATAGACCTGTTTACTGCTGCTTCTTAGGGACAGTTTCTACTGCTATTTTCTGATTCTCCTACCTGTTTGTGTTTGTTTTATGAACTTACCTGTATGCTTACCTGTTTTCCACGAGTCATCCTGCAAGTTAAGTACTTTGGGTTTCCTTTTGAGCTTCTCAGAAGCCTTAAAGATGTTTACCTGTCTATACTTACCTGAGTTTACGATTTTCACGGACTATAGAGTGGCTCTGTATGTTAAGAGCATTGTATCTATGTTTTTACTTATGATCAATCCTGTGAATCACTTGAATCACTGTAGGGATTTATGGTCTTACAAATCAATATTGATACTAAATATTAATATTAATATTTAAGATATGAATATTTAAGACCATAAAGCACTACAGCACATTGCCTGAATACCTACCTGGGCTGTGTTTCCCAAAAGCATTGTGAGCCCAAGTTGATTGTGGAGACCATTGCCACCAATGTTCTCTAAGATCTACTTAGGCTTACAGTGCTTTTGGGAAACAGCCCTGTTTGGTTCTCTGTTTGTTTAATAAACTCCTGCACTTGAGTCCATATTTCTCTCTCTCTCTCTGTGTGTGGATTATATTGTTACACTACAAGTGAATGTAGGCATCAATATTATAATGCACATTGCACAGTATGGAAAAAAAAAAAATTAAGTGCAACACAGTTTGAACTGACCGCTCAACGGGCCGGTTTCACAGACAGGGCTTAGAGTAAGCCAGGATTAGGCTTAAGTAGAATTAGGACATTTAAGGTCATGTCTTAGAAAAAATACCTTATTGCTGTGCATCTTGAGACAAAACAATGGCACTGACATATTTTAAGATATGTCATTTCAAGTTTTCAGTTAAGACAACTCAAACAGGCATTTTAGTCTGGGACTAGCTGCCCTATTTGAGAAAAAAAAAACGTATATGTCTTGGACACATGAACTAACCACCAGTGGTGGACAGTAACGAAGTAAATGTAATTCGTTACTGTACTTAAGTAGCTTTTTTGCGTATCTGTATCTACTTATTTATTGTATCTTTACTGAAGTATTTAAATTTGGGGAGACTTTTACTTTAACTCCACTATATTTCTAAGTCAAATATCTTATTTTTTACTCTACTACATTTTCAAAATCAGTCGTTCCTTTATATTTATGAGTGGATAAAAACGTAACTGGTCAAACGAGCCACCAATCACAGTACAGCGCGCGCGCTTTGTTTTGAACTTGAATTGGCGGTATCTACTAATTGCGAACCAGAGCCGTTATGAGAGTTGCGAACATAGACAGTTGCGACACAGTAGCTGTCCGAAACCGCTCACTCGTTCACTCATTCACTAGTGAATGGCATTTGAGGGCACTATATCTACAAGGAGTGAACAAAATGAAGTGAGTGAATTCGGACGCTGACGTTTACACTGTGCGTCGGAGAGCTGGAGCTGTCGCAGGAAATGCTTCGTAAAAAGAAAATGCCACACAGTATATGTGTGTGTGTGTGTATGTGTATATATATATATATATATATATATATATATATATACACACACACACACACACGCACATATATATATATATATATATATATATATATATATATATATATATATATATATATATATATATATATATATATATGACTAATTAATGTCATTTTGTTAATAAATTGGTGTGCCAAGAGTGACATTAGTCTTCACATAGACTGAGTTAAGCAAGAGTCTTGTGACAAATTATAATAGGACATTATAGCCATAAAAAAATAATAGTACTTGGATACTTAAATGCATTTGATGGCAAATACTTTTGTACTTTTACTCAAGTGAATGTTTAAAGGCAGCACTTCTACTTTTACTTGAGTAATATTTTACCTTGAGTATCTTTACTTTAACTCAAGTACATGGTATGTGTACTTCGTCCACCACTGCTAACCACTAATTCACTACATAATTGATCAAATGTTTGTGTATTTGTGTACACAAATTATAATCTGCAATTTTACATGACCTGATCATGTTGAATTCAGTGTCTGGTTCAATGGACTCTGTTCATTGGAGAGATAAGCGCACAGCATGCAGAGACAGGCCTGTCAGATGCTGCTGGAATTGTCATCAGTGTTGAATGTTAAAACCCCTGCTCGCTCTCATTCTCTCACTGTGTAGAAAATACATTCCCTCTAATGCTACTTTGTACATTCTTATCCTAATTTGTGTGTTTGTGTAATTTGTCTTTAAGAGCATGGGGTTTAGGAAACCTATCACTAGTGTTTCCTTAATCTATTTGACTTTTTATTAATTATTTACTTTAAAAAAATCTATTAATTTATTTATTTTTACAGTCGCTCTTAAACACCAAAAAGTGCAGTATACTCTGTTTAATTGATCATCTGCTCTTAAAATAAGCATATTTTTCTTAATTTACCAGAATTTACATTCAGTAAGCAAATGATTCTTAAATAACAATTTCTTATTACACAATTCGTCAGCTTAGAATTGTGTTAATGTACATTTTACATGTTAAATCAAGATGCATTGTATTTCTGATCCTGTCCAGAAGGGAGTAAAATGTATCTCTTTATCAGTCACAATTGTTTTGTGGACATAATTAAGTAATTGATTTCCTCAATAACAAATGTGAACTTACAGTTTTTTCCTGGAAATTACCGTATTGAGGCACTTAGTGCCCATTTTCGTTAACAAGGCTCTGTGAGACTTGTTTCATTATTAGACTTAAATGTTTGTATGATGCTAAAATACCATCTCCTGTCCAAACTTAATATATAGAGACAACTGTAATAAAGTAATACTAATGTTGATTCCAGAAAAAAGCGTAATCACTGTGACTTTGAATATTCAAACCAGCCTAACACAGGATTAGCTAGCAGTTTATACTGGTATTTGAGCAAAGAGTGAGAATTGTGTACTTTGCCATTAATTTGTGTCAAAGAAAACTGACAGAATATAGTTTTATAAGGAGTTTTGGATGAGGACACACTTACTGACAACAGCAGCAGGCCTATTGTGGTTGTCCACAGGGTGGGGGTCTTTGTCATCAGTCTGTGTTCTGCTTTGATTTACTTTTCTTTGCTTATCTCTCTCTTCTTTTTTCTTCTCTCTAGCTGGTCACTGGCAATCTGGACAATTTCAGTATGCAGAATGCTATGACCATATGCACTATTTTGTAGAAATTCAACAAATGATCAGGAGGTTATGCAAAAAATGCTGATAATCAACCACAGGAGGTCTGAAGAGTAAAACAATTAGTGAGCTATTATATTTTGTTGTATTCAATTTCAAAAGGCTTAGCAAAGTTTGCCAAAGAGTTGCAAGCCAACTTTACTTGATTTATTATTATTATTATTATTATTATTATTTTCAGGATGGCAGATGATCCCAGGTCTGCATAAGGAATATGACACCTAAGCCCCTTTCACACAGCGCGTTGATCCCGGGAAATTACCAGAACGCCTTCTGTGTGAATGCAAACACGACCTGGGATTGATGCCGGGTTGGGGATCTAGTAACATTGCCGGGATCAGTCCCGGAACGCGCGCTGTGTGAACAAAAGCTGTAAACAATGCCGTATCGCAATGATGACGCTAAAGTGAAGTGAAAGCAGGCTAGTGAAATGGTACGTAATGCGCTAGTTTATGATCGAATCGGAGAAAAAAAATGCTCAAGCTGGTTTCTCGAGAGAGAAATCAAAGCTCATAAGCAAACTATAGACGCTGCTGAGACATTATGTCACATCGATGTCACGTGTCTTTACGGGATTTTACGGGTTGTGTGTGAACGCACTCTCTGATTCCGGAAAATCACTGGCAATGTGAATGAACCAAAATCAAACGAACCCGGGTCAAATCCCGGGTCACTTTATCCGTGTATTTTCCGGAATCTCTGTGTGAAAGAGGCTCTAGCCTAACTAGACTAATTAGACACTACATCTATCTGATGAAAAGCATTCTTGAAGTTCATAATATTCAATTTTTGCTAAGTGGGATTGTGTGTTTAAGTTGTAATAAATGAAGAGATGAGATGAACAACCGTATAAGTCCAAAAAAATAAAAAATGTGAAAAACCTCGGCAAAAAAAGGAGAGCAAACATGAACGAATGGAAGAAAAGAGCAAGGAAGTCTTTGAGGGATGCTTGGAAACCATCTGTGAACCGGAGAGGAGAGCTAAAATGAGGAAAAAGTCCACCGAAAGAGGTGAGTGTAAGAACCGTATGTACAAAGTATCTACCTAACGTTAGCGGTTACAGTCAGAGGGGCGTGTAGGCTACTGGGCGTCGTCTACTACAGTTCATATAGCTCACTCTGTTTAATGGATCAAGTCATGAATGGGTCGAAATGAAAGCTGTACTCCTTATAACAATGGAGAAATTAATGAAAACGTTTTAGCTGCGTTTGATGTCCCTAACGTTAGCTAGCGGGATAATGTTAGCTGGCTCGCCAGTTACTTTTTAACTTTACGTTACTTTGTTAACTTTCTTACTGTTGTTTATTGTTTGTATTTATTGTTTATTGTAAGTATGTACGGTTTATTGTTTGTACTGACGTTTATTTTCTGTACTGTAAGTAGGCCTATGTATTGTTCATTGTTCGTACTGTATTGTCTGTATTTGTTCTGTGATTTTACGTTAGCAAAAAATAAATTAAAATGAATTGAAAGAAATGCTTAATATTTTCTTTAAGGTTCTGTTACTGTATTAAAACTAAGATAAAGGAATCAGATCTCCAGTGGTTTAAAGTGATATGATGAATTGGACTTATACTGTTATTCCGCATTAACTGGACATATCCCGTTCTTCCACATTCCAGAAATGTAAATTACTCTTACTCTTTTTATTTTTAAGATTGACACTGACAAATCTTATCTCATTAGAATTGGGAAGCTTTTCTTGTCTACTTCAAGTAAAATAAAAATATAGAATATAATGTTCACAGTCCAAATTAAAAAATGTTATTGTTCAACATTTTAAAATATGAACTTATATGGTTCTTTGTCTCAAGGCCTCAAATGCTACAAAATAGATTTATGCTGCAAAATGTATTTTGTTTTACATTTGCAGTTTACAACCCAATGGTCCATTTTTGAACATATGTAATGTATATGTGTGCATTTATATGTGTGTATTTATGTGCTATTAAACATACAGCATATAAATTCTCTCACTGAGGATAAAGACCTCATAAAGGAAGTGATGCAGATACAAACAGATTATTGGCAAGTTGTGATGAAGTGAATAAACACCCTTACTATTACCACTGCATCAACTCACCTCTGCATCAACTCATCTCATCAGCAAACACAAACTCTCACAGCGCTAAAATGTCACGTTTCACCTCTCTGTCAGTATTTTCTTGTTGACTCTGTGTAATATTTTGTCAGAGGATTTGCTTTCCGCTATCTGGGTTGTTTAATCCCCTGCACTGTTTCTGGCACCAGAACATGTAAACGGCAGTCTCAGTTTACTTGTCACTCTTTGAGTACTTGGCTAATTCTGTTTAGTTTCACACCCAGTCACTTAGCTCTATTTGTTTTGATAATTACAACCATAGTTCCTGGAGGCTATACTTGCCCCGAAGGACAATTCAAAGAAACAGAGAGACCTGGGCCTCGAGACCTCCTGACACCTCTAAACCTCCCAGAGAGGCTTGCCAAGGTCGCCTCTCATTATCACATTCTTGATAGTTCAGCACCTATCATTGCCTTATTCTGGACAAGAATCACCCACTTAGACCAGAAAAGACCATATGACTGACAATAAATGCAACCAACCACAGTCCAAGTAGTTTTTTATGTGCTTTCAAAAATTTGATGCCACTAACCTGACAAACTTTGGCTAAAATGCTTTCCCAAATCCCTCGTATATCAACCTTGTGCTGTGCCAGAGGTGTAAAAAGTAATGCAATATTAAAGGAATAGTTCACTCAAAAATGTGTCAGTGTCAGTAGCCACTTTTCCTCTGTCAGGCCAAAAGCATGCATGCTAGTGTGTGCCAGGGCCAGTCGCGTTTCCATTGTCACTTCCGGGGCTTGATCGGGCCTCGTCAGGGCTTCCTCAGGGCCAACGGCCAGGGTTTTCTGGCCCGCTGAATACCTTGGTCCAAACCGGGCCAGCTCGGGCTAGAGGAGTGGTTACGAACAAAGACGGAGTTTACCTGAGTCTGGAGACGGCAGCGCCGGATGATTCTGTCAGCTAACATCAGCATTAAAGACTTTTAAAAGAATTTACCTCAAAACTCACTTTCATGTTTGAATGCCTATTGTTTGGGATCCAATGTGGATTCTGATCACCGTAAAAGGTAGAAATATTTATGCGCGATGCAAAAGACTATGCACACTAACCATTACCATAGTAAACATGGTAAATATGACCGCTTGAAGAAATCAGACGAATCATAAAGGCTATCACAATTATGTTTTTATTTTATCTGTCAGTAGCCTACGTCTCATCTCTTTATACCGGACTACCATAAAATAAAGCAACGGGAGCTGCCTCTGTTTCTCTGACTGAAAATATAACTGTTGCCTACTGGGAGAGAGTGCTAAAGCTCCTCAGGTCATATTTTTGGTGGCATATTTCTAGAAATTATCTTTCTTTCTAAATGTGATGTAAATATGTCCTGTAACTACCAGATAAACAGAAACAGACGCGATTGAATAAGTAAGTCTATCCTCTTTCTTTTTTTTAATAGACCTAACGATAAACTACTTTATTTCTGTGTGACTAATATTTTAATATATAAATTAATTCATTATGAATTATCAGTGTATCACTTTATTGTAAACCTGTGGTAAAACAACGATTCTTGGGTTTTAAATATTCAAGTAAACAACAAAAATGCCAGCAAACGGTCACTTTTATCATGTTTGTTTTGCAATCACTATAGTTTCCAGTGATTTATTTCTGATTAGTTTTTTTTTTTTTTTTTTCATTTGTTGGTGAAATGATGGGTTAGTGTGACGTTGCCTCCAGAGAGGCGTGTTACTGGCATGTTTTAGTGAAGCGCTGTGGAGCTTCTGGCCCGACAGTGGAAACGCATTGTGTTTTGGACTCGGTGCTAGAGGCCTGGCGCTTTTAGCCCGGCGCGGCCCATTTAAAGCCCTGGCTCGCACTGGCCCGACAGTCGAAATGCGGCTAGTGTCACGCATTCTGGACTCTGCCTGCACTCTCACTCTTTGACACACTTAGCTGTGTCCCAATTCATGGGCTGTATCCACCGAAGGCCGCATCTGAAGGCCGATTGCGTCACAGCGGCGCGATGAAGACAGTCCCAAGTCGACGGATTCTTCGATTGCGGCCTACCGTCAGCGTTGCCAAGTCTGAGGTTTTCCCGTGGAATTGGGCTACTTTTAAGTTGTTGCCGCAGGTAAACATTTTTTCCGCTGGTTGATTTCCATCCCCGTAAGTACGATTTCGACGCTCCAGCACCCCCAAAACATCTCTCAGTGGAGAATTCGGCCACAATCCAGTGGAGAATTCGGCCGCCCGATGGAGAAGAGCCGATGGGCTTCTTGGGCTACTTTTGTTGCACAGACCTGGCTGTCCTTCTTTCCCCAGGCCATGAAGGATAGAACGAGGAACCAGCACCAGCCAAGAGAAACGAGACCAAGAGGATGAGCTACATCAATATATTTAGGGAAGACATGAAGTTTCAGAGAGACAGAGCAGGGAGAGAATTAAGAGATTTTTTTCTCTTCTTGACAGATTGGTAGAGAAATAAACTTTTGGCTATGTGAATTAAAATTCATAATATTAAACAATCATATACATTATTTTTTGTAAGTTATAGTTTGTAAATGAAACAAAAACTAATTTATGTGCATTGTTGATTTTTGTAATGCAAGTTATAACTTGTAAATGTAATAAAAAAATTATTCTGTACATTTGATACAAAATAAATTGTTCTATACATTTTTACTAACAGTACTTTTTACAACTATTTACAAGATAAGTTACGTTTAAGATAAGAAAAACAAAATAAATATTCAAATTAACAGTATACATAAAGCATTTTTCTGTAGACTTTTATTGAGCTGAGCAGGAGACCCTGGTGGTGCTGCACACACAATAGAGACGCTGGTAAAGCCTCTGCCAGTGGGACATCACATGCATATTTCCACTGTCTACCAACAGGTTTGTAGGGCTGACTCAGGCGTGGGCTGCCAGTGCCATGTCACTGAGATGTTCTCAGAAAGAGGGAAGAATAAAATAAATTAACTAACATACTGAAAAATCAAACCATAAAATATGTTAACATGCAAAACCGTTCTATGAGCTAAACTCTGCAGGACAGCAGCCCTCTAGGACCGAACGTTGCCTTTCCCAGATCATAGACATATCTTTAGTGTTTCTATTATATACTGTTCATATATATTTTTAAACAATATATAATATCAAAATCTAATATCCATGTGTAAAAGGCCAGTTGTAAATGTAATCTGGCCATTTGTTTCCGGCGCGCAATGTATTCTGGGGTAGGCAAGACTGCGAAGGATCCTTCTGCTGTATCCTGCATTTACGGGAAAAGAAGGACACATTTGCAGGCCGCATTTTGAAGGAGCCTTCGAAGGATCTTCAAATTGGGACAACCTTGGTCATGCTGCGGTGACGCAATCAGCTATACTTTCCCCTTTAAAAGAGTCTCAGTGCGTCCTCCGAAGGCCACGTCGGCTGCGCACTTCGAAAGGCGCAACCTTCAAAGGATGCAGCCCCTGAATTGGGACACAGCTAGACTCTCACTCACCAGTATATTGATCACACTCACCTGCAGCTCGTTAACTGCTTGTTTGGACTCTTTGAGCTCCTTGCTGATACTCAGCGGCTGTTTACACGACACCGTTTTCAACTAAAAACGGAAAACTTTTTATGCATTTTGGTTGTTCATTTACTACAACGTTTTTTTGGAGGCCTGAAAGTGCAAGTTTTTGAAAACGAGACCATTATCGTCTCTGTGTAATCAACAAAAGCGATTTTTAAAATACACGCATGCGTATTTTATGTTCAGTCTATAGGCAAGTAATGTTTCTTTACGAATGGACATCGCAAACTACTGCCATGGCATGAATAATAGTGTTGTTAGTCGTTTCCGCAGATTCGTGTGAACGGGGATTGTTTTGACAACAATGTCGTCTGTACACGAAAAAAAAAAAATTGTACATCGTTGTCTTGTAAATGTACCTGTTTTTATGTTGATGCTGATGTTGTTTATGTTGGTTTTATTGTTATGCAAAAGGTTTCTGGGTAACACTTTAGAATAAGGTTCCTTCGTTAATGAATAACTACACAGGAACAAATGAGTAACACAATATTAACAATCTAGTAACTACTATTAACTAACAAGAAATACTGATTAACAAATTAGTAAGTAATAGCACACAGATGAGAGTGGTAGTTCACTATTAACTAATCAGTAACTACAATTTTTTTAATGCTTCCCAGAGAACTACTGTAAGAATCATGGTAACTAACTAGTAATGACTCAAGTGTTACTACATACTTCTAAAGGAATTACTAATTATTTGGATCCGTATTCTAAAGTGAAGATCATGGTAACTAATTGGTAATGACTCAAGTGTTACTACATACTTCTAAAGGAATTATTATTTTTTTTTAAGCTTTTGAGGTTTTTGGTGAAGTTTTAAATAGTAATTCCCATAGAAGTAGATGTAGTAACACTTTAGTCATTACTAGTTAGTTACCATGATCTTCACTTTAGAATACGGATCCAAATAATTAGTAATTCCTTTAGAAGTATGTAGTAACACTTGAGTCATTACTAGTTAGTTACCATGATTCTTACAGTAGTTACTAATGAAAAGCCAATCCTAAAGTGTAGAATCTTTTAATCCTTCACAAGATATTTGCACACACATATATGAGCTAGGAGACATACATAAAAACATTTTTTTGTGAGGTAGGTTAAATAATACAATCACTGTATATGGTATTTGGATGGCTGATAACTCAATATGTTCCAGTCGTCATCGTGACTCTAGTGATTTAATGCTAGTCCAGAGGAATGCCGGAAAATTGGCCACAGGACAAGTAAGGTCCCGGCAACTGCATTTAAAAATCAATTTCTTTAAAATTATTCAGTTGATAAATAGTTCTCTAGGAGAGAGCATAGGCTAATTATTTCCCAAATAATAAGTCTGCTATGCTATTACATATTGATAAACCTTGTGTATTCGTTTACAGTAGCAGTTAAAATGTTAATGTAGTGCTAGTCATTTGTCCTGCATTAGTTATTGATTAGTTTTGCATGAATTATGAAACTTTTTCAGTAGTTCTCAGGAAGCATTAAAAAAATAGTAGTTATTAATCAGTTAATAGTGAACTACCACTTTCATCTGTGTGCTATTACTTACTAATTTGTTAATCAGAATTTCTTGTTAGTTAATAGTAGTTACTAGATTGTTAATATTGTGTTACTCATTTGTTCCTGTGTAGTTATTCATTAACGAAGGAACCATATTCTAAAGTGTTACCGGTTTCTGGACTGACCTCTCAATGTCAATCGCTAAAAGTGGACTTTACCTGTATTTCACTGTGTTTGTTGAGTTAAAGGCCTTTCGTAATCATGTATTTACCTCTGGAAGATATGTCAGAATGAGAGTCATAGATCCAATTGCAAGTAAACAGTTTATTGCGACAGGCAGAACAGGGGACAATACTAAAAACGCCACAGTTAGGAGGCGGGCGACCTCAATGCCACAATTCAAGGAGAGTTAAGAAGTGACAGGAATCAACACAGCGTGGAACTCAGACCGATGGCTGGTTGAAGAGAACTCAAGATGATCTCCTAGTTGCTTGGAAGCACAGACGAGATGGAGGAAATAACTCCGCTAGGAAACTCAGACACAGGAACTAGGTGAGAGAACAAAACAAGGGTGACGAACTGACACCAAGCAATATTCACTCCAACTAGATATAGGCAGCTAACAAGCAGTAGTGACTAGCTGCAGCTGAAGGCTGATTGAGTGATCAGCTGGTTACTAGGCAACAAACAAGCACCACACACACAGACCCCACACCAGACAGATACACAAAATGAACACACGGATCCATGAACCGTGACAGGACCCCCTCCCCTAAGAGTGCTTCCTGGCGCTCCCAGGGGAACCTACCTGGCGATTGTAATCATCGATAAGGGAGTGATCCAGTATGTCCCTAGCAGGAACCCAACTTCTCTCCTCCGGACCGTAACCCTCCCAGTCCACCAGGTACTGAAATCCGCGTCCCCTCCTTCTCGAGTCCAAAATGCGATTGACCGAATAAGTGGGTTCCCCATCTACGAGTCGTGGCGGAGGGGGAACCGGGGCTGGCGGATTAATGTGTGAATGAAACACGGGCTTTAATTTGGAGACATGAAAAACGGGATGAATTCTCCTCTACGCAGGTTTGAGGCGGACTGCCACCGGACTAAGAATCTTAGAAACAGTGAACGGGCCGATGAATTTGGGAGCTAACTTGTTACATACGGAGCGGAGAGGAATGTTCTTCGAGGAAAGCCACACTTTTTGACCCATGACGTAAACGGGAGGCTTCGACCGGTGGCGATTGGCCTGAGCCTTCGTGTGCGCTCCCACTTGGAGGAGAGTCTCGCGGGCTCTACTCCAAGTGTGGCGGCACCTCTGGACAAACGTGTGAGTGGAGGGGACCGCGACTTCGGATTCCAGACTGGGAAAAATAGGTGGCTGGTACCCTATGCTACACTCAAATGGAGATAGGCCCGTGGATGACACTGGTAACGAGTTATGTGCGTACTCAACCCATGAGAGCTTCTGGCTCCAGGAGGAAGGATTCTGAAAGACCAAACATCGCAACACTCTCTCTAAGTCTTGGTTGGCATGCTCGGTCTGTCCGTTGCTCTGGAGATGAAACCCAGAAGAAAGACTGACACTCACCCCCAATTAACGACAAAACTCTCTCCAAAATTTGGAAATAAATTGGGGACCCCTGTCAGAGACCACTTCCATCGGGAGGCCATGTAAACGAAAGACATTATCTACAACAGCAACCGCTGTCTCCTTGGCAGACGGTAATTTGGGCAAGGGAATGAAATGAGCCGCCTTCGAGAACCGGTCCACTATGGTCAAAACAATTAACCGTATTGCCCTGGGAGGGCAGTGACAAAATCTAGCGCGATGTGGGACCAGGGTCTCGAAGGGACAGACAGCGGTTGGAGTAACCCATCCGGTGGGCGATTGGAAGTCTTACCACGAGTACAGACTGAACATGCCAAAACAAAACTTTGAATATCGCGAGCCATGGAGGGCCAACTGAATCTTGGTGGGCACTCGGGTGGAGGCGTTACCTCTTCTAAGGTACGACAGGAAAAACTCAAAATGACCGAAAAAAAGTGCCCACCGAGCCTGCCTGGAGTTGAGTCGTTTAGTTGATCTGATATATTCAAGGTTTTTATGATCGGTCCAGACAATAAAGGGTACCCCCGAACCCTCTAACCAATGACGACATTCCTCCAACGCTAACTTGACTGGCAGCAACTCTCTGTTACCAATGTCATAATTACGCTCAGCAGGAGATAAACGATGAGACAAAAACGCTCAAGGATGCATCTTGTCATCCGTGGGCAAGCGCTGGGAAAGAACCGCTCCTACCCCCACCTCTGACACGTCGACCTCCACCACAAACTAACGTGAAGGATCAGGGGCTACAAGAATGGGAGTTGAAACAAAGCGGCTCTTAAGGTTGGTAAATGCAGCTTCAGCTGGACCAGACCACCTGAACGTAACCTTGGTGGAGGTCAAGGCAGTCAGAGGAGCGGCTAGTTGACTGAAATTGCGAATGAACCCCAGAAACCTCTGTAGGGCCTTACGGGAATCTGGAGTTGACCAATCCACCACAGCCTTAACCTTGTCGGGATCCATGCGCACCCCCTCGGAGGAGATGATATAACCCAGAAATGGAACTGACTGTGCATGGAACGGACATTTCTCCGCCTTGACAAAAAGCCCATTCTCTAACAGCCTCTGGAGCACTCGCCTGACGTGCAGAACTTGTTCCTGGAGAGAAGAAGAAAATATCAATATGTCATCCAGGTAGACATAAATGAACTGATCTACCATATCTCTCAGCACGTCATTCACGAGTGCCTGGAAAACCGCAGGGGAGTTAGACAGACCGAAAGGCATGACCAAATATTCAAAGTGCTCCCTGGGGGTGTTAAAGGCAGTTTTCCATTCATCCCATTTCCTTATGCGAACCAAATGATAAGCATTACGCAAGTCCAACTTTGTGAAGATGGATGCTCACTGCAACCGCTTGAAGGCTGAAGACATCAATGGCAAAGGATAAGTATTCTTTACCGTGATGTTGTTCAACCCTCGGTAGTCAATACATGGTCGCAGAGAACCATCCTTCTTCCCCACAAAAAAGAACCCTGCCCCCGCTGGAGAAGAGGAAGGACAGATGAACCCGGCTGTCAGAGAATCAGAAATGTATTTCTCCATGGCCTCCCTCTCTGGGACAGAAAGTGAGTATAACTTGCCTTTAGGCTGAGGCATATTTGGCAGTAAATCTATAGCACAGTCATAGGGACGATGCGGAGGGAGAGAAGCAGCCCTGGACTTACTGAACACCTCCTTCAGGTCAAGATACTCACGTGGCACGTTAGATAAATCCGTGTGTTCATCCTGAAACAGAACAAGACACAGAAGAACACGCAGACAATAAACAGGAAGCATGACAGGATTCGTTCCAGGCTAAAACAGAATTCCTGCGCCAGTTAATGTGCGGGTTATGAAGTAGCAGCCAGGGATGACCTAGCACCACAGGAGCAGAAGGAGTGTCAATTAACAGGAAGTCAATGTTCTCTGAATGATTACCAGAGGTGACCAATCTCAAGGTGGCGGTAGAGTGTGTTACTGAGGGTAAACATTGACCATTTAGTGCAACCACAGAAATGGGCTAGGAGAGTGCTACCATAGGTATCTTAAGTGTGTGTGCCAGATCGACATCTAAAAAAATTACCCTCAGCTCCTGAGTATACTAGAGCCTCACAGTCAAAATTCTGAGTTTGAAGACGTAAACTCACTGGAAGATGAGTGGCAGAAAAAGAGGATTCAGTCTGTGCAAGCCCACCCATCAGTAACCTCTTACCTACTAACGGGTGCTGGCTTTTACCGGGCACTGCAGCATCTCGGTGACCGTTGACCTCGTCGACGTAATCTGGCATCCACTTGAATCGCTAGATCAATCAGTTTATCCACCCCGGCGGGTAATTCCAGTGCATAAATCTCCTTTATATACTCAGAAAGTCTGTATAAAAACATGTCCCATTGCGCCTCAGCATTCCAGCCACACTTTGCAGCCAACGTACGGAATTCAATTGAATAGTCTGTTACCGTACGTTCTCCCTGTGAGCGCTGCATCTCTCCCAGAAGCAGCACGATCAAAAACCTTTCGGAGTTCGTTGGAGAAGGCTTGAAATGACAACACGGAAGTCTCTGCTCCCAAACAGTCGTTCCCCAGCTGCCCTCTCTTCCCGCGAGCGAGGTAATCACAAAAGCCACCTTGGATTCCTCTGTGGGAAATGAAGAAGGTTGAAGTGAGAGATATAAAGAGCAATTGGCTAGAAAAGGACGACACAACTGGGGCTCACCAGAGTAGAACGCTGGAGGTGGAAGGCAAGGTTCCGTGGAATGAATGGACTGGATCACCGGAGCAGGTGGATTACCGTGGCCTGTTGTTGAGTAGCCTCAATTCTTAATTGTTGTACTTGTTTCGTCAGTTCAGACATTTGGGTTACTAGCGCCTGAACAACATGACCCGTGGCCATAGTTTGTTCCTCCTATTGCTGAAGACGAACGTCGCTCTTGACCAGTACATCATGCAATTCTGCCGCGCCTCCTGGATCCATTTTATGGTTGGTTCGTTCTGTCAGAATGAGAGTCGTAGATCCAATTGCAAATAAACAGTTTATTGTGACAGGCAGAACAGGGGACAATACTCAAAACGCCACAGTTTTTAACGCCAAGGAGAGTTAAGAAGTGACAGGAATCAACACAGCGTGGAACTCAGACCGATGGCTGGTTGAAGAGAACTCAAGACGATCTCCTAGTTGCTTGGAAGCACAGACGAGATGGAGGAAATAACTCCGCTAGGAAACTCAGACACAGGAACTAGGTGAGAGAACAAAACATTTACATTTACATTTACATTTATTCATTTAGCAGACGCTTTTATCCAAAGCGACTTACAAATGAGAACAATAGAAGCAGTTAAACTAACAGTAGGACAACAATACGTAAGTGCTATGACCCCTCTCAGTTTAATTTAGCGCAGGTTTTTTTTTTTTAATAGTAGAATAGAAGAGAAGAGAAAGTGTTAGTATTACTTAATACAAGGGTGACGAACCGGTGACGAATAAAACAAGGGTGACGAACCGACACCAAGCAATATTCACTCCAACTAGATATAGGCAGCTAAGAAGCAGTAGTGACTAGCTGCAGCTGAAGGCTGATTGAGTGATCAGCTGGTTACTAGGCAACAAACAAGCACCACACACACAGACCCCACACCAGACAGATACACAAAATGAACACACGGATCCATGAACCGTGACAAGATAAGTAACTGTTTTTCTCTGAGATATCTTGATCCTATTGAATCAGTGTACCTTTTTCTCCTGTTTATTGTCAGTCCTGCCCAATTACATATGTTTGCTAATGATTTATTGTTTTTCTTGTGAAAAGAGAGAAGTTAAGGTATTGTTAGGTAAAGGAAATAACTATACCTCTCTGTTATACTTGCCTGTGATTCCTGCACCTTCTATGATTGTTCTTAAAGAGTAACTCAACCCCTGGTCAGAGCCTGACTCCACCCACTGGCAAATTTGAAAAATGCTGGAAAAGTGGGCAGAGTCCATCTGTCACAGTCCTCGTCGTCACCTGCCTGTCTGCGTCCGAACTACACTCCCCTGAATCCTCCTGTTCTCCTCACCTGAACTCACTCCCTTAATCATTCTCCTGTTTAGCGTCCTCATGATCTGTATCACCTGTCTTCACCTCGTTAGTGTTCATTTGTACTTGTATTTAGTTCCCTCTGTTCAGTCAGTCTTGGTCTGTTCTCATCAATGTTACCTGGTGTTTGTATCCGCTACCCATCTGTCTGCCTGTACCTAGTTATTGTTTTGATTTATAGTAAAGTTTATTGTTTATTGGAATCCCTCGTCTCCTCGTGCTTCCTGCCATACACCACCCGTGACAGAAGAACAGACCGCCCTAAATGGACGACGGGGTGAAAATTACCGTCCTGGCCCAGGAGAGCCAAGATCTCCTATCATTTTCTCTAGGCTTCTGCCGTCTTGCTGCCCACAGTGACATCGACAATGAGAGACTTTGTACTTTGTTCAGGATCGGGGCCACTTTCAACCAGCGTATAGACCTCCCAGACACCACTGGACTGGACTGGAGAACGACCGTCATCCAGTGTCTGGAGAGTGTCGGGCCTCGATCCGGGACACAGTCAGCCCCAAGAGATCGTCACGTCATGCCTGATCACCTCGCCCTGGCGGATCTTCTTGGCAGTCTGGACCTTGATCTCCACGTCTTGCCCGAGCCCTTGTCGCCAACCAAGTTTGCAGAGCCTTCGCCGGTCCCGTCCAGAACAGAGCCTTCATCACCGCGGGTCCCATCCAGCACAGAGCCTTCATCACCGCTGGTCCAGTCCAGCACAGAGCTTCCTTCGCCGCTGGTCCCGTCCAGCACAGAGCTTTCTTCGCCGCTGGTCCCGTCCAGCACAGAGCTTCCTTCGCCGCTGGTCCCGTCCAGCACAGAGCTTCCTTCGCCGCTGGTCCCGTCCAGCACAGAGCTTTCTTCACCGCTGGTCCCGTCCAGCACAGAGCTTCCTTCGCCGCTGGTCCCGTCCAGCACAGAGCTTCCTTCACCGCTGGTCCCGTCCAGCACAGAGCTTCCTTCGCCGCTGACGCCGAGCAGCCCAGAGCCCTCGCCGCTGACGCCGTGCAGCCCAGAGCCCTCGCCGCTGACGCCGTGCAGCCCAGAGCCCTCGCCGCTGACGCCGTGCAGCCCAGAGCCCTCGCCGCTGACGCCGTGCAGCCCAGAGCCCTCGCCGCTGACGCCGTGCAGCCCAGAGCCCTCGCCGCTGACGCCGTGCAGCCCAGAGCCCTCGCCGCTGACGCCGTCCAGCCCAGAGACTTTTTCCTCGCTGGCGCCGTCCAGCCCAGTCACTCTCCCCATTAATTTTTTGGGGGGGGGCCATAGACCCTTGCCGTGGACGCCCAAGGGCCCACGGCCACCAGAAGGGTCGTCACCGCCATGGCCACCCGAAGGGTCTTCTCCGCCATGGCCACCCGAAGGGTCTTCTCCGCCATGGTCACCCGAAGGGTCTTCTCCGCCATGGCCGCCCGAATGGTCTTCTCCGCCATGGCCACCCGAAGGGTCTTCTCCGCCATGGCCGCCCGAAGGGTCCTCACCGTCGTGGACGCCCGAGGGTCCAACGGCTCCGCCCTGGCCACGCCCAGGTCCTGCTCCGCCACGCCCATGTCCTGCTCCGCCCTGGCCACGCCCAGGTCCTGCTCCGCCACGCCCATGTCCTGCTCCGCCCTGGCCACGCCAAGGTCCTGCTCCGCCTCGTCCATGCCCTGCTCCGCCCTGGCCGCTCCCTGGTCCTGCTCCGCCCCGGCCACGCCCTTGGCCTGCTCCGCCATGGCCGTCTGTACCTTCCTGGAGTCCGGCTTGCTGTACCCGGTCCTCCTTCCTGGCACGGACTTCAGGATGCCCACCCTCCCTCCCGTATTCTGTATTATACGGCGCGGAACGCGCCTAGGGGGAGGGGGGGGGGGTAATGTCACAGTCCTCGTCGTCACCTGCCTGTCTGCGTCCGAACTACACTCCCCTGAATCCTCCTGTTCTCCTCACCTGAACTCACTCCCTTAATCATTCTCCTGTTTAGCGTCCTCATGATCTGTATCACCTGTCTTCACCTCGTTAGTGTTCATTTGTACTTGTATTTAGTTCCCTCTGTTCAGTCAGTCTTGGTCTGTTCTCATCAATGTTACCTGGTGTTTGTATCCGCTACCCATCTGTCTGCCTGTACCTAGTTATTGTTTTGATTTATAGTAAAGTTTATTGTTTATTGGAATCCCTCGTCTCCTCGTGCTTCCTGCCATACACCACCCGTGACACCATCGGAGGGGGGGGCATGCACCTGAAACCCGCCTCTCTCTGTAGGCAAGGGCGTGGTGCGCTGGTGCCTGCTTAAGTCATGCAGTACCACAACATCCAATAGGAAAATTTAACTGCAGTAGCCACCGTTTAACCTGAAGACACTTTTACACCATATATTGTTGAATTAAAAAAAAATCATACCCAAATGTCAAAAAATGTACTCGAATCAATGAACAGCATTATTAAAGCCCCAGTCTTACAGATCATTAACTAAAAAAAGTTGTTTTAGGGTTTAGTTACCCTTTAACTCAGTTACTCTATATAGTATGGAAATAATGTATGTATTTCTGCATACACCCTTACCTGTGTACTCTATCTGTGATACTTATCTCATCTTCTCATATAACCTGTAATAAACTCCCTGCGATTGGGTTCATCCTAATCTGTGCCGTCTGGTTCAGTCTCAGTGTGAGCTGTATAGTCACATGATCCTTCAGAGATTATTGTAATATGCTAATTTGTTGCTCGAGAAACATTTCTTATCAATGTTGGAAACCGTTGTGCAGCTTAATATTTTTGTGGAAACCTTTTTTTCAGGCTTCTTTCTAACATTTGTTCTTTTAACATTAAACTGTACATGTATTTACTTTTGATTAATGTAATGCATCTTTGCTTAATCAAAGTATTAAATTCTGTAATTTCTTGAGCATTTTAACATCATGTTAATTAAATGATCAGATGATGATACACTTTTACTTTTGACAAAGAAGAAAGAAATTGTTTTGAGACATTTTTTTCTTCAATGAGGCATCGTCCTCAGTCAACTTTCCCACCCACCGTCTCTGTCTTTTTTTTTTTTTTTTTTCTAATTTTTCCCCTCTCTTCCTGAGGGGAACAAAGCATGATCTTAGCCCTGGCTTGATCCGTGCGCTCTGAGCAGATAGTTCAGCCAGGATTAATATTCTCTGCCACTTTGATGTCAAAACCACATATCACAAAAATGAAAAGGATGGGGGGGTGAGCAGGCTAAAGAAAGACAGTTGAGAACGAAAGGAAAGGACGACGAAAGAAGGATAGAGCGAGATAGAAGAAGTGTTAGGAATGTGATAGATTCCCTCTTGGCAAGTAGGGACCAGATGTATAATCTGGTAGCTGCTTGCCAAGGAAGCAGATGCCCCCACTGCAAACCCTTCAACCCCCCTTGGCAAGGCGTGTGACACTCCATACCAGGGGCCGTGTTTGTACAAGTGTATCACCTTGGCTTCCATAAGTGGGGGGTCAATGAGGGGGTGGTGGCCTATGCAGGTTTACTCTATTGGCTCTCTTCGCCTGTGTTGATGGCCCCGAACATTAGAACAATCAGTCCCCCACCCACAAACCCTCCAGCCTGACTGGTTCAGTAGAGAGGGGGCGGAGGGAAAACAAACAAATGGAGTGAGATATTGCTGGATGAGGGTGCTTAGGCTGGTTTTAGAGAAAGGTGCCAAAGGTGAGAGCATCTTGTGGGCGAGAGAGCGCCCATAATCTTCCCCAGATGAGGGCATGGAGAGCTTTGCCCCTCTGCAGTAATTACATTAGAGTCAAATGAATCCTACGTATCTGACAGAAACACATTTTTGCCCTCGAGGAGAATCCCTGGCTAATTGAGATCTGCCAGGAGAGCAGTCGAGCAGGCACAAGAAGGGCCTACCTATGCCATGAAGAGCTTTAAAGGGTTATGTGGGAGAGTGTGTGTTTTTGTTTAAGGATCAGTGTTGGGGAATGTTCATTTTAAAAGTAACGTGTTACAATATTGCGTTTTGAAATAGAAAAAGTAACTAATTGTGTTGCACTTGTACGTTTTTATGTAAAGTAATGCATTGAGTTAATTTTCTATTCTTTTTTCTCACCATTAACTGACTCTCATTCAGAGTAGAGTTATGCATAGCTTGCAGTCTTTTTTTAGACTTTTTTAGAGTCGTCCGAGTTTACGTGCCATAATATGGAAGCTATGTCAAGAACAGGTGCATACCAGTGCAGCATAAGTGAATTTACACAGAAATCTCAGTCACGGCAAAGAATTGACAGAACAGTGGACACTCTCCATCTATAAGTATTTTTCCTGTTCAAGTGGAGTTGAAAATATCGTAATTGAGAGTCGTATTTACGAGTATCTTTGCAAAGTCATATACGAGTAGGAAAGTCAGAATTCTGGATGATACTCAAGTTGCCAGGTTATGATGATGAAAGGGGTCCGTCAATTTGAAACATTGCGTAAACACTGATGGTTGGATGGATGATGTCATACAATGTGTCTATAACATTGTAGCGAGCAGGACGAGGCCGAGGGACATGAGAGACCGGCGCGAGGCCGGTGGCGTGAGTGATAGTGAATGACACCTGTGAGACGCACCGGTCTCGCATCTCTCACGGAGGAACGGAAGCATAAAGGAGGAGCGACGACGCTGAAGATCGAGAGAGGAACAGGCCTGATATTATGTTGTGTTTTGTTTCTGTTTTGTGTGGCCAGCAGTCGTCCGTGAGGGGCTGCTGGCTTATACTTTTGTTTTTTGTATTTGTTTTATTTTATTATTAAAACTGTTAAATGTTCGCCGGTTCCCGCCTCCTTCTTCCCTGAATCTTAAACATTGCTACAAACATATATAGAGATCAGTGAGTGGAAAGCATGTCTGTATTGAATTATAATGAATAATTTTTGCAAGATATTTAGATTTTTAATGCTGTATTTCAATCATTTTAAAGTTGTGATACAAGGACCCAAGCAGCAACATAGTGTCGGCCCAGATCCGGCCCACATCTGGCACATGTGGATTCCACACGTACCAGATGTGGGCCGGATCTCGGCGACACTGTTGCTGTCTGGGTAACAGCTGATAGTCAAGTGTAAAATCAATGACTAGATTTCCACGATTTGCTTTATGTCACATAAATACTTAGGTTGGATAGCATGCATAAATCAGGAAGACGAATTAACAATTTTCTATTTTAAATAAGATAATTTGAATTTCCGATTTGTATGTGAAATGTCAAAATAACGAATGTTCAATTTGATAAAATTACAGTGTGGTGTATTACTTAATTAGGTACTTCAAAAAGTTACCTGACACGCACAAAGCACTTTAATAACATTACCCTCAACACTGAAGTTCATCCAGTTAATTGTGTGTGTATGTGTGTTTGATGTTTTAATTGTGTTTTTCATGTAGCATTGGTGTTTGCAGGTTTTGTAGTGCATATATACAAGTCTCATTGAGTTCATGTGTGTAGGGTTTTTGTGTGTATTTGTGTGTATGGATTGTAGGCATAAACACTTATATGTCCTTACTTCTACACAGAAATGCTGGATCGGGATGGTTAGCCTAACCTCCCACTTCCCTTAGCCTCTAACAGTGATGCGGATAACACCCTCTATACGTTTCACGTCCGTCTCCTGCCAGCTTTTCAGTGGTCATTAAAAGCCAGCTGTTATCAGTCTGCACAGGATGGATTCTCTGACGATGCAGGTTGAGAATCCCACTTCAGGTAACAGGTCCTTATCTGCCTCCTGATTGCCTCCGCGCTGGCAATTCGGCTGACGTTGGCGTCTCAATCAGTCTTTAAATAATCTGCCTGCATGGCTCTCTGGGAGGAGGACTCTCTCTGTGGTGCACAGAGACGGGAGGAACTGGAGACTTTTAATACCTGCTTCAGCTCTCAGATGGGAAGCAACAAAAACAAAATCTGAGAGGAAGTGATGTGTTAATGCAAGGGTGCTTCAACACTAGAGCTTCTGGTGTGGACTCATGTCTGTTTAAGTTTAGTTCATCTGGTTGGTGTGACAGCTGTTTACCTAAACGCCCCCAAGTCTGCTTGAAAAGGTGGCCTGATCTGGTACACATAGCCATTATTATTAAAGCAATATGTCCTATGAAGGGCAGTTGTTGATACTTTTATAACTCATAGTAAAATTAATTATTGTATTAATTATAGTTTAATGCATTTTCATATCTAATTGTTTCTGAATAAAATGCTTTCTTGTATCTGAATAAAGCAGTTTTCTTTATATTCTTTGCATCTCTTGCAATTCAGCAGACAAATGCAAATGCATTTTTATGCAAGTAAAGGTTTGGTATTAAATCCAAAGTAATAAAAATGGCAAATGTTGTCCTTAGTAACCTATAAAGTGGTGCTTTTGTTTTTGATGCAAACATACTTTTCAGATCAAATGAATGTGAAAAGAGACTAGGCCAGCCCTTATGAAAGACAAGTTTATTAAAGTGTGCTATTAGTATACTTCTTTTAAACAACAACAAAAAAAAGTATACTTCAAGTCAAATTTGTATGTACTTCTCAGAAATGTACTGAAAATTACACGTATACTTGACTTATACTGACAGAAAAGTGTGAGTATATTTGGTCTATACTTGTACTCAATCTTTGATCGAGATATACTTAAAAGTATAATTAAGTATTCTAAGTATAATACTTGGCTTGTAGTTGTGTTTACTCTTTTGATTTTGAGAAGCCTATTAAATATCTTTTCCACATAGTTTTACATACTGTCTTATAAAGTTATATTGTTTGAAAATATTGATTACTAAAGAAAACAGATATGTTCCTAATTCTGAGTATCTGGTTTTTTGAGTGTAGGTTAGTCCACTGGTAGTATCCATTGGAATTTACCTCAAATCTACTTTACTCTTTCCCTGCCATTGACAGAATTTTCTGGCTATCCATGTTTTCACTGTTATATGGTAGGAGGTGCTATTACGCATCTTCTGAAATAATACAGAATCTCCGGATCAAAACACTGGTGAATATAGAAGAAGCAGAAACAAGTGATATAAGTGAGCATTTCTTTACAAAGACAACTATAAATTTGTTTTTAGAAGTTTGTCATTTAAATGTTATGGTCTTGAAATTATTTTAAGATGGAACAGCATTCGCATGTAAATGGTAAACAACAAACCACAACCAAGAACACCCCCCCCCCCCCCCCCCCCCCCGAAAAATGAAAATATATAAAAAATTCTGGCTAGTGTACTTTCGTTTTTTATAATATACCTTACTTTCATCCAAACTGGATAATTAAAAATAATTTAAATGGGTAAATCTTCTATAAGCTAAATACTTTTGATTCTTCATGTTCTTTTCTGACATTCTCCAGTTCTTGTTAAAACACACTGGACATGTTGATTCTGTGCAAGTGTGCTTTCACTTTAATTGAGCGTTAGCAGTGCAAGCACAAATAGACTGCTACTTAACATGTAGTTGCAAAGTTACTTATTGTTAGTAGAATGTCTAAAGTGGACCATCAAAATAAAGTGTTTCTGAATATAAAAAAAACATATTTGCAAAATTAGGGGTTTTGTTGTCCAATGGCTCACATGATATCTATTATCAGCACAAATTACTTTGTCATTATGCTTAATGTTGTTAAATAACTTTGCCTTTCTGATTTCAAAATGAATAGGCTAATTTACAAATGGGTAGCTCCAGGTGGAAACTGCATTTAAGGATACCTTGTTTTTGGCAAATTCTAAGGCATGATTGGAGATATCCTTCACAGAAAAGAAAATCCCATAAGAGCTACATCATTAGCTTAGCAACATGCTAATGGAGAGCTGTATTTAAACCAGTTGTATTTAACCCAAACATAGTTCCTGATGTTGAGTTTTCCGAATCAGTGACTTATACGGTTCCTTGACAGTTATAATGTGACCTACTGTTTGTAGGGAGTAGGCAGTGAGGCAGCTCACTAGAGTGCTTCTTTGTGTGCAATGCATCAGATTTAGTGAAAGGAAGGAGCCCTGTGCTCATGTTAGTGTGTGAAAGTCTCATTCTGCCATATTGATATTCCATCATTCCTTGAGTGCTCTCTTGGGCTCCTCTTTTTCCATCTTTCTTTCAAGTCCCCCCCCCCCCCTCTCTCTCTCTCTCTCTCTCTCTCTCTCTCTCTCTCTCTCTGTCTCTCCCTCAGTTTCTGGTGATTATGGATACTGTTCTTGAGTAGAGGTGAATCTATGCTGGAGCTGTCACCCAGAGCTGGATTTTTCTGTATGGAACAAGGCTTCATATCTCAGTAAAGGTCAAGAGCAGGTGGTGTGAACTCGTTGTCAGCTCTGCGCTTCTACCTGGAATGGATCATGTTAAACATGTCAAGCTCCTGCAAAAATTATGCTGAAAGAAACAAAAACTGATTTTCCCTCCAGTGCCTGGAAGAACTAAAGCATCCATCATTGGGTTTTGGCTTTTGTAAACTCTGTAATGCCAATTGGGGGTATCAAATCTCCGACATATACTGTTTCTCCCTTCCTCTGTGGCCTGGCTGTGTATTGACACATCCTGAGCAGGGGGAGAGTGATGGGTGACTCCCACCGCTTTTTCATGATCCCTCATCAGTTTTCCTGACTCCACCAACAGAACATCACGTATGTCGGTGGTGCTTCCTCAATGTCACCAGAGCATCTGCTCGGTCTTCAACTGCCATCGTGACCCAATATCACCCTTCCCCTCCAAACGATTTTCCAAATGCTCAACAAGAAAATTTTGAAGGATTACTTTTTGGTTTCTATTAAGTGAAGAGTCTATTGAACATGAGTACCCTAGCAGATAAAGCTAACATATGGTGTAGCTCCCTCTCTTTTACCTTTGAGACTTCTTATTTGACTTCATGTCAAGCTCTCTCTGATCTCCAAACAAGCCCACTTGAAGCATAACAGGGTCCATTTTAGCATTTAGATTTCATTTTTTTTCTACTTGACTGGGTTATTAATCATCAAACACTGCTGATTGTTTAAGTTCCGTGAACTTGCCTGCTGATTTCCATTATAAGTGCTCTCATTCATGGCGCTTGTTGGAAGAAATGCACGGAATGCCCCGGCTGATGAATCTCTGTTGTGGGACTGTTTGTGTGGTTTTCCAAGCTTTTGGACGACACATTATGACATTATTGACTGTGATAAATATGCTTCCTCGCTGCTTTTTTATTTATCTCTTTCTCAAATCCAATTCTTCTGTTTGTCTCTAATTATTCATATCATCATATAGTATATGGATCAGTGACATTTAAGATTGTCCACAATAATGGGAAAATCTTTTGAAAAAAATAGTTTTCAATTTGGTTTCATATGGTTTTAAAAAATAAATATATAACATTTACAACAAAAGTTTCAATTTAATCAATTTGATATTTGAATTTAAATGTTATATGATGCAATCATAAATTTAAAAATACCAATAAAGTACAAGTAAACATAAACCTTTAACACATTAATCCTTATTTTCAGAAAAGATTTAAAATACAAATGTATTATTTTTTTTTTACAAATATTCATATTATTAATTCATACATATCATTATAAAGTTAATGTTTTTTGAGGTATGTACACTGCCGTTCAAAAGTTTGGGGTCGGTAAGATTTTTAATGTTTTTAAAAGAAGTCTCTTCTGCTCACCAAGGCTGCATTTATTTGATTAAAAATACAAAACAAACCCAGTAATATTGTGAAATCTTTTGTAACATTATAAATGTCTTTACTGTCACTTTTGATCAATTTAATTCCTCCTTGATGAATAAAAGTATTGATTCAGTTTATTTATTTCCCCCAAAAAATAAAATAAAAATTCTAACTGACCCCAAAGTTTTGAACGGTAGTGTTTAATGTTACAAAAGATTCTATTTCAGATAAATGCTGTTCTTTTGAACTTTCTATTCATCAAAGAATCCTGAAATAAAAATAATATTTCACAATATTACTGGGCTTGTTTTGTATTTTTAATCAAATAAATGCAGCCTTGGTGAGCAGAAGAGACTTCTTTTAAAAACATTAAAAAATCTTACAGACCCCAAACTTTTGAACGATATATATATATATTAATATATATATTAATACCTGCAGACAAAGATAAATGTCATGTAATTGACCCATAATTTTTTGAATATCCAACAGAAATGTTTTTGCCAGTAATAGCCACAAATGAGCTCTCTGAATAAGTCACATAATATCCCACAAACCCACAAAAAAATGACTATTTCTGCCCTTCTCTTTGCCTGCTTCAATCATCTTGGTCTTGAGGGATTTTGAGGTAAATGGATTGTTATTTCTATATTCTCTCTTGGCTCCTAATTCTCAGTCAATCATTGTTTTCCATAAATTTCCACCACAACTCCAGATTTAGTTGTTATTTTTCCATGACTCTCCACTCTATCCACTGGACGATATTGATATGTCTCTCTATGTCAAGATATTGAGAGAAACTTCACATTAGCACAGAAATGGGCATGATAGTAAAGCACTTAGCGAGTGAGACTGGGACATCAATGGCCAAAGTGGGATGTCAATAGCCACTTTACGTTAACGCCCTTGACGTATGCTGGCCTTGTCAATAACAATGAGGAACTGTCAATACCTCTATCAGTATTGCAGCTTTTGCACTGATTGGTTCCATCCAACGTTCATCCAAAAAGAGGTCTGAACTTCCTCTGATTGGTTATTCTTGGCATTATGATATATAATGTGAACAATAGAACAAACAAACAATTACTTTTTTTTAAGTTAATTGACTAATAAGATGTCAGGCAACCCGAAAATAAAGCTGGTGTGGGATGATATCTGAAAAATCAAAAAAGTTTCCATGCACCTAAATAAAGGCTTCACACTAGGAGGCTGGCCACAAATATGCCGGCGTTTGTCGGCTCCCATGAAGGATACCCCCGGGGTGGCCGAGAGAACAAAATTGACGGAGAGAGACTATTTGTGTTTGTGTGTGAAACTTGATGCATCGTGGGGAAAGAGTGGTCTCTCAGGCTGCTATTCTCCTTAGTGTCATTGATAATGCTACAAACGGATGTTGTTTTGGCCTTACACACACAAAGTCACACAGTCTCACGCACAGAGGTGACAGTAATGAATGATACAATGATACAAAGAACATGCCAGTGGATCTGGAAATGCTTCCTCATTTACTCAATCAAATGAGGTGTCGCAGGAAACTATTGTTGAGAATTGTAAAGTAGATTTAATTTTTTTAAGTGCAAATATGTTGGGAATCATACGTCGGTACTGAAATGTTCATCTGTGAAATTATTCTCGCATACATCCTGTTTGTACGTTTCTTACTTTGTTGTCATTTGTGTGTATAATCTTGTGAGTGCTGGGCTGCATGGTGGCTGCCTCTCTTGTTCTCCCAGCTGTCCTAACATGGTGCTGTGTTGACTATAAACACAGCTGCAGGTCAGAGTACCAGACTGGTCAGACACTGGGTCCGTGTGGAGAGGGAGAGGGAGAGGGAGAAGGAGAGATAGAGATAGAGATAGAGATAGAGATAGAGAGAGAGAGAGAGAGAGAGAGAGAGAGAGAGAGAGAGAGAGAGAGAGAGAGAGAGAGAGAGAGAGAGAGAGAGAGAGAGAGAGAGACTAAACTCACATGCTACAGCTATCTTCAACTTGAGAGCACTAAGACATCACATTTTTTGTTGGTCAGTACTTTATCTTAGTTAAATGTTTGAAAAAATATATAAGACCCCCCAATGGGCAATTTCGGAAACTTCGATTTCTCAAAACTAACACTTTTTGCTTTGAATTTAATTTATTTGGTCTCATGATGATTTTTAATGGATGTATGAAGTCAATTCCCTCATGTTCACACAGAGTAACCAAAGATGTTGTTCATCACATTAACTATGAAAAAATAGCATTTGACATTTAAACAACATATATATTGTTTTATTAATTATAACAATTTTTAAAAGTTTTGGATTCTTTCCTTAAGAAAAAAAAAACACTTGGTTTTATGATTTGTTAAAGTCAGACATTTTGAATTGTCCAAATTATTATTAGGTCCACTAAGGAGATACAATCTGGAGTTTTAATTAAATATAGATCAGATGTGCAATAAAAGGTCACTGTCCAGAACAGATGGCAGATGGACAATGTGCTGAACCCTTGATTTTGTCCAGTATACTTTGTTAGGAGAATGCTGTATTGCCGTTATGCTCTGTATATTTATAGTGTTCCTGTTCACCGTATGTCAAACTTAGAGCTTGGTGCTGCTAGGGATCCCAGTGGAGTAATCAGAATCAGCTGAGTCCAAAGAGGTCAGGCCAAGCCCAGGGGTCACCAGGCAGCTCCAGGGTGCCTCTATGGTGTGAAAGGCTAGGTGTGACCCTGACACCCTGGATCACTGGAAGAGTGTGCTTATCAAACCCTCTGGACTTATGGATATTGATAGTGGACCATGTATCCTCATAACCTTTCAATGACTCATTGAGTTCATTTATGTATGCAGCAGCTAAAACAGGAAGAAATTATATATTCGATAGCCACAGAGACCAGGAAAGGCGAGAGAGGTCATATTTGTTACTAAACAAGCCCCCATTCCTAGCAACGAGACCTTTTGACGTCAGATTCCGAACAGACATGAAAAAGGTCACCAGGGTCATCCCAGGGGAATTTCAAGAGTTGGTGTGTGTATGTTAGTGTTTGTGTGTATGCCAGGAAATAGGCACACAGTTTCTAAGAGAGGAACAGATGGAGAGAGAGAGAGAGAGAGTGTGTATGTGTGGGATAGTGAGCGAGATAGAATGAAAAAAGGCGAAAGGAAATAATCAAATTAGCTTTTTTGAACTGAACTAGCAATGCAACGCCGCACAATATCCTGCCGCGCGCCAGTTTCCCGTGAGAACGGGAGTCGGGTACACACTGCTCACTCAGACAGTTCAAACATATTTACCCCTCGTTGGAAGGTACAAATTAAATTAGCCCCTCCACAAAGAGGGGATGTTTGCCCCTTCTGTTCTGATGTCATGGTAGTGGGCTACATGGAGCGGGAGGCCAATGCAGAGTAACCCACATGCATTTATCTTCGAGACCATTCATCTTCCTGTTCATACACATGCATGCACAGAGAGACTCTTGCATCCAAAAGTAGAGGATAAAAGTGCCGCCCTGCCTCTTTCTTTGCCTGGATGCATCCTCTCCATAGTCCAAATGAGAGCAGAAGAGATACAGTCAAGTGTCTGACACTTTCTTATTACGACACCATAGCTGTTCTATTTGGTCTCTGGTTTCTAAAACTTGTGTCAAAGGTGTAATTTATCCAAAAAGTCTGTCATTATTTACTCACTCTAAAAGCATTTCAAACCTTTAGGTCCTACATTTTTTCCAACTTATTTTTTAACTCTTTCCCCAACTGCATTTAAAAAAAAAATTGCCAGCCACCACCAGCATTAAAAAAAAAAAAAAAAAAACTCATGGCCTCGGAATGTTTTGTTGTATTGATATATTAACCTGCAATATGTCAAAAGAAATAACAGAGCCTCTACTTAAAAAAAAAAAAAAAATAATAATAATTCTCATGCATTCTTTTTTTACCAACACTTGATTGTGGGTAAGTTTCATAAAAAAAGCAACATTTTGAACAAAAAGCTGAGAAAATTGCTTTTTCCCCCAAAAAAACTACAATGTGTATAAGCAACGCTTTTATTGAACGTTTCTGCTCCCTTTTTTTTTTTGCCTATGTTTTGATCAAGAGATTCGGTACTCTTTATAGATTCAGGGAAGGAGGCGGAAACCGGCGAACATTTAACAATTTTAATAATAAAATAAAAAAAATACAAAAACAAAAGTGTAAGCACAAAACAGAAACAAAACACAACATAAAAACAGGCCTGTTCCTCTCTCGATCTTCAGCGTCGTCGCTCCTCCTTTATGCTTCCGCTCCTCCATGAGAGATGCGAGACCAGTGCGTCTCGCAGGTGATGTTCATTATCACTCACGCCACCGGCCTCGCGCCTTTCTCTCACGTCCCTCGGCCTCGTCCTGCTCTCCACAGCCGGAAAATTCCATCAATGGCTGGGAAACGTTTTCTCATAAATTATGGAAAATTCCGTCAATTGCATGGGAAAAAAGTTAATAAAAAGTATTTCAGTACATGGATTGAAGCCTCAAAAGGATGCAAAAAGCATTATTAAATCATCATGAAAGTAGTCCATATGAGTTATCTGAAGCTATAGAGTGCTGCTAAAAGTGGCTAACTGGGACTACAGAGGTTGTAGCGGACAGGAAAAATCACTACTACTTACTTGGTGGCTTTTACAGCCTCATTATTTTCATAATCACTCAAAAACTTTTGCCAAACTTTCAGGGAAAATGATTTTAAATAAAGACTAAAAGAGTTGTGAAGCTTAATGGTGGTGACACTGAAGTCATGTGATCATGGTGTAGGCTAGTTTGTTTATAGCCTACGCTTTACTTCTGGCGATTGTATTTAGGCTTCAAAATGCATAAAAGTTGTATTCATTTGTGACGATTATCACGATGAACAAAATGTGTAAGAATAATAAACTTTTGTTTGGTCACAGAGCTTATTTTCTGCAATAGTAATCTAAAAGCCAATGGAAAATCCTGTTGTGTTTTTTCTTGAGGGAACCAGATTGATGCTATCTTCTGGATTGGCCTACAAAAATATGGCATCACTCAATACAATAGTCGTGTGCGAAACAAACTGAAATAGGGTACAACAGGGCTAAAGCCACTCCCTAAGAAAACAATTATTTTCACTTTACCCATAGTGTATGACTGCAAAAAAAAAAAAAATAAAAATAAATAAACCTTTATGAGAAACTGATTTTGTTGCTTTCTGCGCCTTGTTTTGAGGATCAGCCAAATTCCCATGTACTTAATCAAAAGTTGAATAAAGTCAAATGCGCCTTTTACCCCGGTGCGCCTTTTACCCCGGTGCGCCTTTAACCCCGCTATATGTCAATTTTAAGTATTCACTGATAATATTTCTCTCATTGTGAGTCAGTGACAACCATCCAAAAACTGAGAACCATCAGTCTGATAAGTAAATGAGATGATTAAAAGAATGATTCATTCAGACATTCAGGATAATTTAAATGAATAATGCATTACAATTAAGTGTTTGTCACAAATAAAACTATCATGAGGGTTTTGAAGACTTGCAATATTGTGCATGAGTCATATGAACCACATTTATGATACTATTGTGGTGTTGTTGCATCCTTTTGAAGCGTTAGTTCCATGTCATTGTGTGGAAAAGAGCAACCAGCACAATTCTTAAAAGTTCTCATTTTATGTTCCATTGAATAAATAAAGTCATGAAGAGATCTAAAGAAACTGTTTTAATCATTGGTATTATGGATTTTGTTTATTCTTGAGAATTCTTAAGGTCTATAATGCCCTTTTAATATGAGAGAGTCTTCAGCCTGGAGATGATTCAGAGATTTCCCCTCCTTGTTCCTCTCCTTTCCTTCCTTCCTTTTTTTTCTTTTGACAATAAGAAGCCTCTGTGGATCATAAATGCTTCCAGACATCGCACAAGGACGCTATGCTGAAAGATCTTCCCTCTGTCTTTTTAAAATGCTCCATCTGCTTCCAATGACAACTGCTTTACTCCCATAGTCTTTATAATCATGTCACTCAGGCCCAGAATGGATCTAAAGCTGCTGAATCTGCGCCAACAGGCCTGTTCACTGATTATGTGATTTTTTGATTGCTTTTGATTGTGCCGATTAGGCAAGGTGATGGCTCAAGGATTGCAGGACTCAATTTGTTACACATCAAGGTTATTAACAATATCATGCTGTCTAAATTAAACTACAAAAGGGTCTCTTTTTATTTCTTTGTGTCCATACAGAATGTAAGAAAACCCCTGGAAATAAAACCCATTTGTCTAAAAACTTGGTGTATTCTATAGTTTTACACTGTGTGACTTGAAAGAGTCCAGATCCTTTGCACAATATTTTCTCTCAAATGTATTTTACCCTTCTGTAAATCCTCCCACATAAACTTTTGCTTCAGTTTTCTTGAACAAGTGAAATGTTCCCCAAAGAAGTATTGGTGTGGTTTTGGAAATTAACCCAAACAGACAACTTTCGTAAGCTCTATCATGTTTATTGATTATTATTATTATTATTATTATTATTATTATTATTATTATTATTATTATTATTATTATTATTATTATTATTATTATTATTATTATTATTATTATTATTATTATTAATTGAGAAATTAATCATAAATAAAAAAAAATTAAGTCAACTTTTATTGTTATATGACAATGACATTTTTACTTGAATGCTTCTCCACAAACTATCAGGAAAAAGTGCAATACTACTAAACACAAAATATAAAATTCAAACATACTAAACAATATTAATAAACAAAATAATAATTCCCATACAACAGAGTGCCAATGGCAATAAAGAAATTAGAGAGATCATTGAAAAGTCAGGTTGGAAAAAAGACAGTGTCAATTATTGTTATTTATATCACACATTAATGTGTGTTGAACATTTTTACAACGCTATTATTTTTACTTCAAAATCTATTAGTGTGGGTTCGAATAAAGGAATATATCCTTACCGACATAGTCACCGACAGAACAGTGTAATAGGCCAGAGGGCAAGCGAATCATGTTAGCCGTACATTAAACAAAATTAGAAATTTATGCAGTAATCTCAGTCCAAAAAAACTGCGTCCAATCCAGTTTAATCGGTCACGTAACGTTGCACTGCTAGTATTCTTTTTTTCCCCACAGCACAATCACTCCTCCTTACTATGAGATTTGTTTGCCATGCACAACTGAGGTTGCACTATTATTGTCCATTGAATGCAGGTGGGTAAAGTTTAGGCACTATTGATCATGGGAGCAGTAAATCATTAAATGATGATCAAATTATGGAGAAGAGCATTATAACTGCATGGGCATATATCCAGCATGGTGTAGTTGAGATCACTTTTTTTGCATTAAAAAAAGTATTTTCATTTTCCTGTAAAGTATGTCACATTGTGGTAGTTTGCTGCGTCCTTAAAAACGAGCACTCAGAACTACCTCATAAAATGGTATAACATTAGAATTTTTTAAGCGTTTGTGCCGTTATCTGATTTGCATAATTCCTTCAGCGAATCAGGCACTAAAACTATGCAGATACCACATGCAAATAAGCGGTGCAGAATTGCCCCCTTCGACTAACCATCCACGAGAGAGAGAGGCTTAAGTTACTGTCTCCCTCTGCCCCGAGAAAGGTGGGAACAAGCAATCAAACAATTCGCTGGAGGAATGCGTTTCTGTCGTCTTTTAGGAGCGAATGAAAAAGGGAACAAAACGGGGTGAGAACTAACAGGCAGACCAGAATGTCAGTTGTCACAGTTCTCTCTATTTGTCTCGCACAGCCTCTCTCTTCCTCTCTCTCTCTCTCTCTCTCTCTCTCTCTCTCTCTCTCTCTCTCTCTCTCTCTCTCTCTCTCTCTCTCTCTCTCTCTCTCTCTCTCATCTCTCTCTCTCTCTCTCTCTCTCTCTCTCTCTCTCTCTCTCTCTCTCTCTCTCTCTCTCTCTCTCTCTCTCTCTCTCTCTCTCTCTCTCTCCTCTCTCTCTCTCTCTCTCTCTCTCTCTCTCTCTCTCTCTCTCTCTCTCTCTCTCTCTCTCTCTCTCTCTCTCTCTCTCTCTCTCTCTCTCTCTCTCTCTCTCTCTCTCTCTCCTCTCTCTCTCTCTCTCTCTCTCTCTCTGATGGCCTTTGCCCTGACACTTCATTCTGCCGTTGAGCGCTCACAAAAGGCTAGTAACTGCACTGGCTGTTGGATGTGTAAACAATGGCATTGTTTACTATTTTGTTTATTATGCTGGGAGAGATTAGCTGTTATTGGTTTCCTCCAAGACTGGTGGAGGAAAAGCTGCTTTTAGCCAGCACCCTCCCACACACACATTCGGTCCACCATTGAGGCTGTCACACCCCTGTCAGTTCCAATAAAAGTGCCCTACCTGAAGTATGCAGATGAGCCGCTTTGTGGCGTTCGGGCACTGGATAGGCAGCCATTCTCTCGGCCCCCTTTCTATTATAGCAGAAGCTTGGGGGCCAGGCACTCCTGGGGTCAGGGCCTTTCAACCTCTAGGTCTTGACTTCTGCCACCGTCGCCTGACAAATCACCCCCACACACACAAAGGGCTGCTTGATCCACAGCGTGAGAGAGCTGGCCCAACTGCAGCCGGGCTGAGCAAGCTAACGGCCCTCTTTTTTTCTTTCCATCCTCTTCGCCAGCCAGACTGTTACGATCAGACAAAAGGGGAAAGACGGGATGTTGAAAGAGGAAAAGAGAGAGCAGAAGAAAGTGGGAAGGGGGGAAAGCCGAAAGAGAGACGTTTGGGTCCTTTCATTTGGGGTGACTGTGATAAATAGTTGCCCTTTTGCTGGGCTGTGCACTCCCACTGTTCGGTTGGAGCCCTGGGTGACAAGAGGGTCTTTGAGAGAGAAAGAAAGACAGACAGACGAAGAACGACAGGCACCTTGCGATATATATTCTCTTAGCGGCTCTATGAGCTTTGAGAACAGGAGCCGAGGGCGAGATGTAGACTTTGATTTTTATTTCTTATCCACCCACTAATGCACAGTCCTGGGCAGCGAATCAAACAACTGTATTCATTTAAACGGCAGGGTTTATCACAGCAACTTTGAAAAATATTACAACGACTGCAAAGTCAATAAAAAGTCACTCTTTTCTTTATAATTCCTTTACATTATCTTAATTTTATCATAATTGCATACTTTACATGGCACAAGCTCTCACACTTGCTTTCAGCTCGAATCCGGTTTAAGTCCTTTCCCTATCCCATTCCCTTGTCTTCTCATTTTTTTCTGTTATCTCGCCACTGTCCTTGCAATGTAAAGTGTGAAAAAATAAAGATATTTAACAGGAACATGTGCATTAGTGCTAAATGTATCAAACAGACATGTTTAGTGCCTCTCTTCATTGATGTTTGTTTGTGATGCTAGACCAATTACTGCTTGCAGACTGTATCAGAAGGTTCACCCAGAGCCCAACAAAGGCAAATTATCCAATTGAGAGCGTTACAATCTACTTAATTGGCTTCTAAAGGCTGATTAACAAGTTTGAATTAAAAGAGAAAAGGAGGAGGAAAAGGGAGAAGGTTGAAAGGCTCTAGTGAACGATATGAAATTCATGGTTGATTTATTTGTTTGTGATGAGCCCCTTTAAGAGGAAAGGGGGTGAGGGGGCTAGGATTAAACGCAGCTAAAAGTCACAGCTCTGCAACAATAGTGGAAAAATTGGTTGGCTATCGCTATTCAGTGCACCTCGCCTCCTACCTTTAGCTGGGATGGCAGGGCTGTGCTGTAGTGTGAAGCTCTGGGGGTGGAAATCAGAGGTTATGCTCCTTTTTTTTCTCCATAATCTCACCCTAGAGGTTTGAGGAAACAAGTGTTGAGAAAACTGAACAACTTTGGTTGGACTTATGGATGGCTAACCGGATAACTCGCATACACTTGCACACACACATATGTGTCTCAGACACATGCAAGCTCAAAAAAAAAATAAACAAATGTGCCACCATGCCATAATCTCCGCCTTTGCCCAGTGGCCCAAATTTAATCCAGCCTTTGATCCGCCCTCTAATCTGTGATTACAGGCCCAGTGCAGAGGGTGGGGTGGTGGGTGCGCTGCCTGGTAGGGAAGCCTCTCTCTCTCTCGTCCCACAGGGAGTCTGTCAATTGACATGGGCTTTAGCGCCTGCTCTTCCATGTTCCATGGGCGGGCAGAATTAGACCTTAATGCCTGTTTAGGGAAAATACTAAATACAGTGAGCACTGAGAAGCTCATGGTGGCCATGATGGAAACAATAATGCCTCTTCTTATAGCATTTATCTGCTATTGTGCTGGACGAGTAAATCATTGAATAGATTTTTGAAAAAAGCAGCTTTGTAAATCAGTTGGCTTATTGGAAAAACGTGCCTGTGGCGACATATCTGCAAAATTACTTTGTTTCTTTCACATTTCGCAACATGTTCAAAGTGAAATGTCCATGGTGTGATGCTAAAAGCATGTTGAGTTTTATTAGGTTGGTTGTTGTATTTTGCATCAGTTCAGATATTAAATGTCCAATGAGAAGGTGCTAAAAGGTTATAGCTTAGTTTAAAAATAACGTACCCCCTTGTCCTAACCTAACGTGAGATAAAAATACCCCTGCTTAAACAACCTTGCTTTTACAAGTCTTTGAGCTCTTTTATCATGGCTTTTGTTTAACTCATAACTGAGCACTCCACAACACAAGTGCAATGCTGTAGCATGAGTGCAAGAAATTTTACTTCAGAAAAGTCATGTGATGCAAGTGTCAAGATGTTTTAGTTTACAAGTCATGCACTATGGCAAAAATGTTTTGAGGTCATTACATAATATTGTGCAAGAAATGTGCGAAAAAAAAAGTCTGCCTTATAATCATAATTTGTCAAAAGGAACAACATTTGTTTACTGCAACTTGTAACGCTGATCCAGAGATGACGAAAACGAAGGCAGTTTAACAAAAAACTCAGTGTGCTGTGCACAAATAACAACCAACAATGATCTGAGCAACCAAAGGAACTTAAGTAGTGGTACAAACAAGGTTTGCCCCCTTCGACTGGAGACACAGCTGAACTAAGATAACTAATCATATCAGTAACCATTACAACTCATAAGTAGCGGGAAACTAGACAAAGGAAACACATGTGACTGAAAATAACAAACTAAAAGTCCATTAAAATGAAACTAAACAGAACAGTGACACCACTGGAGTTAATTTCTTTATGAGTTTAGAGTTTCGCAAAAATGTAGGCAGAGGAACATTTTTCCAAATAATCCTGTTTTGGGCCTATATATCCATATCACAATACGGAACCTGCATCCAAGCTGTTGTGATGCATTGTGACATCATAACTTACTAACAAAAGTATTCATCTTTTTCGTATTTTTTTCAAGGCAGAATAATGTATTGTCTGACATTCTCAGATTTTAAATGAAAACAGAACTCTGAGCTTTTCTTTGAGAGTAGAGAGTACTGATTTATTACCCATACTACGTTATATCCAAATTATGTCTTTGATGAGCCGCCCCACATGAATGAGACACTTCAACTGTGTGGTCATCAACTAATTTACTAGAATGTATATAGAGTGTACTGAAACATTACTGCTGAGGTTGGCTAAGAATAATAGTTTACTCTACGGCACATTACAAATAATTGGGCCAAACCGGAGGAGGCCAAAGGACTGTTGCCTCAGACACCCAGAGGAGGGCTCTTCTTAGGAAACCGCTCTCTGTAGCATCATCGACTAGCTATGAGAGAATTTCAAAATAAACCACTTGAAGAGGTGAGGGAACATAAACACCCATTTCCCAGCCTACTGTTATGAAAGTCACTTAGCTTTGGGTTTGAATGTAACAAAGCCACCATGACAGATATTACATTTTCGGGAAGTCTTTTTTTTTTTTTTTCTGTAGTAAAATAATGATCATCTCTGCTCATGACATTGTTTTCTATAATGAATCACTCTTAGACGATCGAGCCCTTGTTCTGTGCTTCCATTATGTGGTCTGACAGTGTAATAGTGATCTTGGCCCAGCAGGTCAAGAGGTGGCTGCAGCAGCCACAAAGACAAGCAGTCAATAATATCGGGATCTTCCAAATCAATGGCATGACATTTGAAAAAATTGACCTTAGACCAGATGTAGACTTGGGCTATGGACAACATATGACATTATTTACATGTGTCTTATAAGGAACAGATAACCGCATATTTTGAGGAGAAACAGATCTTGATGTATTTTGCTTGTACAACTGCCAGTGGGCTTACATTGATTTGTTTATCATCAAACCTCTGATTGCTCACTGACCGAAATGCAGTAACGTAATGTAGAATAAACCATGTCTGCCTATTCTGTTGGAAAAGTAGTTATAGGCTCTACTGGCAACAAAGCATAGTCATAAGTCTGTGAACCTTTTCACACGCAAGTTCAAAATGTTCGGACTGATTCCCCCGCCATGCGTTTTTAATGCGGTATCATAGAATGTCTCACCTTCCGAATTCCATTGTGCTTGCAAAGAGCTTGTCACATGACACTGGAGGGCAGGCAGTATTTTATGAGTAGTGAGATGTTTATTTTTATTTTTAGTTAGAATCTATCCAAAATCATTTGCAAACATAGTGTGGACTAAACCTAGATTTGTCACTATGGAAATTAATACATTTGAATGTATCAAAATGTTATTTTTAGTTTACTTGTTCTTATATATATATATATATATATATATATATATATATATATATATATATATATATATATATATATATATATATATATATATATATATATATATATATATATATATATATATATATATATAACATTAGATAAATCAGGTGAACAAGTCAACTAAAAATAAGATGACATTCAAATGTATTAATTTCCAGTGACAAATCTAGGTTTAGTCCACACTATGTATGCAAATGATTTTGGATATAGTATATACATGCCATTTTAATAATTGCATCACAATTATATTATCATAGACAAGACAGGTAAGTGATTATTGCTTTGTGCGCAGCCATATTAGTTTCAACTCATTCTTAGGAATTATAATTCATGTGAGATGGTGAAACTGTACAATTTTTGATGTAAAAAGTTATAACCTAAACCTAGCCATGATTGTAATCTGCAAAAAAAAAAAAAAAAAAAAAACCTATAGAAGTTGTGCATTTTCATACAATCCATGTTGTACAATGAGAGTGTGTTGTTTTTTGTTTTAGTTTTTTTGTTTTTTTGCACTGCTGAATCTGTTGCAGAACATTTTACCAAAGTACAACATGTTCCTGGATACAACATCTTTGTTGATCCTAGAAAAACATTCCAGTCAACCAATAAGATTTGAGGGACAAGTTTACAGTTTATGTCATTGTCAAGTAACGCTGGCTTACAATCAGTGTTATTCACCTATCATTTCCCTCTGATTTTAGGGATAACTAGGGTTAGGTTTAGGGTTATGGATATGGTTAGAATTAAACATTCAGGAGTGTTGTTCTGGGATCAATGAAATATGTTTCTAACTGGGCAAATTCAGGATGTGCGAGTTTGTCAGATCATCCACTTGTTGGTCCAGAAATAATGAAAATGATTGACTGGAAAACTGGAGAAGGCACAAGTGGACTACCTATATAAATAATGCAGTCGTTGTTTGATGTCAAAATGACTAAAATCTGAAAGGTTATTTCTTCTATTGTTGGTCACTACAGTAAGCATCAGTGTGTAGATATGAACTATATAACTTTTATTTGAACTTTGTATATTATTACCACTTTCTGCATCCTATGTAAGAATGACACGCTCACACAGTCATTTATGATCTCATACTCACACAAATTACCTACTGTCACACACACTTCACCAGGTTAATTTACTTGCAAAAGAAACACACACACACACACACACACAGTCGCACTTCGCCTTACAGTCATCCTCCAATCCTGATGCCAGGCAGCGGTGGAGGAGCAAGGCATATTTCTTTCCTTCTACTCAATGAAATGGAGCCAAACGCTCCTAATTAACATGGCGGTGCTCTGAATGGAGCTATGGCTCTCAGAGTAGCAGCAAAGTGTGAAATGCGCCATAAATCCATCTCACAGAGAAATGTGAGGACAACATTGAGACTGAATCATGCTCACAGCATTGCACCAACTGACCTGGTGCCACCCTTCACTGTGCTATAGTACTTACTGTAATCGGGTAACATAATAAGTAGGGCTGTCAATCGTTTGAGTTTTTCAGTTGAATTCATCCTGTATATATGATCCAAAGACATTGCATTGTTGTGGTGAGCAATACATTCAATAGACAAAAGTGGCTTTAGAAGTTTATATATTTTTTTTTTTTTTTTTTTTAGATATTTTTTTTAGATATTTTTAAATGGTTTTACACAAATGAATTTGAAAATCAAACATATAACAATTACCCTGCAGGTGTAGATAGGTTAAATATAGGAAAAAACAAGTCAAAAATCAAAATCGGAAAAAATCCAACACACTAGTACTTGCGCATGAATCAAAATAGCTTTATTCACAATTTTTTGGTCCCATGACCTTCATCAGGCATACGTATATGCCTGATGGAGGTCATGGGACTGAAGTGTTGTGAATAAAAATCAACCATTTAAAAACAAAGTTAAAGTTGTATTGTATTATATATAATTTTTGTGTTATGTTGATCAGGCAAACAAATGATGTTGCAGTCTAGACAGCATGTCAGTCACACTGCGTAAGCCTAAGTGACTGAATTTTGGGAAAACGTTCCTGTTAATGAGTTATCACTCTTTAGTTATCTTGTTCTGTAAGACTGCACGGTCCACAAGACAGAGTACAGCACTGGGTCAAATGTGTTATGAATGTGTCACTTATTAAGGTCTCATCAGTAAATGTTTTTCCTAAGATGTCTTGTCTGTTGTTCAAAACATTTGTGTGCACGTGTGTGTATAAGCTCACAAATATCCTGTATACACACACATATAGCCATAACTTTGACTGACAAGACAGGTGTCGACCCTTGAGACCCACTGACCTCACTTCGGTTTTACTGGACACAGACCATTGATTGTTTATTACACACACAGAGAGAGTTTTAACTTTACTTCACTCATCCAAAGACACTATCTTTGACTCTGTGGAACATGACTTATAAGCTAATTCTGTCAACTAGCTGGGAGGAGGGCTATCAGAGCCATGGCCGGTAATGCAGATAGCACCACCGTGTAAGCTATTACTCTAAACTAGGCCTGTTAAGCCTTTGGGGGGACTCAGCACAATATCGGGTCAGAATAAGAATGGAGTCTAAATGACTTGGCATGGCAGTAATGTAAATGAAGCCAGAGCTTTGCTCCAACAGCAGGAAGGTCATGGTCCAGCTGTCAGCTCACGTTTGGGACTAATCGTTTATATGCCAACCTCCTTCTCCCTCTCTTTCGCTTATGCTCGTTTACCTTCTCACTTCATTTTTCCTGCATCTGTCGCACAGCTCTTCCTCCATCCTCCATCCTCATCTGTCTCACTCAATCCTTTTTTGCTTTTCTTCATTGTCATGTCCAACTACATGCATCACAGCAGGATTTGGGGCCCCCAAAAAGTGTTGCTTTCTTTACATTAGAGTTGTTTGATTACACACTTAGGTGGATAGTAGGGGAGAGCGGGGCACAACCTAACACATTTTGGTTTTGACTCAATTATTAAAAAAATAATTAAGTTAGATTCATCTTTTTTTTACACAAGCAACATACACATCTCTGCTACAAATGAACACTTAAAGTTTTTTTTCTAGGACCTACCATTTTCGTACAGTTGCACTGAAAGTGACAGAAGTGCAAATGTTACAACTTACCCCATATGTGGGGTTAATTGTAACAGACAGAGGGGTTAGTTGTAACACTTGTGTGTAACACACATAATTCAGTACTATTTTATCTGTATAGTTTGATATTGTTTGTGCATCTGTATAGATAGATATCCATACATCCATCCCTCATCCAATCATCCTTCTATTATGGATCAATATCATGCAGAGATATAGGAAAGGGCTGCACAGTTTTGCAATAAATAAATAAATAAAATCATCAAATATTGTAATTGCAATTGAATTATATTAGTGTGTGGCAGCTGCTTGCAAAATTAATAATAATAATAATAATAATAATAATAAAAACGAGCTTAAAATCACATTTTAAAGGGTTTATTGCATGAAAAACAGGCTATATTTAAATAAATAAACAAGTGAGCAATGCTGTGTAAAACATATTGTAAGCCTAGCTAACAGTTGCTAGGAGTTGCTGATATGTTTCAAAATGGTGCTATGTTTTAGCCAATAAAGCAGTGATTAAGGTAATATAAAGTTAGATTTGGTGACGTACACACCCAACCCAGAAACCGAAAAAAAAGTATGATGAAAAAATTTACTTGCATGGTGTCAAAACACTCTTTGTCCAGTATCTTCACGAAAATCTTATCAAAACTTTCCACAAATTTGCGGGAGACCGTTTTCCGGCAGCGATAGTAAAAGAGCAGAAACACAACTTGCTTGATCTAACTATGTAAAAGGTCCGTGTTACATTTAACCCCGCGTTAGGTTTTTCCCCGCGCTCCTCTACATACAAAAAATGATGAATGACGATTTTAAGTTGAATCTGTTTGACTTTCTGTCCTCTGTGTTACATAAAAGTGGATATTTTGAAGATGTTAATGTTGGTAATCAAACAGTTTTGGTAACCATTGACCACTAATACATTTCTCAAAATATTCTTCTTTTATGTTGCATAGAAGACAAAAAGTCAGGTTTTGAATGACATGGGTGTGTGTAAATGATGACAGCATTTTCATTTTGGGGGCAACTAACCCTTTCATTTTTGAAAAAAATATTGTGTTTCTGTTTGCTGTATTTTTTTAGAATCCATGGAAGAAAGAAAATCACACAGGAGTTGGAACAACATTGTGATGATGCAGCAAGGACGAAGCAGAGAGAGAATCCAAATGCAGCTAATTTAATAAAATAACAGGTGAAACAAAGGAACACGGAACTCAGGACACGAACACTGAAGCAGCAACAACGGCCGACAAACCACAACTGAAACACAGAGGTATAAATAGACAGGCAAACAAGCTAAACAAGATAACAAGGGGGCGTGGCTAATCAGAAACACATGGGAACAATGATCAGACAATTAACAAGACACATGGCAAACAGGAAATCACATGACCGACAAGAACAAGAAACAAGACACAAAACCCACACCGTGACATAGCCCCTCCCCTATGGGCGGCTCCCGACGCCCCTTAGTAAAAAAACAAACAAAAAACAGAATAGTTCAGGAGGGTGGTGCAGCGGAGGTGGTCTTGGGGCAGGGAAGGAGGGTCAAATCTGTGCAGGGGGCAAGGCACTTCAGGCAGCCAGGGTGGACCAGGCGGTGAAGACCCCTCGGGCGGCCACGACGGTGAAGACCCCTCGGGCGGCCATGGCGGTGAAGACCCCTCGGGCGGCCACGGCGGTGAAGACCCCTCGGGCGGCCACGGCGGTGAAGACCCTTCGGGCGGCCAGGGCGGTGAAGACCCCTCGGGCGGCCAGGGCGGAGCAGACACTGGCTCTGGAACAGACGGCACCGGCTCTGGCTCTAGAACAGCCACTGGCTCCAGCTCTGGAACAGACACTGGCACTGGCTCAGGAACAGGCATTAGCTCAGGAACAGACACCAGCTCAGGAAGAGACACCAAAACTGTAACAGCCACAAGAACAGACACAAACACAGAAACAAACACTGGTTCTGGCGCTGGAACAGGCACTGGCTCTGGAACAGACATTGGCTCGGGAACAGGAACAGACTCTGGCTCGGGAACAGGAACAGACTCTGGCTCGGGAACAGGAACAGACTCTGGCTCGGGAACAGGAACAGACTCGGGGGGCGGCCATCTTGTCCGTAGACACTGGCTCGGGGGCGGCCATCTTGTCCGTAGACACTGGCTCGGAGGTGGGCATCTTGTCCATAGACACTGGCTCGGAGGCGGCCATCTTGTCCGTAGACACTGGCTCAGAGGCGGCCATCTTGTCCGTAGACACTGGCTGGGAGGAAGTGACGTGAACAGTCTCTGGATCAGCAGAAGTGATGTGAACAGTCTCTGGTTCGGCCATCTTGTCCGTAGACTCTGGCTCGGAGGAAGTGACGTGAACTGACTCTGGATTGGCCATCTTGTCCATAGACACTGGCTCGAAGGCGGCCATCTTGTCCGTAGACACTGGCTCGGAGGAAGTGACGTGAACCGACTCTGGATAGGCCATCTTGTCTGTAGACACTGGCTCTGTAGAAGTAATGTGAAGCGTCTCTGGCTTGGCAGAAGTGACGTGAACAGTCTCTGACTCGGCCATCTTGTCCGTAGACTCTGGCTTGGCAGAAGTGACGTGAACAGTCTCTGACTCGGCCATCTTGTCCGTAGACACTGGCTTGGCAGAAGTGACGTGAACAGTCTCTGACTCGGCCATCTTGTCCGTAGACACTGGCTCGGCAGACGTGACGTGAACAGTCTCTGACTCTGCCATCTTGTCCGTAGACACTGGCTCGGCAGAAGTGACGTGAACAGTCTCTGACTCTGCCATCTTGTCCGTAGACACTGGCTCGGCAGAAGTGACGTGAACAGTCTCTGACTCGGCCATCTTGTCCATAAACACTGGCTCGGCAGAAGTGACGTGAACAGTCTCTGACTCGGCCATCTTGTCCGTAGACACTGGCTCGGCAGAAGTGACGTGAACAGTCTCTGACTCGGCCATCTTGTCCGTAGACACTGGCTCGGAGGAAGTGACGTGACCAGTCTCTGACATGGCAGACGTGACGTGAACAGGCTCTGACTGGGTAGACGTGACCCGTCTCTGGATCGGCAGACGTGACTTGGACAGTCTCTGGATCGGCAGACGTGACTTGGACAGTCTCTGGATCGGCAGACGTGACTTGGACAGTCTCTGGATCGGCAGACGTGACTTGGACAGTCTCTGGATCGGCAGACGTGACTTGGACAGTCTCTGGATCGGCAGATGTGACTTGGACAGTCTCTGGATCGGCAGACGTGACTTGGACAGTCTCTGGATCGGCAGAAGTGACTTGGACAGTCTCTGACTCGGCCATCTTGTCCGTAGACACTGGCTCGGAGGAAGTGACGTGACCAGTCTCTGACATGGCAGACGTGACGTGAACAGGCTCTGACTGGGTAGACGTGACGTGAACCGTCTCTGGATCGGCAGACGTGACTTGGACAGTCTCTGGATCGGCAGATGTGACTTGGACAGTCTCTGGTTCGGTTGGACTGACGTGAAGCTCAGGCATGTCGTGGCTGACGTGAAGCTCAGGCATGTCGTGGCTGACGTGAAGCTCTGGCTGGGCGTGGCTGACGTGAAGCTCTGGCTGGGCGTGGCTGACGTGAAGCTCTGGCTGGGCGTGGCTGACGTGAAGCTCTGGCTGGGCGTGGCTGACGTGAAGCTCTGGCTGGGCGTGGCTGACGTGAAACTCTGGCTGGACGTGGCTGACGTGAAACTCTGGCTGGACGTGGCTGACGTGAAACTCTGGCTGGACGTGGCTGACGTGAAGAGCAGAGCTTATCCGAAGGGCAATATCAATGTACTGCTCTAACGTCCATTGAGGGGTGTTGTCCGGCATAAGGTACTCTAGGAGGTCCGTAAGGCCATAACGGAACGTCTCGGTTACGTATGTAACCCTAGTTCCCTGATAGGGAACAAGACGCTGCGTCAAGCTGTGGGAACGCCTCTGCGTGTGTGCGTCATGAAGCACGTATGGAATCAGTCCAATTGAGAGACGGAACGTCATAGGCGGGTGACGTCATCGACCAGGAAACTATAAAGCACCCCCAAAACACAAGCGCGACAGCTTTTGATAGGCCTGAAGGAAGCGCTAACGGGCATGCTGGGAGTATGGCAGAATGACGCAGCGTCTCGTTCCCTATCAGGGAACTAGGGTTACATACGTAACCGAGACGTTCCCTTTCAAGGGAACTCGAGCTGCGTCAAGCTGTGGGAACGCCAATACCCACGTCGCCATAGGAGCAAATGACCGTCATGTGGGAACTAGCGCACAGAGGACGAGAGCACCTGCGCCCCAGGAGTGAAACTTAAGTCCAATTCATAGAACTTAACAAATGTATGCGGTGAGGACCACCCAGCCGCATCACAAACATCACTTAGCGATACTCCTGACAATAATGCCTTAGAGGCAGCCATACTCCTAGTAGAGTGGGCTCGTACAGCCAAAGGTGAAGGCTGACCAGCCGACTCATAAGCAAGTGAGATGGCCTCAACCACCCACTTGCTCATTCTCTGTTTAGACGCGGGACACCCTTTCCTGGGTGGCCCAAAGCACACAAATAACTGTTCTGATTTCCTCCACAGGGCAGCTCTGTGGACGTAAGCGTCTAACGCCCTAACCGGGCAGAGAAGGTTAAGTTTCTCCTGATCTGATGACACGAAAGGAGGAGGATAGAAAGCCTGCAGCACTGTAGGTCTAACAGCATTAGTAGGGACCTTAGGGACATAACCTGGTCTAGGGTATAGAAAAGCCTTAACCATACCAGGTGAAAACTCCAGGCACGAGGGTGCAACCGACAGAGCCTGCAAATCTCCGATTCTTTTAAGTGAGGAGATTGCAAGCAGAAAAAGATTTTTATACGTGAGAAATTTCTCAGAAACTTCCTCAATAGGTTCAAAGGGGGCCAAAGAAAGGCCCTCTAGTACAATGGACAAATCCCAAGTCGGCACCCTCATGCGAACTGCAGGCCTCAGCCTCAAAGTACCACGAAGGAAGCGGGTTATAAATGGGTGTCTCCCAAGAGAAACTCCACTGAAAGGGACATGGTAAGCAGCTAGTGCCGCCACATACACCTTTAGTGTGGAGGGGGATAACCCTGCAGAGAAACGCTCTTGTGTCACATCTGTTGCGCCCTATGTGAGGAGCTGACTGACGGCCTGGACTGCTCCTGCCCAGCAGTACCGGGGACATGAATTTTAAGAGGCATAAATTTCTGAAACGCTGCTGACTGTTTCTTCTCTTCCTGAAATCTATCTATAACAGTATTCACAGAATCACCGAACAGACCATGAGGAGAGAGAGGAGCGTCTAAAAGAAAAGCTTTATCTTTTTCTTTCATGCCAGAGAGATTTAACCATAGATGTCTCTCTGCGGCCACCAGGGCTGCCATAGTACGGCCCATTAGCTTGGCCGACTCCTTGGTGGCGCGCAGAGATAAATCTGCAGCCTGACGCAGTTCGCGAACTACATCAGTGCTGACCTCTTGAGTATCACTCACATCCTTTAATAAGTCAGCCTGGTATGCCTGCAAGATGGATATCGTGTGCAGGCACGCCGAGGCTTGACCGGCCGCCGAATACCCCTTACCCACTAAAGCTGATGTACTTCTAAGGGGTTTAGAGGGTAAAAGTGGTGCTTTAAAAGAAGATGCAGCTTCAGCAGAAAGATGACTAGCAAGCGCCTCTTCTGCTTTGGGCATCGCCCCATAACCATGAGATTTAGCCCCCACAATATTTGAATAAGTGGACGTTTGAGGGCTAAAAACACGATAAGAGACCGGCTTTTTCCACGATCTCGAAACCTCTGTGTGGAGATCAGGAAAAAAGGGCAAGCACCGGCGTGGAGGTTGAGAACGGGAAGGCAAAAATCTTTCATCTAGTTTAGACTTCTCTCTAGACTCCTGCCTAACAGCTGGCCACTCGATGCTTAATTTAGAAACAGCACGAGTGAGCACCTCCATAAGCTCCTCACTTTCGGGAGAGCGAGATGGCGAATCATCGACATCTCCCGCATCCAGACTAACAACATCCAGATCCTCAGAACTGGATAGTTGCAGTACTGGGGCCTCAGTTCGGGGGGAAGAAACCGCAGAGCGTGCTTCCGAACCCGAGACTGAGGCACTGGATCTAACAGGTAAGGGTTGAGATAGGGCAAAGCCCGTCTCAAGCCCCGCTGTTAGATCCATCTGCGATCCCCACGAATGACGTCGCCGCTCAGCCTCGGCATGAGCGGGACCCGATCCGCGGGGATCGCGAACCGAACCACTCTCCTCAAAGAGTGATCGGCGGGAGCGGAGCGTTCTAAGAGGCAAACGCTTGCAATGCTCACAATCAGCCCCCTCGAGAGCTGACTGGGCATGCTGCACTCCCAAACAAACAACACATAAGCTGTGTGTATCCCCGCCCGTTAAATAGCGCGAGCAGGGAGGAACACACTTCTTAAATTGCTGTTCGCTCGCCATTGTCTCTCAATATAATATATATATATATAGTTTTTTGAAATAGTGAAACTCCTGCTTAGTGACAGACAAAAACACTTGAGACAGATCCACATATAGCACTTACTGAAGGCATAGAAGCTGTTGCGCTTGTGTTTTGGGGGTGCTTTATAGTTTCCTGGTCGATGACGTCACCCGCCTATGACGTTCCGTCTCTCCATTGGACTGATTCCATACGTGCTTCATGACGCACACACGCAGAGGCGTTCCCACAGCTTGACGCAGCTCGAGTTCCCTTGAAAGGGAACATGTCTTTCAAGACATTATCATCAAATGTCCACCCCATAACAAAGTCCACAAAACTCCTCCACATATTTCCCAATAGGGCGGTCACCTTGGCTGAGGCGAAAGAGACGGATTGCTGGATTCATCGCTGGTCGGTCGTTCTGTGATGATGCAGCAAGGACGAAGCAGAGAGAGAATCCAAATGCAGCTAATTTAATAAAATAACAGGTGAAACAAAGGAACACGGAACTCAGGACACGAACACTGAAGCAGCAACAACGGCCGACAAACCACAACTGAAACACAGAGGTATAAATAGACAGGCAAACAAGCTAAACAAGATAACAAGGGGGCGTGGCTAATCAGAAACACATGGGAACAATGATCAGACAATTAACAAGACACATGGCAAACAGGGAATCACATGACCGACAAGAACAAGGAACAAGACACAAAACCCACACCGTGACAAACATGATGACGGAATATTAATTTAATATTAAACTATCCCTTAAAAGAAATAGATAAATATATATATATATATATATATATATATATATATATATATATATATATATATATATATATATATATATATATATATATTTCAAATAAATATTAATAATAAAAAAACTCGCCCTCATGTCGATACCCTCAAAACCTGTATGGATTTCTTCTGTGCATCACAAATTAAGATATTCTGGAAAATTGTATTTGTCAGTACAAATTAAGTCAATGGTTTGGTTACCAACCTTCTACAAAAAAATCTTCATCCAATGTGGTTTTGAACCCCATTGACTTTCATTGTATGGACAAATAATTTTTGGAATTACATGAGTGTAAGTAAATTATGTCAAAATTTTCATTTTTACATGAACTATCCCTATAGCGCATATGTATAGCTGTGTCACTCACACGTCACATGCAATCAACGCTGCCGTTAGCTTCGCCCATCACTAATACTCATTACTCCCTCTCGCCGCCCGAGCCACCCATGTCACGCCGCAGGTTGAGTTCAAGTCCTCCGGCTGGGTGAGTGAAAACAGCTGGTGCTCTTCAGGGCACAGAACTCCAGGGCTCAGGGCTTTGCGGCCCTCTCAGTTTCAGACCCTCATCTGCTTGGAATCCCGAATTTCCTGCAGGCCGATCAAATGACAGTCCTCTTCACTGGATCCTTTGATATATGGACACCCATCTCACTGGCCCCTCAGCGTTGGGATTTACGCTTGACAACACAGTCAGTGTCACCTCCGCCCGATGCACTCACAACACACACGTGCACACATAAACACACCCTGGTCTGGGGCCCCTGGAAACATTGGAGTCCTTTCACAGCCCTCCCAGAAGTTATTTATTAAATTTGTTGCATGGTGATATTGTTTCATGGAGACCCACTTAGTTTTGGATTGCACACTGGATTTTTCAATTATGTGGTTCATTTCACCCTGCTGGTGAGGGTTTACCCTCCTTAGGTTGGATCAAGGGTAGAGGATAGCTCTTAATAACTTTTTAACAAGGGCACATTTCCCTCATTTGTTCCTGTTTTTTTATTTTTTTATTATTATTATTACTTCTCTTACGTGCTTGATTGGAATGTAAATGTGTAATTTAAGTGTAAACACTCAGAATTGTAAATATTTGGAATTTCATGAACATTTTCACTGGCCAACCCACATGGATTATGTTAGCCACAGATGATTGTCGGCTGCTGTTATTGGTTGCCAAGAGACCTAGAAGGATTGGACTATTTTACAGGTAATACACAGATGCGTAAAGAGGGAGGCCGTGAGATGCTATTAGAATTAGTGAGGTTAAGTTAGTTTTGCTTTTGCCAAATGGTTAAAGTGCCAATCAGAACTATGTCCACCCTGGAGACTACCAGCACAATAAAGTCTAAACAATAAAGTATTTTTTCCTGTTATATGGAAAAAAAAAATAATACATAAGTCAATAGTAAGCAAAACTGTTTGGTCACCAACATTCTTCAAAATATCTTCTTTTGTGTTTTGCACAAGAAGAAAACAAGCCATACAAGTTTGGAACAACATGAGGGTAATTAAATGATGACATAATTTTTATTTTTGGGAGAACTGTCCCTTTAAGACGTGTTCATGTATCTATATACATACACACAGAGAAACAAGAATGGAGAGTTATGGAATCATTCTGGACTTTTTTTTTTCAACTGAAAGACTAATTTTCTCTTTCATCATGGCTCATGGTCCGAATGCCGAAGGGAATGGGGAAAGAAAATGACCTCCACAAAAGCCCCGAGTCACTGCGTGATTTAAGAGCTTTGTTTTTGTAAGAGTCGCCCGTCATTAATATAATTCATTACTCATGAAAGCGTTCTGCCTTGACAATTCATCAGCTGGCTTTTCTTTTTGATTCTAAAATAGGGGAACATTTGGCCTGTCTGTATTGTTTGAATAAACGGAGGAGAGGGTGGGGGTGGGTAGAGGTGGGGGGGGGGGTAAGCCTAACCTTGGCCCGGCTGGGGTCGAGTGTGGGAAATGAATCGTTTCTCTCTTTTCGTTTTTCTCTCGAACACAGTCTCTCTTTTTTATATGACTCCCTAACTGGAGTAGGAAGGGGGGTTTGTCGGACATCTAAAATTTATATCCGAGAACGGATTGTGAATGTGTGGCAAGGCTGAGGGGAGTGGAGAACAAGAGGCTGCCCACCATCTCTTGCTTGCTTGTTTTTTTTTGTTGTTTTTTTTCTTCCTTTTGTTCTCTCCCAACTGTCTCTGTTAATTGTGTAAATCACTGCAATAAAGTGGCCTTTGCATTCAGGCAGGACAACATGACCACAATGTGACCTTTCTGCACTGGACCTCTCTGACCCACACTCCTGGGTTCAAACGGTCAACTGCAGGTCACAATCCATGAGCGTATGTGTGTGAGAGAGACGTACTGATATGGATGTATCAAAACAGTCTGGTTGAATATTATCTAAATAGCATTATGAACGGATGACCTACAGCCTCACAGTCACAAACACTCACTCTCGTTCTGCTGCTAATGTAACATGCGCGACTTCCTGCAGTGATGTTTTGTTATGACATCAGAATAAGAGAGATGTCTCCTTTCTGCCATCCTTTTCAAGCTTTATTCGTTTTTGTCTTCTGTTCCCTTCTTCCCATCTCTCTCACAGTGCACTCCTCCAACAGGTCCACCATCTATCTGTCTAATGGCTTTACAGAGAGAGTAAAACAGTTGTCAGGCCTTCTGCACTCACCCATCACATTTATTCCCACACTTTCTACCTTTCCTGACACTGTACTGCATCCCGAGTAGAGAGAAAGAAAAGAATACTGACAATCAGGAGAAAGATGTATTATGTTTTAAATATAATAACTATATACTTGAATTTATATATGCACTATTGTTTATTATTAATTTTCACTCATAAGTAAGTAATGTTAACGTATATCCTTGTATTACAAATGTATTACAATATGTAAACCACCATTTAAAAGTTTGGGGTCATTAAGATTATTTTTTATTTTATTTTTTTTTCAGAAAGGATGCATTAAATTAATCAAAAGTGATGTAAAGACAAACTTTCAAACTTATTCATTAAATAATACGGATGTTGTTTTAAACTTTCTATTCATCAAATAAAATAAATATCATGGTTTCCACAAAACTATTAACTGTTTAACATTGATAATAATAAGAAACATTTCTTGAGCACCAAATCAGCATATAAGTGTCAATAAAATGTCGATAATTCAATACCAATATCCTGTAATCCAAAAAACTCACAGGAACAGTCAGGGAAACAGATTCACAATAACTCCTTAACATTGACAAGACCGGACAATGAACTGAATGACGACAGGACTTAAATACACAGAGGAACAAAAGAGCTCATTAATTGGGCAACAGGGTGAACGGGATAATCAATCAAGGGAGTAAACTGGCACACACTAGGAAACATGGTTCACACAAGCAAACAGGCACAGAACTAAAACGTAGCCAAAACAGAACAGAATAAAAATTATAACCGTTAGGCTACATTAACAATGATTTCTGAAGGATCAAGTGACTGAAGACTGATACGGAAAATGTAGCTTTTCCATCACAAGACGAGATTACATTTTAAATTATATTACCAAAGAAAACTGTTTTTTTTTATTTCACAATATTACTTTTAATGTATTTTTGATCAAATAAATGCAGCTTTGCTGAGCATAAGAGACTTGTTATTCAAAAACATTAAAATAATATTACTGTAATATGGTTCAAAGTAGTGTGGTGGGAAGAAGAAGACAGGGTCGGCGAAACTGGAACTCGTAGCTTTTTTATTGCTCAAAATCAAAGAAACAAAAAAAAAGGCGCGCACACAGCGCATTCACCGTAACAAGTACGGCACAACTCAGTCCACAGAAAATAAGCGCTTTCCAAGATTAGTCAGGTCTCAGCTTCCTGGTTTCGACAGCTCTTGCACGAGTTCCAGCCCGTTCTCTCTCTCTCGCATTCTCCCACTGTGTGGCTTTTATCGGTCTCCCCACGCCAATCACTGCAATCAGACACAGGTGTTCATCATCTGCACTTGACCCACTTACTCACCGCACAGCTCATTGACTCGTCTCTCACTACAGACGGCGCGAGAACCACGCCCCCCTCACCACATACCCCCACCGCCCGACTCAGGCCGGGGAGCCGTCCGGCCTGCAGCCTCGACCCCCCCCCCCCCCCCCCTGGAGAGGAAGTCGGCCACCACCATCTGTGCCCCCGGCCTGTGGACCACCTGAAACTTAAAAGGTTGTAAAGCGAGATACCAACGGGTGATCCGCGCGTTGGTATCTTTCATGCGGTGGAGCCATTGAAGGGGCGCGTGGTCCGAACACAGGGTGAACTCCCGGCCCAGGAGATAGTAGTGAAGGGTGAGGACACCCCATCGGATGGCCAAACACTCCTTTTCAATGGTGCTGTACATCGTCTCTCTCTTAGAAAGCTTCCGACTGATGTACAGCACCGGCCGTTCCTCACCCTCCACCTCCTGGGACAGTACCGCGCCCAGACCCCTGTCCGAAGCGTCCGTCTGTAGGATGAAAGGGAGAGAAAAGTCAGGAGCATGTAAAAGCGGTCCACCGCACAGAGCAGCCTTTATTTGGGTAAAAGCCTGCTGGCACTGTTCCGTCCACTGGACCGTATCTGGAGCCCCCTTTTTAGTTAGATCAGTCAGCGGGCTAGCAAGGTCCGAATAATTAGGCACAAACCTCCTATAATATCCCGCTAGCCCCAGGAACTGTCTAACCCCCTTCTTGGTCTTAGGACTCGGACAGGTTGCAATGGCTGCTGTCTTGTCAATTTGTGGACGCACCTGTCCGTGACCTAAGTGGAAGCCCAGATACTTTACCTCCACCCGCCCAATTGCGCACTTCTTCGGGTTGGCCGTGAGCCCTGCCCTTCTCAGCGTCTTTAGGACAGCACGCAAATACTGCATATGCCGCTGCCAATCATTGCTATAGATGATAATGTCATCCAGATAAGCAGCCGCATATGCAGCATGCGGCCGGAGAATTCTGTCCATCAGACGCTGAAAAGTCGCAGGTGCCCCGAACAAACCGAAAGGAAGCGTGACAAACTGGTGTAATCCGAACGGCGTGGTGAAAGCTGTTTTTTCTTTGGACATTGGAGATAAGGGGATCTGCCAATACCCCTTCATTAAGTCCAGTGTCGAGTAAAAGCGAGCAGAACCAAGCCGATCAAGCAATTCGTCAATCCTCGGCATTGGATAAGCATCGAATTTAGACACCGCGTTCACCTTTCTATAGTCCACACAGAAACGAATCGAGCCGTCAGGTTTAGGCACTAAAACTATCGGGCTCGCCCAGTCACTGTTGGACTCTTCTATTACCCCCATGTCGAGCATTGTCTCTAATTCGGTCTGAACTGTTTTCTTTTTGTGTTCAGGTAAACGATACGGGCGGCAACGCACAACGACCCCCGGATCCGTCTCAACGTGGTGCTGAATGAGATTCGTTCGACCAGGCAGGGGCGAGAACACATCTGCAAATTCTGCTTGTAACTTCTTAATGTCAGTGAGCTGGGAGGGTGAGAGGTGGTCCCCAGCAGGAGCCAGAGCGAGTGATTGAGGTTTTATATTCGCTTCTGGCCCGAGATCCTCCTCTCCGCTCACCACCGTCGCCAGCATCACTGCTTCAGCCTCAACCCATTTTTTAAGAAGGTTGATGTGATAAATCTGACGTCCCCCGCCCCTATCCGTTCAAATTACCTCATAGTTGAGATCACCAACCCGCCGTGTGACCTCGAAGGGCCCTTGCCACTTTGCGAGTAATTTCGAGCTGGACGTGGGGAGTAATACAAGTACCTTATCTCCCGGTGAGAATTGACGGAGTCTAGCCCCCCTATTATACTGCTGTCTCTGTCTGTCCTGGGCCTGTAACAAATTCTCCAAGGATAGCCGCCCCAAAGTGTGGAGTTTTGTTCTCAAGTCCAGGACATACTGAATTTCATTTTTACTAGCGGACGGTCCGTCCTCCCAAGTCTCCCTCAGAACGTCTAACACCCCGCGGGGCTGACGACCGAAGAGAAGCTCGAAGGGGGAAAACCCCGTGGAGGCTTGGGGGACCTCGCGTACAGCAAACAACAGGGGTTCTAGCCATTTATCCCAATTTTTGGCGTCTTCCTGAACGAACTTACGAATCATGGCTTTTAAGGTACGATTAAACCGTTCCACCAGCCCGTCCGTTTGTGGGTGATAGACGCTGGTGCGAATCGATTTAATGCCCAGTAACTCATAAAGTTCGCGAACCGTTCGTGACATAAACGCCGTGCCTTGATCGGTGAGGATCTCCTTAGGGATCCCCACCCGGGAGATTAATGAAAACAGCGCGTTCGCCACACTCTTAGCCGAGATATTGCGAAGCGGAACTGCTTCCGGGTATCGTGTTGCGTAATCCACTAGGACTAACGCAAAACGATGCCCTCGTGCCGACCGTTCTAATGGCCCGATGAGGTCCATGCCAATTCGTTCGAAGGGGACCTGCATCAGCGGAAGGGGGCACAAAGGTGCTTTTGGGTTGGCCGGTGGATTAACCAACTGACATTCACGACAAGAGGCGCACCACCTGCGCACATTCTCGTGAATGCCCGGCCAAAAGAATCGGGCCATGAGACGGTTTAGTGTCGCCGTTTGCCCTAAATGTCCGGACATTGGATTACAATGAGCCGCCTGAAAAAGCATTTCCCGGCGGCTCTTAGGAACTAACAACTGAGTTGTATCTTCTTTTGACTGGGCGTCTTGGGCCACCCGATACAACCTGTCTTTAATCACGCAAAAATAGGGGTAAGAGAGCGGTTGATTCGGCTGGAGTACCTGACCGTCGATAGAACGGACCTTATCAAATGCGTGTTTTAGCGTCTCATCCTGGGACTGCTCTAGGGGAAAGTCATCGCGCTCAGAGAGAACAAATCTCTCTAGAGAGCTCTCTTCCCCTACAGCAATACCCAGAGGCCCCGGTACAGCATCTCCCGCCTGAACCACCGCTGTCTTCCCCTTCTGCTTCTTTCCCCAAGAGGCATCCGCGCATAAAAATCCCAATAACTTCCCGAAGCCTGGCCAATCTGTCCCCAGAATTATCGGATGCCGGAGGTGCGGGTTAACTGCTACCTCTACACTATGTTTTTGTCCCCTAAATAGAATTGCCACAGACATTAAAGGATAACTCACCACCACCCCGTGAACACACCGAACCTTAACCATGCGGCTTTTATCCAATACCCCAGACTGAATCAGGCTTTGATGAATGGAGGTTTGGTTACACCCTGAATCCACCAAAGCCTGATAAGTACCCCCCTTGATACTCACAGGTATCTGGTACAGGCCAGCTTGATCGGGGGCGGCCCGTGGCGCGTCGGGGACCCGAACCAGCGTCCCCACCTCCATCACCGGACACCGGTCAATAAAGTGACCCGGGTCCCCACAGCGCCAACAGGCCGGCCCAGGCTTTACCGCTGTCCCAGCGGCGGGAAGTGGACCAAGGGATTGACGTGGGGAGAGCGGCGCCACCGGAGCCGGGGTGGACAAATCCCCAGCAGGCATCCCCCTCGGAGCGGCCCTCCCGAGGGAACTGGTATCCCCTGACCATCCGGACCTCCACCTTGGCGCTGGTCTGGGCGCCAGACCTCCTCGAGACCTGGGAAGGGGAACAGGTTTGGCAGAGGGGGAAGAGAGAGAGGATGGAGACAGAGAGGGAGAGAGAGAGACAGCCGGTAGGGGCTCGCCGACCCCGGAGCACGCCACCATGTGGTCTTCCGCCAGCTGGATGGCCTGGTCCAGCGACGCCGGGCGGTGGCACTGGACCCATTGTGCAGTCTTCTTGGGTAGCTTTCCAATAAACTGCTCCAGTACCACCTGGTCGATAACCTTCTCGACGTCGCTTCCCCCGGCCATCAGCCATCTGCGGCAGGAGTCCCGGAGCTGTTGCGCCATCACGATGGGCCGGCCGGATTCTTCTAGGGTCAAGGACCTGAAGCGTTGCCGGTGCTGTTCAGGGGTCCGGCCGACCCGCTGGAGAATGGCGCGTCGTAGATCTTGATAGACCAGGAGATTTGAGACTGGCAGTTGGTGGGCTGCAATCTGCGACTCACCGGATAGCAGCGGGATGAGACGCAGGGGCCAGTCTCCTTTGGGCCACCCCCGGGCCTCGGCCGACCTTTCGAACAGGTCCAGGAACGCCTCCGGTTCGTCCTGTGGACCCATCTTCCCCAGCGTGAGCGGCGGGGCCGAGGCCGAGTCTTGAGAGGGGGTGGCTGGAATCTCCCGGTCTAAACAGCTCCGGAACAACTCGCGGTCTTCCTGCTGGCCTTGGAGCAGCATCCGAAAACGCTGCTCATGTTCGTCCTTTACGCTCAGCAGGGCTTGATGTTGTTCCCTTTGAAGAGCCGCGAGTGATTGGATGATCTCCGCAAATGGCGATGCTGACGGATTCTGCATGGCGGCGGCAGTCTCCTTCTTCCCGGGTTTCGGCACCAGTGTAATATGGTTCAAAGTAGTGTGGTGGGAAGAAGAAGACAGGGTCGGCGAAACTGGAACTCGTAGCTTTTTTATTGCTCAAAATCAAAGAAACAAAAAAAAGGCGCGCACACAGCGCATTCACCGTAACAAGTACGGCACAACTCAGTCCACAGAAAATAAGCGCTTTCCAAGATTAGTCAGGTCTCAGCTTCCTGGTTTCGACAGCTCTTGCACGAGTTCCAGCCCGTTCTCTCTCTCTCGCATTCTCCCACTGTGTGGCTTTCATCGGTCTCCCCACGCCAATCACTGCAATCAGACACAGGTGTTCATCATCTGCACTTGACCCACTTACTCACCGCACAGCTCATTGACTCGTCTCTCACTACAGACGGCGCGAGAACCACGCCCCCCTCACCACAATTACCAACCCCAACATTTTGAAAAATATTATTTCACCTAGTTGTTAATGTTAATTGCTAGTTCATATTAGCTATTGCATAAAGAAACTAAAGGTATATAATAGAACCTTATTGTAACGTGGTACCGTTGAGTCACTAGTGGGTCCAAATGGAATCCGTCTTCCATTGCTCAGTTAATCTAGTCCATCACTTGCTTAACAGCTTATCATAGCTGATTTTCCCCCAAATGAACACAATTGGTTGAGCCAGCAGTTGGGATTTTATTAAACGAGCCACAGTCTTTACACTCTTTGGGGAAGAGCTTACAGTACAACAGACTTCCTCATAGGCTATGTCTCTTCACGTTTAAGAGAGGAGAAAATACCCTAACATCGGAAAAATTACACACTTCACCTTTAAATGAGTCCATTGCCCTCTCCATTTGTCTCACCTCTTCTCTCAGCCCATCACAGGTAGCCTTCCTTCCCTCAGGCCCACATCTGTGGGTCACAGGGCTTCCGACATCATCACACAGCTGTCAGAGCTCCAGGGTGGGAGTTAGAACAACACCGCTAGCTTTATTTACGCTAGCTTGAAGTGCGGAGGATCTGTCACAGGGTTGTAGCGGCCTCAGAGCTTGGCTCACCTCCACAGATGGCCCCAGTGCTCTGGAATTCCCCTCCTTGCCTCTTCCCCCTCCTCTGTCTAACTCTTTAGCCTTTTACAGTTCGTTTGTTTAGCAAGATGTCAGGCCCCAGAGGGCATGTGTCTTAGATATGGGAACAGTGTTCTGTTAAGAGCTTCAGCCTGCAGTGCCACTCTGGATGACCCCACACTTTCACATTGATAAGAGACGAGCACTGAGGCGGAAGGGGAATGATGTTGTTTTAGTATCAGGCACTATGGTTTGATAATAAAAAAAAATAAAAAAAAGCCTGATCAAGTTAAATTTCTGGGTTAATTACTTTCTTTCAGGAGTAGTTACAGGTACTATATTCGTAAGCATAGAATTGGTAAGCACTTTAAAGATTAAAGTGAAGTGATTATTTGATGATGACACGAGTATTGTAGATGTAAAAATAGTGCATATAAATACTGTACTAAAAACAGATACTATATATTCATGTTAAAAATCTCTAATATTGTCTAGTAACTACTATGCTATCAATATATTGTGCAGCCCTTTCTTTGTCATGGTATGACCTAGACAGTAAACTAAATGTAAAAATAGGGCAAATGTATGTACCGATATGTTAAACGATATCATGTCCAGTAACCTACCTGGAACCAATATATTGTGGATTTTCTAAAAAGTTTATTTTCATGTGCTTTTTTTGTCTGGGTACTTACTAGGCATGAATGAGACTTGTGGAGAATTTGGAAGCAGTTAGTTAATTTAGTTTAAGGTGTATGTGGGGCTGAATAGCTTAAGTTTGACGGGCAGGCTGTGAAAGATACCTTTCAGTCAGTTCTCCTCACAAATCGTTGATATTAGGCAGTAAACACTGAGCCTAGCATGCCAGTCTAATTTTAGTAAACCTCTCTTGACCCCAGGGCACCACCTTTTCCTAAAAAGATAACCCAAATCTCTCTCTCTCTCTCTCTCTCTCTCTCTCTCTCTCTCTCTCTCTCTCTCTCTCTCTCTCTCTCTCTCTCTCTCTCTCTCTCCCTTATTCACTCTCACTTTTCTATCTCGCTCTCCGCCCCTCACTTTTGACCCAAAAAACTACAGCGCCCCTGGGGTGACAGACAAATCTTGGATGCGCGTATCTCAGAGTGAGTGTCTGCGTACATGTGTAGGACAGCTCGTCTGTATCGCTCAAGTATCTGGTGACACTCACTTGTCGCTGATGGCATCTGGCTCATTGCCAAAATGGCAGATAAACCGAAGATGCCTGATGGAGAGAATGAGGGGAAAGAAGAGGAATAGAAGGAGCGGAGGAGTGCCTCTGTCCTGGCAGGTCTCCGGCTCCTATTCCACTGATACAAGTTTAATCAGGCCTAATCTGCTTATCGGCCCCCTGCAGCTCCCATCAGACTAAAGTACTTAACGGAGAGCATGCACCCCTAACACGCTGCCATTGAAAGGCAGAAGGAATGTGGATGAGGAGGGGTTTGCCTCAATCTGATTTATTAAAATAAAATTAAATAAACTTCACTGTCTTTATGTCCTTGGTATTTATCAAAGGAGTCAAATTTGTTCTCTCGCAGTTTAGCATCTGTATGTTTTTTTTTTTTAACGATTAGTTTTATGTTCATATAGTTAGTACAGAAAGTATAAAAACTACAGAAGCACTTTTTCTTGTTTTCTTAGATGGACATGAGTGAAAGAAGTCATCGCAAGCTTTCATCATTAATTTATTTATTTTGTTTTTAATTTTTCATTTTGATAATCGTGAACTAAAATGTTAACCTCATCATTCAGTTTACTGATCAATCATGTAGAATTCATTTTACAGCATGTCCTAACCAGAAGCTATGTCATAAAGCAACAAGCGACATAACATTTTGTCGGGGACTTACTGTAGGCCTGGTTTCACAGACAGGGTTTAGATTAAGACAGGATTAGGCCTTAGTTCAATTAGGACATTTAAGTAGCATTTATAAACATGCCTTAGAAAGAAAAGAAAAAAACATTACTGTGCGCATCTTGATACAAAACAATGGCACTGACATATTTTAAGATACAGTATCAAGTTAAAGATGAACTGAACTGAAAAAAATCAACGTTGATAACATGTTGTTTATGACAATTAAAAGTAAATTACATTAAAAATGTTAACTAAAAATATCAATATAGCTTTTTTTAAGCAGCACAAAAATTGCGTTTGTTACGCTGGCAATTTCGATGACGTCACTGGCATTGTAGGACCCGCAAAGGTATATAGGAAACAGCTGCAGGTCCTATATACACACACGAAAATGAGTAATTTTAATGGCACGGGTTACGCATTTGATCATGTGAGGGACAGGCCAGTAGTATCAGACTACCACTACATGGAGGATGACCAGTTTCAGGCTCCACATACGGTACAGGATCGTTTGGGGGAAGTGACTGGCGCGGGAGCGGGCGCTGCCGGAGCATGGACACTGCACCGGAGTCGATCTGTTGCAGAGAGGTTAACCTGGAACATTTATTGATCGGCGAAAATGCATCACCATGCACCGTTCATTTCGGATACTGTGCGGTGAGAGAGACGTGTTGGAGGAGACTATGCTATCTCTAAGGGATGTCCGAGCTGAGACGCTGGAGCACCCAATAAGTAGCTGGTATGTAACAGTGTATTTTACGAATTGGCGCCTGGGCTAGGCTAACTTGTTATATCCTTTTCTCAGACTGTTAAAGTTAACAGCGTACCGGCAGTTCACTCTTTGGGCGAGGGGGCATTTGGGAAGGATGAATAAGATTCCGTTCCCATCCTGTGCAGTGAACTAACGTTACATCTTTTCCCCTCAGCCGAATATCAAGGATTCTAGTGTGCGTTGGACTTGTAGCTAAATAAAACATTTGATGTCAGACGCTTCATATACTCATTGACTTTTTCAACACATCTGTCTCTCGTATCTAGGATTAAACACTAGAAATCACGACTAGAATAATTTTGTTGACAAGGCCAGGGGGTAGAAAAAAGCTAGATCTGCTGGTGTTGGTTGGCAACGGAGTAGCCTACCATGCCAGTGACGTAGTCGAATGTTGAAATCCAACATGGCGGCGCCCGTGTAACAACAACAACATTTTCAACGTACCATTTTATCCCTTTTAACAAATTCTGCCATTTTAATAATTGTACCAATGAGAATAAATAAAATACATCTGTTATATCACATTTTTTCAAAATTCAGTTCAGTTCATCTTTAAGACAGCTCAAACATGCATTTTAGTCTGAGACTAGGCTTAAATGTGCAATAGGTGATTCTCTACAGAATTTTGTTTTGTTTTGCTGGTTGAAAGTCTCCTCATATCCTGATAGCAATCAATGTGTTAATCAGTCTAAATGTATTTTTTATAAATATATCTTCTGTGGAAGGCGTAGGACCTTAACATGTTTGCATACTGTGCAGCCTGTTCATGCAGACATACGCCATCGGTTCGTTCACCTACGCTGTGCAAACAGATCAAGAATGACAGGCAAAAGTGTTCATTTGTTATTGTAGTACCGTTACTCACTGTACTGTAAAGTTTTCTGACCGATTAATGACACATGATGTAATCTAATAATGTTGTCTCTGGTCGTCTCTCTTCTGGTCTGGACGGCGGTTTGCAGGGAGGGTGGGATCGTATGCTTTCAATGCTAGCAGGCTAAAGTTAGCATTTCCCAGATCACCTATTGTACATTTAAGCCTTGTTTGTAAACTGGGGGTTTTGTTTCTTATTCTGTGACATCACCCGCAACAACAAATAAATTATTGGAGTGAAGTACCATCCTTGTGAGAATTACTAAACATCAAATATTGCCAAGTAGAGACTGATGAAGTTTGCAGATTTTATATGAAAAGCCCTTAAGTTACACAAGCAAAATCATATAAAATATGCAGCACATTGTGCAACAGAGTGTGTGAGCAGAGAGAACTGTTCAGATTGGCTAGATTTTGTTGTTGATACTGTTATGTCATGCCCCATTTTCACTTTTGGTGTGGACAGACAAATTGCTTGTTGTGTCGTGTCTGGTTCACACTGGTTACACAGTGCTAACTCTTTATCTGTTTAACCCATGATCGTTAAATTAAAGATTTTCGAGTTTTAAAAGTATGGTTAAGAGATCAAACTGCCATTTAGAACCCATCTATCATCAGCTTTCATATTAACTCTTATAAATATAGCAGGATATAGGTTTATGCTCACCAAGGCTGTAAAAATACAGATAAAACAGGAATATTGTGAAATATTATTACAATTTAAAACAATTGTTTTCTATTTTAATGTGTTTTAAAATGTAATTTATTCCTGTGATGGCAAAGCTGAAGTTACAGCAGTCATTATTCCAGTTTACATGATCCTACATGCCAATTTTGTGCTCAAGAAACACTTATTATTTTAACAATAAAAAAAATATTTTGTGGAAATTGTGAATTATTTTTTTCAGGATTCTTTGTATACAGAGTTTAAAAGAACAGCATTTATATGAATTTATATATATATATTTATATTATATATATATATATATATATATATATATATATATATATATATATATATATATATATATATATATATATATATATATATATATATATATGGCATATATTTGTAACATTATAAATGTATTTACTATCACTTGTAATGCATCCTTGCTGAATAAAACTATTAATCTGTTTGATCTAAGTTCAATGTTCTCCAAGTGTATTGAATTCTCCTTTAGCTGGTTCTAATGTGTTAAGCCTAATGGAGGAGCACCTGGTGCTCGTCAGCGAATCTAATCAATATGCAAGCTATTGATCTACACTCTCTCTCTCTACTGGCAAGAGCAAGATTAAACCTTGAACATGTTTGTGTGGTTATATGTGTGCACATGCACATAAGTAGGTAAAAGTGTAAATATATTGCACATGGTGAATCTCTTGAGTGATTGTGGCAAATTCTCAGGGTTCATGACCTTTGTCTGGGTGTCAGAAAGAGGTCTACAGAGGGCAGACAGGAGAACGGCTCCGTCTGAACATTGCCTCCACATCTCTGCTCACATGATAAACCAACATACCAGGAAAAGTGAAAGAAACAGGCACCTGATTAGCTGTTAAATGCTTCTTACTATCTACCCAGTAAATGTCAATAGTAGCCCTTTAACAGGTGTCGCCCAAAATGTTGGATGATCTCTTTGACATTAGTTGTCTAGTCACAATCTCTTTGAAGACAACGACATATACAGCCTGGGTTCAATAGGGTTGAGCCCCGCCTTAGCCACAGTTCAAAGGTTCAACCGCACCAAGACCTTGTTTATCAATTTATCGCTCTATCTCTCCCCGCCCTCTCTATATAATACGTATGTTTGTGTATATATGGATCTCTGAGGGGAAAGTGCATCTTTCCTTTAAAACCCTATCCTTCTCTGTTTCATCTCCACCTCTCTCTCTCTTTGATTGTCTGGGCACCTGCAGTCCAGCACTCGGGGGATTAGGGGTTACCACATTGTCCTTGCCCCTTCTGTCTAATCCAGCCAGAGGGCTATGTGTTTACCTTTCACACCAGCTCCAATTTATAGCCCTCTTGACCCAAGCCAGAGAAATCAACAAGGTTTGGCCTGTGCCTGATCCCTCAAGCACCCCGTGGCTTGGGTTCAAAATCCAGCTGGCTGTGAGAGTGTAAATGGCATAAATGTCATGTTTTTTGAGTTAGAAAGGTGTCTCATTTAGTAAATGTGGCCAAGCTGCACTTTAATGCTAGTATGTGCTTTAGAGGATGGTGGGTCAATGACACTCAAAATTATATTCTTACACACAATGACTTGAATACACCACTGTTATTATAAACGTGTTACCATTTAAAAGTTTGAGGGGTGGTACGATTTTTTTAATATTTTTTAAAGAGGTCTGTAATGATCACCAAGGCTGCATTTATTTGATCAGAAAAGCAATAAAAAGGGTAGCACTGTGAAATTTTCTTACAATTTAGTATGCCTGTTTTCAATTTTTTCTATTTTTCTATTTATTTCTGTGAAGGCGAAGCAAAATTTTCCAACGCTATCTCACAACCAATTCGTATGAATTCATACGAGTGGGTAAAATGTGGCTAATTTGTAGGAATTCGTAGGAGCTGCTGTCTTTTACTTTTGTTTTGTATTTGTTTATTTATTTAATAATTATTTATATATATTTATATTATTCAAAGTTTGTTGAATGTCCCACCTCCTTCTTTCCATAACAACGAACTGCATTACAGTTACATTCCATGAGATGTTTCTGGACATTTTACATTTTCTTGAACATATGTTTTTTGTTTGTTTGTTTGTTTTTAATAATAGTTGGTTTCTATATGAAACCAACATTAATGCAAAGATTACACTTGACATGTGTTTTAAACTAGATTTGAAGATATCAGTTCATGTTCTTCTCTGTGAACAGTTTTAAATGTCATTGCTCTAGTAATTAAGATTGTGATTTTCAATCATGTTCAATATGCAGTCTGGAATTCTACAGTGATAATTGGTATGTAGTAAGAACTAATAGGCCACAACCTCTCAAAGTTCAAAACAACAAGGTTATATGATATTTGGACAGGAGTGTAAAAGTCATTCTCGCAACCCCTTTTCCTCTCAAGGAGAGTGTATGCTAAGTTTCACCCTCAGCCCAAGACAAGTACCTTCTGCTCCTCTTATCAGCTAGCAGCAAAGCCAGCCACAGGGATTCTTTTTAACATAACAACACCAAGACTCATCACAGCTCCAGCCACAGGGGGTCTGCCACACTTCTTACCCTTTATGAGGTGTGCTCTCCTCTGGCATGCTGGACCACGGTCACCTGTCCCCACTGCCAGAAACTCATGTCAGGTCTCGGTTTCACTTCTGACCTGACACAAATACCTGCTGTCCCTCACTTTGGTATACTAGACAGAAAAAAAATGAGGATCCGGGCAAATCACTTGGTACCTCGAGCAGAGATATCTTGGACGAATGTGTGTGAGTATGGAGCTGGAAGTGAAAGCAATGATAACTGTAAATTGAATATGTTTGCCAGGCCAGATCTGTGAGGACTCTAGGGAAGTGTTGGTGGAGAGAAAGGCTAGTCTTTTCCATTTTTTATGACACCACAAAATGCATAATGGAGGAGGGTGTAAAGATAAAAGGAATATGTAATGGAAAAGCAACGGCTGACTATTTTTTGCTGGCTTTTTTCACCTAAAATTTTTTTCTTTTTTAGGAGAATAGGAAGGGCCGACCAGTGGGATTTAAATGGTGTTTAAAATTATACTCTATTAAATTCCAGTTTAAGACCTTATCATATCCTTAACTTTCCTCTTCAAAACGCCTGCATAATATAAAACACTCTTTTGTGATTAATAAATGTGATTTACTGTTTATTTGTAACACTTTTGTCCACCACTTATGCAGTAAGGATGCATTAAACTGATCAAAAGGGTACAGCAAGTTAAAGCAATTTGCTTTCTTTTTTTTAATCAAATTCTATCAAATTCAAAACCATACGCAAATTAAAAAGACACAAGAAACTTCCCCACTCACACTTAAATTACACATATCGTCTTGGTTACAAATGTAACCCTCGTTCCCTGAAGGAGGGAACGGGAGACGTGATGTCGACATGGCGACGTAATGGGATCACTCCAGGGAGCCCTATCAACTTCGAGTATCTAAAGAACAAGCCAATGAACGTTGTCGTGCGTGAAAAGCGCCACGCGCCCCGCCCCGCAGCGCGGGAATAAACAGGAAGCGGGCGCACGCACTCCTTGTTTTTCACTGAGGAGCCGAGATAGAGACGGCCGTACAGCGATGGTCAGCAACCGTGGCGACGGGACGTCACGTCTCCCGTTCCCTCCTTCAGGGAACGAGGGTTACATTAGTAACCGAGACATTCCCTTTCAGTCGCTCACGTTCGACGTGACGTCGACGTGGCGACTTAATGGGATCCCATGGAAAACGCTGCGGTTGCTGCCACATCCAGCGCCCTACGGAAGACTCTCAGACCCCCATCTGGCTGGGGCGAAAGACCTGCGTAGAGGGAGTTCACTGCTGTTCCGTTATACCCCACACAGTGGAACTCCTTGGATAACACTGGGAAAGCGTGCCTTTCCGGCGGAGAGGGACGCCTCGGAAGCCACATCCTGCCCGAAGGGAGGTAACATGTGGAGAATACACATATGGACTGGCCGGAGGGCAGTGCAACATATGGAATGTCACTGGGGTGGCTCCAGCCTGAGAAGGGGGAGGCAACACCAGGCAGTGACGGCAGAGCAGACTCTGCCAAGGGAAAGACACGGGCTCACCGCAGGGAGCTGATCGTGGAAGAATATGCATATGGGATCGCCGCAGGGATCACCACATATGGAACCCAGCCTAGCACAAGTTAAGTTGGGCTCTCAACCCGGGCGGGCAAGGCACGCCTTGGGCTTCGTAAGCCAAGGCAATGGCATCCACTATCCAGTGGGCCATCCTCTGCTTGGAGACAGCCTTTGCCTTCTGCTGGCCTCCGTAACAGACGAAGAGCTGATCTGAGGTCCTGAGGCTTTGCGTTCTGTCCACGTACTCGGAACAAAAAGAAAAGGAAACAAAGGATTCTCCGCCCGGCCCTCCACCGGGGCAAGGAGCGGTGCCTTCAGCACCTCCTGAAGAGCAACTTGATCCACCTCTGGGTCACACGTCTCAGGGTCGTTTGCATAGCCGCCTATTCTGGATTGAACTCGGGCAACGCTACACTCCCGGGAAGGGGGTAACGCAGCCGAGTCTTCATCTCCAGAGGACTGAAGCTCCCCCTCCGATGCTGCAATCGACATCTGATCGTCAGGTGGGGCCCCAAAGGACACGGCTGGTCGTCCATGAGGAGGACCAGCACGTTCCTTTGGAAGCTCCAACGGCGGCAGCGCTTGAGAGGTGTGAGGGGCCCGCGGAGATTGCCTCGGCGGGGAAGCCCTCACGGTGATCATCAGATCACCCTGACCATGCGCAAAAGTAGGTTTATTCTAAGGTCCAGAATAAACACTAGATCTGGGCATTGGCGAGGGGACTGCACCTCCCTTGAGGTAAGCGAGTCTCGATCTGCCATAGTCATATTCCCGCAATGAGAACATGAGCTATTCACAAAAGCTGCCTCAGCGTGCTGAACGCCCAAACACGAGAGGCAACAAATGTGGCCGTCTGCTGGCGCCAGGGAACGACCGCACCCAGAAACGCACAAGCGGAATGACATCCTGAAAAGGACGCAGGGTCACGCTTTTGTTGCTCTTTTAGTTGAAAACAGAAAATATAGAAAAGAAAAAATAACTCTCTCAGTGCTAAAGCACCCAGGGATAGCCGCAGTGTAATCGGGGTACACACTCAAAGAGGAACGCCCACCGAGACCGACACATACACAGACACACACAAAGAATGCTGTGAAAACAGCAGTTGTGAGCTGTAATGCTTGCGGCCACCGCTGATCGCGCCGTCACACCAGCACTGGAACAGAGTATTTTCTCTCCTTTGAAGCAGTCTTCAACGTTGCAGCAGTCTGCAGAAACTCAGAGTCAAAACGAAAGCTCGGCTAAGAAGCAAAAGACAATTAGTGCGTGCGCCCGCTTCCTGTTTATACCCGCGCTGCGGGGCAGGGCGCGTGACGCTTTTCACGCACACCAACGTTCATTGGCTTGTTCTGTAGACACTCGAAGTTGATAGGGCTCCCTGAAGTGATCCCATTACGTCGCCACGTCAAACGTGAGCGACTGAAAGGGAACCTAAAATAACTGACAACACATAACCAAACTAACATCATATACATACTCTACCAAACAATCTTACACAATCTCACCCAAATTGTGAATGTTATAAAATATTTCACCATTTCTTGAGCACCAAATCAGTATATTAGAAGGATCATGTGACACTGAAGACTGGAGTAATGATGCTGAAGATGTTATTTTTTATTTATTTATTTTTTGTTTGATTTGTTACACCACATGCCATTTTAGAGTCATTGCATTTGCACTTTTAAAAATGGTATGAGTATGGTATGAACTCAATAAATTATGAGTTTAAAACTTTAGATTTTCTTAATTATGGACCCTGTTTTTACACCTAACCATGGGAAGTAGACTAATGTTTCCAATGTATTCCTGAACATTCTGCATTAACCTGAGATTTTTGCCTACACCGATGCCTAATTTGCCAGCATTCTCCAACAATTTCTCTGGCCATTTATCCACAGGGTCAGTAGATATGTTCCACTGAGTTTAAACAAAGCCCCTCACTCACATCAAGCTGAGGGAAACCAACAGACTCTGGAGCTATCAGGAGATAATCAGCACTAATAGGTACATAATGGCTAACAGCGAGGCCATTTTTGTGCGGATACATCACTACAGACTGAGCACAGACAGCGTGACCTCTCCTTTCTACCATGTAGCAGTCACATAGTCTTGGAGTGGGGAAAGATGCCAGAAACCAATCCCCCCACCACATCCCTTTTGCTTTCTCCAGCCTGTCTGCCCAAGGCCCTCCCCTGACTGTAGGCTGGGTATTAGCCTCATGGTTTTTCTGACATTGACTTCGAAGGCCGACGCTCCTGGGACGCGGATGCTCTTTGCTTCAAGACAATGAGAGTTCTATGAAGAGAGTTCCTGGGCCGGGGTCAGGCAGGGGATATGAAAGAAGGAAGAGATGACGGCTGATTATGAGTGTTGTGGAATGGTTTGGCAGAGATTACAGGCATTGTCAGACGCAGCGAACTGCCGGAGCACAAATAAATCGCTCCGCACCTCATGTGTTTTCATTTTGCCTGATTCTAGAACAACAAACAACGCAGAAACATGAAAGTCCATGTCAAACCATAATGGGACCCAAAAACACAAACTACATTGTATGCAGATGATGTAAGTCCATCAAGTCATACCAGGCCAAGAAAACAAGAGCCATAGAGAAGTGCTGATCCCAAGTAGCAAGAATATTCCCCAAGGGGATTTGTATTTCTCTCTTTTCATTTATTGCACAAACAAAGCATATACTTGTGCTTCGCTTTGCAGACTATTCATCATGTATATCTTTGATATTCATAAACACATCCCCCGTGATGCATAAACATCCTCACACACTCAGAACCCCGTTCTGAGGACTTAACGTGCCTTCAGTGGTGAAATCGCAGAGAATGGGTCATGGGATCATGTGTTAACACACCCACACATGCAAGCATTCGGAGCTCTGCAGAGCATGCAAGTCTATTGACAGCGTTTGGCTGCTTTCAAACTCTTCACGGTCACTCCATGTAAACAAAGCCATTTTTTGTTCGGGCCAAATATGCTGAAGCCACCCGCTCTGAGGGGGGTCAGCTAAGGGGGTACCGAGAAAGAAATAAAGAGAAAGAGAGAAAGGGCTTGGAGGGGTTTTAGGTCTGGGTAATTGCAGCTCAGTGGAGATTGCTTTTGATCTCTGAGGTGTCCAGTCTCGGGCTGAACATGCCATGTTACAGAACATTCGCAGTTGACCATGAGGTCAGAATCAGGTGGAGAGAGAGAGAGAGAGAGAGAGAGAGAGAGAGAGAGAGAGAGAGAGAGAGAGAGAGAGAGAGAGAGAGAGAGAGAGAGAGAGAGAGAGAGAGAGAGAGAGAGAGAGAGAGAGAGAGAGAGAGAGAGAGAGAGAGAGAGAGAGAGAGAGAGAGAGAAGGGAAAGTGCTAAATAGGATGCTTCTGAAAGAATAGGACTTGGAAATTTTCACATTTATACCACGACACACGTTTTCAGCCCAGTTTGTAGGAGGAGAGCGGACTGTGTACTGCTCTGCAGAGCAAGAACCCCAGATGGAGTTTAACCGAGTGAGCCTGCTCTGGGCTCACAGCTCTTTGAACTCAGCCTGTGCAGAACTTCAACTGGGTTAATCGTTATTAATTTTTAATGCAACATAAAAAAATGTTCCAGCACAGAGCAAAATCAAAGCCAGAGCAACACCCCTCAGCCCTCATGCCCTCTGAAATATGAAGAGAAAAAAACAGTGATGACCATATAATGTTGCTGCACAGTGTGTATCAGTGTGTGTTTGTTGAAAGTGATTATAAGAGGACGGTTGTCTGTTTTAGACTGACAGATCTGTCCTTTTGGCTGCTTTAGGTGAATCTTCTTCAAGTCATACTGTATATTTTTTAGGGGGAATTTAAGTCTGTATGATCCTATTTTTATGAGCGTTAGCAGGCAACTTACAGCAACCTATTGTGTAGTTTATCATTTGTGAACTTTGTAAGGGAATAGAAAGGGACGTTTTGAAATAACTTGTTCATCGTGCAGGTCAAAGAGTTTATGGGCAATGCGATCGCCAATCATATCAGCTGGTGAAGTGAATAATTTCATCACAGAGAAGGGCTCAATTGCTTTGCCAGGCTGCCATGTTCTGTGCTCCGGGCGTTAGAGCTCAAACAGCATGGCTAAATACCCGGCCAAACATGTCGTTCTTCAAACAGACTCAGGTAGTAGAGCTGCTGGATCCTAGCCAGGCCTCAGAATTAAGAGTTATTGTGCTCTAGTGGCAGCACTTCCTAGGACCTCGGTAGAGGACTCATAAGCAAGCCCACCTGGGCCCAGAGCTTGACCACAAACCACTGAAATAGGACCCCGAAGTCCCCGGTCCTATTTTAATACCACTCTGAGACAACTTTATTTCAGTCTATAAATCATGATAGCGGCAAGTTCAGCGGTTTGATTAGCCTGAAGCGCTTCTTCATCTTGTATTCCATTTTTAGTTTAGTACAGTTTCACGCTTGAGCATAATTGCCCTGAAACGCATCTGAACGCCCCCCTCCTGTTTTACCCTTTTGCAAAGTAAACCGCACTGCGACTCAGAGCACGTTTAATTGAGGAGAATTGTCTTTGATTACTTACAGTTCTGAAAATGAGCACTTGTTTGTAGCTACAAGTCTAAGCTGATAAAATATTAAATCAGGAGGCTGAAGGAGCTACTTGTGGGTGGAAAAGGGCTGGAAACAATTTGTGATGCTACCAAATTAAAGTTATTCAGCACCAAGGGTAATTTAATTACCATTCTTTAAATGTTTGAATGACTTTGACCTCTGTGGGGCTCCGGGGTCATGCAGGTGTATTTACTTACGCTAATTTAGAATCAGTAACATGAAACAAGCCCTCAAATCAAACAGGCCTCTTCTGTCTCGTATCTTGTTTCCTCGTCCTGAAATTGACTCTCAGTGTGTGGATGGAAAATTCAATTATTATTTCTTTTCATATCATTAGCTGCCGTGTTCTAATGAATAAATCTGTTTGAGTTTCTTATTAGCCCCAAGAGTAAACACTTTGGAGATGAGTTTGACAGATAGAAAAAATAAAGAGAGAGGGGGGGGGGGCAGAAAACGGAGAAAGAATGAGAAAAGAGACATGTGGTGAGCGCTGACGGCCGTGCAGGGCTCCCAGGCCAGAGTGTGAATGGAAACAGGTGTGTCGCTGATTGTGTGGTGGGTCTGTGTGATGCCTATGTGGCATGTCTACTGGCTGGGTGTTTTGGGTCAATGGAGCACATCTGGTACTAGTCACAACAGAGTGCACACGTTCCCGGGCTCTGATCCGCCCCGTGAGGCTCACATCTGGGTTAACTCTCGGGCTGCATGGGAGATGGATGGATGAGGCTGGTGGGGATTTTGGGAGATGCTCCAGGTGCATCTGGGGGAAGGGTTTTTTTTTTTTGGTGGGGGGGTCTTTTTTGACGGACGTGTCTAGTCTGCCCCAGAGGGTTGCCCCGTGCCGGGTGAGCGACTTCTTCTCCCATCATGCCAGGGCTGGGATGCAGCTGGTGGGAGCACTGACGGCTCTCGTTCTCCTTTCGTTTCTATGAGCCATTTCTCTTGGGGGACAAACAGCTTATAGCAAAAATAGTGATGTCATTATACCTAATGTGTGATATTTTCAGTTTCAGCCAAACTAGCATATCAGTTTTGTTTTAATATTAATTTCTGTAAGAAAACATGCTTTTGTAAACATCAAGCAACCTGGCCTTCTAATTGTGTGTTCACATGTACCCTTGTTCTGGTATTTCATGAGAAAAATCCAGTAATTTCAATAGGAATGCATGCATCTGGAATTTTGCATGAAAGACGAAAGATTTACCCATGCAGACTTTGCAACAGGTTCAAGTTGTTTATGCAGATGCCACATTGACCAACAGAAAGCTGCATATTGTCTATTATCAATGGTGTCATATATGAAGCACAGCTCACACAGAAGACACTTTCCAAATCAATTAGCCAAATTCCACCAACTTGAACCCGTTGCGAAATCTGCTTGGAGAAATCTTCAGCCCGGACATGAAATTCATGATTGCATGTATATCTTTTGAAACAACTGGATTTCGCCAACAAAATTTCGCTGAACAACAGTAAATGTGATCGACATTTGCTGACATGACACATTTCTTTAGTTTCTCCATTTCCATATAATAATGTTTCTACTCAGTTAAAATGCAACTAGATATTATTATATATATATTAATATATTATTATATATTAATGGAAACAATGAATTCCGTACACATACCCACCTGCAAGGTGCTTGCATGACCATTGTGTTCATCAGGCCATTCGAACTTGCTGACCCTTAACCCTGTTCTAATCTTTCTTTTAAGCCCTTTGTGTGCATGTATGTTCTGTAATCCTCATGGTTAATTACATGATGTGACTGACCACACACTCACTGGAAATAATCCTGCTTGTACAACAACGTGTCTTGTACAACAACTTATTGTGTATTTGAGCCTTTTATTTGAGCCATCCATTTTTTTATGTCAGGTTTTGCCTACATTCTAGAGACTAGCCAATGATTCCCATGATGAAAACAGACCTGTAAAGATAGTAAATAATGTCTTAGAGAAAAAAAAATGGCCAAAAGTTTCTGTAATGGTTTAGAAATTAGGTTTTGCCCAAATCACCAGCTCAGTATTGGTATTATCTCAGGGTTAGACTTAGGGAACATTACATATTACTTTCTTAGTATGCGTTTACCAGAAGTTCTCATTTAAAATCTTCTAAAATGTCAGTATTATAGCAATCTCTTGACTATAAGACAAATATTTTGCTCTGCCCGATTTTTAATGTGACATGAGACGATTTTTATCACAAAAAACTTTGATGGACTTGTTTCGTAAAACGGACCCTGAAAAATAAAAAAAATCACAAGTGTAATTGAAAATTTTATAGAGTTATAAAAAAAATGTTTATTAAATATTTGTATTTATTGTATTGTTTGTATTTATTGCATGTTGAGTCTGTATTTGCCATGAAATAGCCCGTGAAGCTGATATGACAATAAACATCAATACTACAACAATAACAACCCTGATATGTATTTTCTAAGGTTTGTGTGTTGTTTGTTTTATGTGGTCTGTTCATTGTTGCAGTTTTAGTATGTGCCATTACAGTATAGTGTACAGTCCATAACAGTATATGGAATTACAAAAAAAAAAAAAAACATTTAGCTGATTTAACTTTGAAACTAATGCTTGAAATGTTTACATTGTTCCCCCTTTGTTTTATATTCCATGCCCTATTAATCTCAGTAGTGCAATAAGAGATGTTTTATTCCCTCAGCATTGACACATCACTCATATAGCACCCACTTCTAAATCTCTGCACTGACAAACTCGGAATGCAGTTAAATGAGGGCTGTTTTTCAATAGCCCAAATGCCCCGCACGCAAGTACAGAAACTGAGAATCAGCCAATCAGAAATATGTCTTTGTGGAGTGTGGTTATGGCTGAGGGTCTTTGAGAACTGTTTCCTACTCTCTCTGGAATGACATTAGTTTAGCTCATAAGTGAAGTTGCTGAGGCACCTTATTTATGCATGTTCTGCTTTCAGCAGCCGACACAAATCCAAAGCATGAGTGAGCAACCCTCTCCGCTTACAAAGGAAGCCAAACAAATTACCACACGTGTTATGGTGACAATTACAAAGCGCTACAGAAAGTTCAGTCATTTCCTTCTCTACCTCCCTCCCTCATTCTGTTTTGCTTTCTCCCTCTCTCATTACCTCATCTTGTACTTTGATTGTGTAAGGAATGTAAATGAGAGCTTTGACTCTGCCAAATGTAACATTGCGAGCACTGTTGCACAAAACAGTGCCATCTATCCAATTAAGATGAACACAATCACAAGTAGTGAAAGGAATTGCTTTTGAAAATGCGCACAAACATGCCCAAATGCAGTATGAGAAAACCCCAACAAGAGACTTGCAACTCTTTCAAGAATCTGCCAGTCATTGAATGCATGAGGCTTTTTGGCCCTTTGGAGTTACTCCATGGAATTTGAGTTACATGAGTTGCTCCATGTTTAAAATGAAAGCACTGACAATTTATTTGGGTGAGGCACTTGGAAAAGATACTTCTGCTCCCTCCCTTTTATCTCCTTTTTAAGAAACACATGAGTGGTTTTCTGAGCACTTAGGGGTCATTCATCGGTCTTTGCTTAGAGTTTGCTTGCTTTGTTATTGAAGGAGAAATATTTGTACTTGAGTTTGTACCATATTTGAAGAAGAACTTACTTCTTCACTGTTGATGAAATGTGTTCTTTAAAATATGCTGGTTCCTCTGTAAAACACGTGAAGTTTACCAAACAAAAAAGTTAATTTCACTCAAATATGAATGAAAGCTCATTTCACTTAATAGAAAAAAAGCTATGTAAACTCAACTGATTTTATTAAGCAGAACTCACACTGATATGACTACAGCAGATTTCTTGTTCTCAGCATGCTTTACTTCAGAATATATAAAAGAGTAAATGTTGAAATTAAGAGTTATAAAATGTGTTTGTGCACAAGATTAATATCGGGAGAGATCTGGGTTATGCTTACAAGTTACTTTGCAACCAGGGCTGGACATTAACACCCGCCAACTTGCCAAGTGCGGTTGGATTTCAGAAGTGACCTCTAGCACAGTCACTATAGCCACTTTGGCGGGTTGAATTTTATATATAATATACATTTTTCAATTGTAGTCTTTTAAAAAGACATCTGAAATAATAAGCTAAGTGCAATGTAGTGTTTTCAAAAGTATTGATTTTCCGATACATATTGATACTGAAATATCTGAAACGCTTCCAATTGCCTATTTTCCACATAATAGATACACAATATCAGCTGGCTTTCTCTCAGACAGCAAGTTGACTCACAAACCCGCCTCCCCTCACTCAATCGTTTAATTTCCTCCGGATGAATATCATTGGTGTTACAGGGCTTGAATTTAAAACATAAAGTGTTAACGAGATCTGTTATTGTTTATTGATGTGTTATGTTGGAGATTTGGAGGTTACCTCTGTGCTGAAGAGTAGAGCGTGTGGTTAGGTTGAGGATGGGTCATCATCGAATACTAAGATGCCACATATTGCCTTATTTGCAATGCAATAATAATTGTGCACATTCCAGAGAAGTAATAGTTCTTTTGGCTTCTCCACCCAACAATGCCATGACACTTTTTTTCTTAATATAATTATATTAATATAAATAATTGTATTTGAGTTAAATCAGTTTTTCAATTTTGCTTGTATTTAAAATTACCCATACAGACCACAGAGCTATATTTGAAAACACATTTAGGTTGAGAGCTCATGTCTGCAGGGACCCTACATCTGAAAAGCCAAAATGTCATGTGAAACAGATGTCAGATCAAAATTCTGGATCCACAAACAATGGGATGAGTCAAAAATAGGGTGCAAGTGGCTCAGGGACTTTTCTACATGAATGGCTACACTATAATGGCATTTTATTTAAAAAAATGACTGGATAAATGTTGACATAGGCTACAAAATAGACCTAGTTAGTTACATGTCTGCTCATTGCTCTAAACAAAACTATGTGGATGATCAGTTTAACACCACTTCAAGGAATCTGACTATCCATTTTAAAATACTGAATTTTGTCTAAGCTAATGTTATTTTGTGTGCTAGATCAGATCAATCAACATTATTGATATTATGAAATTGAATGGGGCAAGTATATTTTTTTTAAAGCAGGGCAGGTGAATGCCACACATAATTATAATTAAAACAAATGACAACAGTTAATCCCTGCATCCAAATATTTTTTCCCTGCTATATAGTATGCCGAAACATAATACACAGTAGGTGATTATTTCACGGATGAGCTACAGCTTGCGTTGAGATCTAAAGTATGCATCCGATGGACACTTTACTAACCCCCTTTTTTAATTGAGTTGAAATTACTTATACAGCCAAGTTGACTGTACTCAAAAATTTAAGGCAGCATTTTTGACAGTGTGGGTGATAAAGAGCAGTCAGATTCAAAACATTGTAAAACCCAATGAGTTAACTTATTTCATTTGAAAAAAATTGCCTTAAATGTAAAAAACAATATGTTGAGTACTGTGAACTTTTTTCAATTGAGTTCATTAAAAACTAGAATGTCAGTGCATTATTAAATATTTGGATGCAGAGATTAACGGTTGTCAGATGTTTTCTTATGCTTTGCATGTTGGGAATGCAAAGAATATTAATGTTTTGCATGTCCACATGTTTGTCAGTGAGAGTGTATGCTGATAAGTGTCACCGCTCTCTCTGACTTCAGTAGCTAGGTCAGCTCACAGTGTTGCAGTAAGATCGTCATGGTGTGGGTCAAACTCCAGCAGACTAATCCCTCTGCTCAAAGCGTTCAAAGCTCAGCACCCAGGCATGAATATTTGGCAAAAAGGAAGGTCATTGGACTAATCTAGACGGCGCTATTTTCATTGGCCACCAGGGTTCAGTGAGCAAGACCTGGATGTGAACTTTTGAACCCTCTGCACAATAGCAGTAATACCACTTCACTTTAATGCCGTTCAGTGTTACCTTTAAGCCTCCAGTAAGCAGGATTTTAAAAAAATAATGTCCTTACATAGACTGTTTATCCAAGATACCCTATATCCCTCCACCCCACACTAAAACACACAGTCATACCCATTCAGATACACACACAAATTACAGCACACACATACATTGAGCCATACACACTTGCAGCCCAGCTAATAGGGTAGTTTGAAATAGTGCCAGGATAAGCATACACCCGCTTTACCCTTGGTTGACTTTAATGGGGTTAAAAATATTTTCTCTTCAACCAGTGTACACATTAATCATGTCCGGGGGATTTGGACAATTGGGGGAGACGGGGACTGAGCAAAAAGTCCAATTAATTGGGCCTACCCCAGCGTTTCCTTGGGTCACCTTGGGTCTTTTCCAGGTCAGGTGTTTTGGGGTATGTGTGTGTTTGGGTATGCACCTTGTGGCCGTGTGTTTGTATTACGACTTTATGGTGGTCAGCAATGAAAGTGTGCTTCAGCATGTTCTAGGATATAGGGGAACCCACCGTGCTTGTGAACAGTCCAACAAGCTTGTACAAAAGCTGTTTGCCGCTGGCCAACTTACAGTAATTGACACCGGACTCAATTACTGGATAGTATTAATTACTCAATTACTGGATAGTATGTCTTACAATTACCGGATAGTATTCTAAAATATTTTTTACAATTTAAAATATCTGTTTTCTATTTTAATATATTTTAAGATGCAATTTATTCCTGTGTTGTCAAAGCTGAATTTTCAGCAGCCATTGCTCCAGTCTTCAGTGTCACATGATCCTTCAGAAATATGTTGATTTTCTGCTCAAAATATTTATTGAGTGTTGAAAACATTTGTGTACACTTTTTTAGGATTCTTTGATGAATAGAAAGTTCAATAGAACAGCATTTATCTGAATTTGAAAGCTTTTGTAACATTACTGTTCAAAAGCTTGGGGTCAGTAAGATTTTTTTTTGTATAATACTTTTATTCAGCAAGGATGCATTAAATTGATCAAAAGTGACAGTATAGATATTTCTGATGTTACAGAAGCTTTCTATTTCAGATAAATGTTGTTCTTTTGAACGTTCTATTCATTATTTCTGAAAGATCATGTTACACTGAAGACTGTAATGGGTGCTAAAAAATCAGCTTTGCCAACAGCACAGGAATACAGTTATATTTTAAAACGTATTCAAATAAAAGATGGTTAATTTACCTTTATTACCTGGTAAATGCATTATTTATGTATGTATTTATTTGTTTGTTTGTTTGCTTGTTTAAATTTAATCTGATTTAATTTATTATTTTTTTTTTTTATACTATTTTATTTAATTTTATTACATTCACACACATAAATTAAAAGGGAATGCAATTTCCCAGGAAGATTTCTTCATCTTGACTGATAACGAGAACTAAAGTAATATAAAATAAAACTGTACGAAGATCCAAACCACTTGAATAGCTGTCCTTTCTTTGCATTAATAAGCCACCTTAGTATCTGGCTGTAGTGTATTTTTTAAATAAATTATTTATGATTTATCTATTTTACTTTCATTTAAAATAGAAACACAGCAAAACTACATTATATGTAGTTCCTCTGCTGACAAATATTGTTAAACTAGGGTCAAGATGTATTACTTTGCTTAAAAAAAAAATGTTAGGGACAATGGAAAGCATATCAGTTGGCACTGAGGAGTAAAGTACAGTCAAAGAGTAGCTCTGTTGCTCTGAAAATTCCTGCTTTCATGTGTGTTTAGCTCCAGGCATCTTTGTTTAGATATGGGCACTGCTGATGCCATTGCAACTAGAAGCAGCCAGGGGTCAACTGCTCTGTTTTCAAACTTGTGTGTTAGCTTTCACTCTTTCCTTCTTGCTTTTGAGCTTTACCACCTGCGTCCATAACGAGAAACCTACTGTAGGTCTTAACTCCCTAATGCAATCCATTATTCTTTTACGTATGATGCATTGTCAAGCTGACAGGCATCACTGAAATTGACAAGATTATATTAGTGTGTCCAAATATGTTTTTGGTTTTTGGTTGGTCTCAGTTTTCTGTTCTTTTTATCTACTTGTTGTTTCCTACTTCTAATCTGTTTGTGTGGACACAAGAGCAAAATGTCTCCTTGAGTTTTGTTCGATGCTGCATCCTGACAGTTGATCGAAGAACCCTGGGACTGACATCTGTCAAGGAAGATGGATGGATAACTCTTCGCCTGTAGGCAGGTTTTCATGACTTCTCATTTCTTATCAAGTTTCAGGTGATGGAGTTAACTATGTCCATTGTGAAGTTTGGTTTGAGTCGAAGGTTGATAAAGAAAAATGGCCTGAGGCTTGAAATAAGATCAGGTTTACCGCAGCTGTCTCTCGTACCAACTCCGGTCAGAGGTCACTGAGCAACATATAAAGATTCTTTTGTAATTGCCAGAGAAACCAAAACAAGCTTAAGAAAGCAAGCTATTTGTTTCCACTTATTGATTATAGCATGGCAATGAGTGAGGTATTCAAAGCCCCGCTGACCTTGTCAAGTTAAAATTAAACAGAGCTGGTTTGAAACAAAAATGTCTTTTTGAAATTCTTGTGGAGAAATGTAACACAAAAATCCAAAATGTAGACATTTACCAAAAACTGCTTTTTTTAATTTTCACTATACTCCAATATCAAATCTATACCAATCAAAGTGTACAAATATCTGTTCAAATAAATACAGCCACGGTGAGCATATGAGACTTTTTTCAAAAACATTAAATGTTCCACCAACCTCAAACTTTTTAACGGTAGAGCAACAGAATATTTTATTTCATTTGTTAATTTGCCCTATATAGCCTCACTTGAATTGCCATGCAACAAGAATCTCAATGTTTGATGGTGAGGAATTCAGAACTTTGTAAGTCCCACCTCAAATCCAACTATGAATCTCCATGTGTAATGCTGAACCCTGTTACTGAGTGGTTTATGCTAACTCTTGCCCAGAATAGCAAATCACCGTGTTGCCAACAGCCATAACAATTAAAAAATAAATATGCCTTCAGTAGAGATAAATATGTAGAGCAGCAAATTGGCCATGAGATGATGTGGAAATTAAATTCAATGGCCAATGATCTTTTTTGGGGGGAGAGGGGAAATGTGTTTGCCTTGCCATTCCGTATAAGCTTCCTATCTCAAGATGTGTTAAATAACTGGAGGAGCGAATTATAAGTAGTGTAAGTCCTTATGAAAGTTTATTTTTGTGACATTTAGATTTTTTGAAAAATCTCACTTATTACCTAATCTGTCACATCTATTAATGTTTTAACAAATGTTTTAGTGCTAGATACCAGTGCTATCAGTACTATTACTGTAATAGTAGCAAATTTCATATTCCAACAAACATCAAGCAATGTTTTCAGCCTTGGATTTTCAATTTTGAGATGCCTTACTATGACAATTTATAAAGATATAAAATCAGTCTTAATTTCCCTCATCTGCCATCATTTTTCAAATCATAATTGCCTATAGATGACATTGTGACTGGATCAAGATCAACTTTTCTTTTTTTTTTAATTTCAAAATGATTTATGTAACTTCTTCACCATCCTCTTACTCTTTGTGAGAGTCTGCCCATGGTAAGGAGTGTGGTTAGAAGTTGCGAATGTTTTGACATATTAATAGCTGCTGTCTTACTATGGAAGCTGTGAACCATGAAGCGCAGATGACTAAACCCTCCAGGAGGCTTTGCATGGAAGACTCCTTTCTCTTGTGCTGTGCTGGTGGACTTCCTGGGTAGTTTTGATGCTGTATAGCCTGGGGAAAAGCGACGGGTGTCTGTGATTCTTGATGAACAACTACATTTATGATTTATGACTGAATGATTCAAATGGCAGATTTATTGTGTGGAGCTGTAGAACCTATACAAATACAACAGTCAAAGATGTTGTTCATTACCAACTTCGGTCCTAATGGAGACTTGTGGGGGGTTGTTTTTTTATAGTGAGAAAACAACTCATCAGAATGAGTTTATAGCTCACTTTTCAGTGAGCATGCATAATGCATACCAATAAATAGTCCTATTGGTCAGCCTTTTCTCTTGGTCCTGGTGGCATCGTCTCTAACCGCCCTCACTTCTGCTCCACCAAACAAGCCCTGAGCCTAATATAGGAACTGATTAAGACATCAAAAGCACATCAAGCCCAGGCTGCCTGATCAGGACTCTTCAGTTCCTGGGCCCTATTTTAACGATCTGAAACGCAAGTGTCAAAGCGCAAAGCGCAAGTAACTTTGTGGGCGGATCCCGGCGCTGTTGTTATTTTCCCGGCGGGATAAATGCCTCTTGCGCCTGGCGCAAATCTAAAAGGGGTTGGTCTGAAGTAGCTTCATTATTCATAGGTGTGGTTTGGGCGTAACGTGAAATAAACCAATCAGAGCGTCATCCAACATACCCTTTAAGAGCAGGTGCGCATGTTGCATGGCGGATTGTTATTATTATGCCGCATTTACCAGGCGCGCGCCAGGAGCGGTTCACAACCGAGGAGACCGATGTTCTCGTCAGGGCCGTAAAAGAAAGAGAATTGACATTGGGGATGGGACAACCCCACCCAAATCAATAGAAAAAAATTATGAGAAAGCTCAACTTAACTGGTAAGTTAAAGAGTAAGGTTTTTAATGTACTTACATTATGGTAAAGGTGATTTCGCAGACTTCAGATTTTTTTTTTCCTGGTTCTTGACGGACAAACTAATTTGTCAGATGTCCTTATATTACATATGTGTCTTGCCACTATTGGGCAAACAGGTCTGATCCGTCATTACTACAATTTGCCTGAAAAATGTGGGTAAATGTGTAAGCTAGATTTATGCCTATTTTTTCACATCTTCATGGACACCACAATGATTTCCCTCGTGTGGTAATATATTTCTTTGTTATAATGTATGATTTGCAAAAATAAAAACTGCTGCATCTGCGTTGATGAGAGAATCAAAGTGTATGGGCGTTGTGCACCCGCTACATTATGGCCAAGCATGCGCGCTTAAAATAGCATAATGAACAACGTGCAACGCGCCACTGACTTTAGACCAGGTTTTTTTTGGTCAGTGGCGGAATTGTTTTCTGGAAGTGCAAAATAGCACTTGGGAATGTTTGCGCCGAAACACGCCTCCTTTTTGCGCCGACCCGCCCAGGGAGCGCTAGTTCATTTCCTAGTTTACCATGCGTCTGTGGAGGGAAAAGCCCGCTTTGCGCGGGTGCAAAATAGGAATGATATATGCGTCAGTGTACAAAGTCATTTGCGCCGGGTGCAAGATAGGGCCCCCTGTGTTGGAAACGCCTTCTCCATCCCCACAGTGAGGGCTTTATGACTCCCAGCAGCAGCTCTGTAACCGCGCAGTGCTAGAATCTCCACCCCGATCGAAAGGCTCCCTGGGGCCCTTCGCGTGTGCACACAAGGAGCTAGTGATGAGTCAGTGTTGTGCCATGGAAAGTGCTGTACAGACGCTCACAGTAGTGTCGCTCTGGGCCTTTTCTTTTACGCCATTGTCTTATCAGCCCAGTACCCAGCACTTTCCCGCACCGCTCTGCGCCTCCCCACAGGGCTTGGTGCAAGAGAAAGCAAGCACATATGCCAAACTTTGCCTCTCTGAAAAGTTTTCTGAGCTTTGCATCAGTGTAATGTAAGGATAATAGAGATGCAGAGATACAGACGGGCATATTCATTATTCATATAAAGATGGAGAACTACGTGGTACAGTCAGATACATTATACCTTTGCAGATCAGTGGCGGATCTAGAAAATTTTACATGGGGGGGGCAAAGGGGTGGCAAGAGGTCTTGGCAGGGTGGCAGGGGTAGACGGTGGGAATCCCTATGTGAATTGCTTTAACAAAACAAACACAAAAACACAGTAGTTATTGTTTAATCATGCCCTTACACACTACAAAGGTTTTTAATTCACAACAGGAATAAGCCCAGTGCAGTGTTCAAACAAAACAAAACAAAACTGTGCATCTTTTAAAAAGTAAAAGTATAAAAAGCTAAATGAAAATATTAAAAAAAGTACAATAATTGTGTCCAAGGACTTTTAGCCTTAATGGTTAGGCTCCAGCTACTTTCTTCAACTACTCTTGCCTGCAAAAGTCAATATGTGAAAACCTCTGGTTATCCTTGTATTACATTACACTGTAGGGCCATGTAGCTAATAATATCCTATATAACAAAAAGGCTATAAAATCAGAAAGATTTATCACATGCACACACACCAGTTATGTTTAGACTACTTAATATAATAATCCTAATTGTATTTGTTTCCCCAGTTGTAACCTGGTTTCATTGCTGTGATATCTGAGAGGAATTGGATTTGCTTAGCTAATCAAATGATCGATCTCCTAACTGGCACTGTATTATGTGTTGTAACGTAACGTTGGCGTAACGGCGACCATCAGTAAACATTATGGATACAAACAATTTATATTTTTTATTAAGCTGTTCTTGTCTTTACTAAAATCAAAATTAGGCTAATCAAAGTGAAGAGTGCTCTTACAAATCACGAGGGAGCGTTTTGACCGCTGATTTTGGCTAACGTAATAGACTCGCTGTTTTTGCTGATGCTGAGTCGTCTTTAGCATGTATATATTCATTACAAATGTAACTTTAAGTTAAACGTGTGTTTAACTACACCTGGGGAAACTCACTTCACCTTCAGAGGCTCTGGGGCAGCTCAGTCTCTCCAGTCGGGTTGCAGGGTCACCGCACCGCAGCAGACTCGCTGTGTGTGTGTGCGTGTGCGTGTGCGTGTGCGTGTGTGTGTGTGTGTGTGTGTGACCCAGACTGAGCGAACGGCGCTCTACGTTTGAATCAGGGACGTACTAAGTATTTGAGGGGGAGGGGGAAGGGGCTTTAATAAAAATTAAATTGTTCACTTTTGGTAAATGTATCGTTTAGTTCACTGTTTTGAGAAGCTTGCGGGTTGTTTTTACAGGTACAGTTTTTGGATCATCAAAGTTAGGGGGGCAGCTGGGGGGGCAGGGCTCTAGAGTGGGGGGGCATCTGCCCCCCCTTGCCCCCCTGTAGATCCGCCCCTGGTGCAGATCGCAGTGTTCGAAAGCATTTTTTTTTCATTAATATTTTTTATAATTTATTTGGATTGAAATTGCATTGGAATGATATATCACTCATTTACATCTGATTATAATGATTGCAATGTAATATTTAAGTTATCATTTCTGCATACCATAAAGCAAGAGATTATTTTTAATCCTATAGCTCTCTGTTTCATAAAGTCTCTTTTTATATTTGATCAAAAATGAGCTACAATTTAAATTCATCAAAGACTAATTCTGGCATACTTTCACAAATAAATACAAAAGAACAAACAGCTTTTGAACATTTCAACATTTTCCCTGCTGCTGTTTTCATTTGCTATGGAAATCTAAGTACACAGACTGTGTTTTATTTAATTGTTTAATCAAGCTTAAGGCTTTTACAGAAATCCTTCAGGATATGAAGGCTTTGTTTTCTTTTTTTCTTTTTTTTTTTTCTTTGTAGATTTAAATCAGATCAAATGTATGGAGCCTTGAGTAGGCATGTTGTCAGTGTTTATTGAAGCATGTCCGGTGGACAGTGACGTTAAGACTAGTTTAGTGCACAAGGTTATACCTGATATTGACCGGATATTGTATTATAATGAGAGCAGAAGAGAGAGAGAAAGTGTGAAACCTTAAGGGGCAAAAAGAGAGAGAGATATTCAAGAAATAACTGAGCATGCACCCAGTCAAGGGGGCACAGCCCCAGTCAAGCCCTGCGAGCACAATCATTTGAGCAGGCAAACCTCTCTCTCTCTCTCTCTCTCTCTCTCTCTCTCTCTCTCTCTCTCTCTCTCTCTCCTCTCTCTCTCTCTCTCTCTCTCTCTCTCTTCTCTCTCCTCTCTCTCTCTCTCTCTCTCTCTCTCCTCTCCTCTCTCCTCTCTCTCTCTCTTTTTTCTACCTGCGGGGCAGCAGCAGTGCTGTCAGCTTGAGGCTTCTAATTGAGTTCTCACTGCCTCATCATTATCCCTCCCTCCATTCCCCATTTCCCCCCCCCCCCCCCCCCCCCCCCCCCCCCCCATCCTCTTTTTCATATTTTGGAT